>JBAMCL010000655.1:0-105677 GCA_037075165.1 Hirtodrosophila histrioides
TCCACCCCCTCCTAATAAAAATGAGAACAAAAATTTTCAAAAAAAAATTTAAAAAAATTGTATATTTTGTGTAAGTCTCTATATATATACCTATATATATGGTATATATTTACCTCCCTCCACCCCCTCCTACTAAAAAATGAGAACAAAAATTTTCAAAAAAAATTTTACAAAAATTGTATATTTTGTGTAAGTCTCTATATATATACCTATATATATGGTATATATTTACCTCCCTCCACCCCCTCCTACTAAAAAATGAGAACAAAAATTCTCAAAAAAAAACTTTAAAAATAGTGTATTTTGTGTAAGTCTCTATATATATACCTATATATATGGTATATATTTACCTCCCTCCACCCCCTCCTAATAAAAATGAGAACAAAAATTTTAAAAAAAAATTTTACAAAAATTGTATATTTTGTGTAAGTCTCTATATATATACCTATATATATGGTATATATTTATCTCCCTCCACCCCCTCCTACTAAAAAATGATAACAAAAATTTTCAAAAAAAAATTTTTAAAAATTGTATATTTTGTGTAAGTCTCTATATATATACCTATATATATGGTATATATTTACCTCCCTCCACCCCCTCCTACTAAAAAATGAGAACAAAAATTCTCAATAAAATAATTTAAAAAAGTGTATTTTGTGTAAGTCTCTATATATATACCTATATATATGGTATATATTTACCTCCCACCACCCCCTCCTACTAAAAAATGAGAACAAGAATTTTCAAAAAAAAAATTTTTTAAAAATTGTATATTTTGTGTAAGTCTCTATATATATACCTATATATATGGTATATATTTACCTCCCTCCACCCCCTCCTACTAAAAAAAAAAACAAAAATTCTGAAAGAAAAACAAAAAAGTGTATTTTGTGTAAGTCTCTATATTTATACCGATATATATGGTATATAATTACCTCCCTCCACCCCATCCTACTAAAAAATGAGAACAAAAATTTTCAAAAAAATTTTTTACAAAAATTGTATATTTTGTGTAAGTCTCTATATATATACCTATATGTGTGGTATATATTTACCTCCCTCCACCCCCTCCTAAGAAAAATGAGAAAAAAAATTTTAAAAAAAAATTTTAAAAAAAATTGTATATCTTGTGTAAGTCTCTATATATATACCTATATATATATATGGTATATATTTACCTCCCTCCACCCCCTCCTACTAAGAAAAGAGAACAAAAATTCTGAAAAAAGAACAAAAAAGTGTATTTTGTGTAAGTCTCTATATTTATACCGATATATATGGTATATATTTATCTCCCTTAACCCCCTCCTACTAAAAAATTTTACAAAAATTTTCAAAAAAAATTTTACAAAAATTGTATATTTTGTGTAAGTCTCTATATATATACCTATATGTGTGGTATATATTTACCTCCCTCCACCCCCTCCTACTAAAAAATGAGAACAAGAATTTTAAAAAAAAAATTTAAAAAAAAATTTTATGTTTTGAATAAGTCTCTATACATATACCTATATGTATGGTATATATTTACCTCCCTCCACCCGCTCCTACTAAAAAAAATGGTATATATTTACCTCCCTCCGCCCCTCCTACTAAAAAATGAGAACAAAAATTTTCAAAAAAAATTTACAAAAATTGTATATTTTGTGTAAGTCTCTATATATATACCTAAATGTGTGGTATATATTTACCTCCCTCCACCCCCTCCTACTAAAAAATTTTACAAAAATTTTCAAAAAAAAATTTTAAAAAAAATTTTATGTTTTGAATAAGTCTCTATATATATACCTATATGTATGGTATATATTTACCTCCCTCCACCCCCTCCTAATAAAAATGAGAACAAAAATTTTCAAAAAAATTTTAAAAAAAAATTTATGTTTTGAATAAGTCTCTATATATACCTATATATATATGGTATATATTTACCTCCCTCCACCCCCTCCTACTAAAAAAAGAAAACAAAAATTCTGAAAATAGAAGAAAAAAGTGTATTTTGTGTAAGTCTCTATATATATACCGATATATATGGTATATAATTATCTCCCTCCACCCCCTCCTAATAAAAATGAGAACAAAAATTTTCAAAAAAAAATTTTACAAAAATTGTATATTTTGTGTAAGTCTCTATATATATACCTACATATATGGTATATATTTACCTTCCTCCACCACCTCCCACAAAAAAAAATGGCATATATTTACCTCCCTCCGCCCCTCCTACTAAAAAATGAGAACAAAAATACTCAAGAAAAAAATTTAAAAAAAAGTGTATTTTGTGCAAGTCTCTATATATATACCTATATGTGTGGTATATATTTACCTCCCTCCACCCCCTCCTAATAAAAATGAGAACAAAACTTTTTAAAAAAAAAAATTTTAAAAAAATTTTATGTTTTGAATAAGTCTCTATAAATATACCTATATGTATGGTATATATTTACCTCCCTCCACCCCATCCTAATAAAAATGAGAACAAAAATTTTCAAAAAAAATTTTAAAAAAATTGTATATTTTGTGTAAGTCTCTATATATATACCTATATGTGTGGTATATATTTACCTCCCTCCACCCCCTCCTACTAAAAAAAGAAAACAAAAATTCTGAAAAAAGAAGAAAAAAGTGTATTTTGTGTAAGTCTCTAAATTTATACCGATATATATGGTATATACTTACCTCCCTCCACCCCATCCTACTAAAAAATGACAACAAAAATTTTCAAAAAAAAATTTACAAAAATTGTATTTTTTGTGTAAGTCTCTATATATATACCTATATATATGGTATATATTTACCTCCCTCCACCCCCTCCCAATAAAAATGAGAACAAAAATTGCAAAAAAAATTTAGAAAAAATTTTATATTTTGTGTAAGTCTCTATATATATACCTATATATATGGTATATATTTACCTCCCTCCACCCCCTCCTAATAAAAATGAGAACAAAAATTTTCAATAAGAAACTTAAAGAAAATTGTATATTTTGTGTAAGTCTCTATATATATACCTATATATATGGTATGTATTTACCTCCCTCCACCCCCTCCTACTAAAAAAAGAAAACAAAAATTCTAAAAAAAGAACAAAAAAGTGTATTTTGTGTAAGTCTCTATATTTATACCGATATATATGGTATATACTTACCTCCCTCCACCCCCTCCTACTAAAAAATTTTACAAAAATTTTTAAAAAAATTGTATATCTTGTGTAAGTCTCTATATATATACCTATATATATATATGGTATATATTTACCTCCCTCCACCCCCTCCTACTAAGAAAAGAGAACAAAAATTCTGAAAAAAGAACAAAAAAGTGTATTTTGTGTAAGTCTCTATATTTATACCGATATATATGGTATATATTTATCTCCCTCCACCCCCTCCTACTAAAAAATTTTACAAAAATTTTCAAAAAAAATTTTACAAAAATTGTATATTTTGTGTAAGTCTCTATATATATACCTATATGTGTGGTATATATTTACCTCCCTCCACCCCCTCCTACTAAAAAATGAGAACAAGAATTTTAAAAAAAAAATTTAAAAAAAAATTTTATGTTTTGAATAAGTCTCTATACATATACCTATATGTATGGTATATATTTACCTCCCTCCACCCGCTCCTACTAAAAAAAATGGTATATATTTACCTCCCTCCGCCCCTCCTACTAAAAAATGAGAACAAAAATTTTCAAAAAAAATTTACAAAAATTGTATATTTTGTGTAAGTCTCTATATATATACCTAAATGTGTGGTATATATTTACATCCCTCCACCCCCTCCTACTAAAAAATTTTACAAAAATTTTCAAAAAAAAATTTTAAAAAAATTTTATGTTTTGAATAAGTCTCTATATATATACCTATATGTATGGTATATATTTACCTCCCTCCACCCCCTCCTAATAAAAATGAGAACAAAAATTTTCAAAAAAAATTTTTAAAAAAAATTTATGTTTTGAATAAGTCTCTATATATACCTATATATATATGGTATATATTTACCTCCCTCCACCCCCTCCTACTAAAAAAAGAAAACAAAAATTCTGAAAATAGAAGAAAAAAGTGTATTTTGTGTAAGTCTCTATATATATACCGATATATATGGTATATAATTATCTCCCTCCACCCCCTCCTAATAAAAATGAGAACAAAAATTTTCAAAAAAAAATTTTACAAAAATTGTATATTTTGTGTAAGTCTCTATATATATACCTACATATATGGTATATATTTACCTTCCTCCACCACCTCCCACAAAAAAAAATGGCATATATTTACCTCCCTCCGCCCCTCCTACTAAAAAATGAGAACAAAAATACTCAAGAAAAAAATTTAAAAAAAAGTGTATTTTGTGCAAGTCTCTATATATATACCTATATGTGTGGTATATATTTACCTCCCTCCACCCCCTCCTAATAAAAATGAGAACAAAACTTTTAAAAAAAAAATTTTAAAAAAATTTTATGTTTTGAATAAGTCTCTATAAATATACCTATATGTATGGTATATATTTACCTCCCTCCACCCCATCCTAATAAAAATGAGAACAAAAATTTTCAAAAAAAAATTTTAAAAAAATTGTATATTTTGTGTAAGTCTCTATATATATACCTATATGTGTGGTATATATTTACCTCCCTCCACCCCCTCCTACTAAAAAAAGAAAACAAAAATTCTGAAAAAAGAAGAAAAAAGTGTATTTTGTGTAAGTCTCTAAATTTATACCGATATATATGGTATATACTTACCTCCCTCCACCCCATCCTACTAAAAAATGACAACAAAAATTTTCAAAAAAAAATTTACAAAAATTGTATTTTTTGTGTAAGTCTCTATATATATACCTATATATATGGTATATATTTACCTCCCTCCACCCCCTCCCAATAAAAATGAGAACAAAAATTGCAAAAAAAAATTTAGAAAAAATTTTATATTTTGTGTAAGTCTCTATATATATACCTATATATATGGTATATATTTACCTCCCTCCACCCCCTCCTAATAAAAATGAGAACAAAAATTTTCAATAAGAAACATTAAAGAAAATTGTATATTTTGTGTAAGTCTCTATATATATACCTATATATATGGTATGTATTTACCTCCCTCCACCCCCTCCTACTAAAAAAAGAAAACAAAAATTCTAAAAAAAGAACAAAAAAGTGTATTTTGTGTAAGTCTCTATATTTATACCGATATATATGGTATATACTTACCTCCCTCCACCCCCTCCTACTAAAAAAATTTTACAAAAAATTTTACAAAAATTGTATATTTTGTGTAAGTCTCTATATATATACCTATATATATGGTATATATTTACCTCCCTCCACCCCCTCCTACTAAAAAATGAGAACAAAAATTCTCAATAAAATAATTTTAAAAAAAAGTGTATTTTGTGTTAGTCTCTATATATATACCTATATATATGGTATATATTTACCTCCCTCCACCCCCTCCTACTAAAAAATGAGAACAAGAATTTTCAAAAAAAAAATTTTTTAAAAATTGTATATTTTGTGTAAGTCTCTATATATATACCTATATATATGGTATATATTTACCTCCCTCCACCCCCTCCTACTAAAAAATGAGAACAAAAATTCTCAATAAAATAATTTTAAAAAAAAGTGTATTTTGTGTAAGTCTCTATATATATACCTATGTATATGGTATATATTTACCTCCCTCCACCCCTCCTACTAAAAAATGAGAACAAGAATTTTCAAAAAAAAAATTTTTTAAAAATTGTATATTTTGTGTAAATGTCTATATATATACCTATATATATGGTATATATTTACCTCCCTCCACCCCCTCCTACTAAGAAAAGAAAACAAAAATTCTGAAAAAAAAAATTTAGAAAAAATTGTATATTTTGTGTAAGTCTCTATATATATACCTATATATATGGTATATATTTACCTCCCTCCACCCCCTCCTACTAAAAAATGAGAACAAGAATTTTCAAAAAAAAAATTTTTTAAAAATTGTATATTTTGTGTAAGTCTCTATATATATACCTATATATATGGTATATATTTACCTCCCTCCACCCCCTCCTACTAAAAAATGAGAACAAAAATTCTCAATAAAATAATTTTAAAAAAAAGTGTATTTTGTGTAAGTCTCTATATATATACCTATATATATGGTATATATTTACCTCCCTCCACCCCCTCCTACTAATAAATGAGAACAAGAATTTTCAAAAAAAATTTTTTTTAAAAATTGTATATTTTGTGTAAATGTCTATATATATACCTATATATATGGTATATATTTACCTCCCTCCACCCCCTCCTACTAAAAAATGAGAACAAAAATTCTCAATAAAATAATTTTAAAAAAAAGTGTATTTCGTGTTAGTCTCTATATATATACCTATATATATGGTATATATTTACCTCCCTCCACCCCCTCCTAATAAAAATAAAAACAAAAATTTTCAAAAAAAAATTTTCAAAAAATTGTATATTTTGTGTAAGGGTCTATATATATACCTATATATATGGTATGTATTTATCTCCCTCCACCCCCTCCTACTAAAAAATTTTACAAAAATTTTCAAAAAAAATTTTACAAAAATTGTATATTTTGTGTAAGTCTCTATATATATACCTATATATATGGTATATATTTACCTCCCTCCACCCCCTCCTACTAAAAAAAGAAAACAAAAATTCTAAAAAAAGAACAAAAAAGTGTATTTTGTGTAAGTCTCTATATTTATACCGATATATATGGTATATAATTACATGCCTCCACCCCCTCCTACTAAAAAATTTTACAAAAATTTTACAAAAATTTTACAAAAATTGTATATTTTGTGTAAGTCTCTATATATATACCTATATATATGGTATATATTTACCTCCCTCCACCCCCTCCTACTAATAAATGAGAACAAAAATTCTCAATAAAATAATTTAAAAAATAAGTGTATTTTGTGTTAGTCTCTATATATATACCTATATATATGGTATATATTTATCTCCCTCCACCCCCTCCTACTAAAAAATGAGAACAAGAATTTTCAAAAAAAAAATTTTTAAAAAATTGTATATTTTGTGTAAGTCTCTATATATATACCTATATATATGGTATATATTTACCTCCCTCCACCCCCTCCTACTAAAAAATGAGAACAAAAATTCTCAATAAAATAATTTAAAAAAAAAGTGTATTTTGTGTAAGTCTCTATATATATACCTATATATATGGTATATATTTACCTCCCACCACCCCCTCCTACTAAAAAATGAGAACAAGAATTTTCAAAAAAAATTTTTTTAAAAATTGTATATTTTGTGTAAGTCTCTATATATATACCTATATATATGGTATATATTTACCTCCCTCCACCCCCTCCTACTAAAAACAAAAAAAAAAAAATTCTGAAAAAAAAACAAAAAAGTGTATTTTGTGTAAGTCTCTATATTTATACCGATATATATGGTATATAATTACCTCCCTCCACCCCATCCTACTAAAAAATGAGAACAAAAATTTTCAAAAAATTTTTTTACAAAAATTGTATATTTTGTGTAAGTCTCTATATATATACCTATATGTGTGGTATATATTTACCTCCCTCCACCCCCTCCTAAGAAAAATGAGAAAAAAAATTTTAAAAAAAAATTTTTTAAAAAATTGTATATCTTGTGTAAGTCTCTATATATATACCTATATATATATATGGTATATATTTACCTCCCTCCACCCCCTCCTACTAAGAAAAGAGAACAAAAATTCTGAAAAAAGAACAAAAAAGTGTATTTTGTGTAAGTCTCTATATTTATACCGATATATATGGTATATATTTATCTCCCTTAACCCCCTCCTACTAAAAAATTTTACAAAAATTTTCAAAAAAATTTTACAAAAATTGTATATTTTGTGTAAGTCTCTATATATATACCTATATGTGTGGTATATATTTACCTCCCTCCACCCCCTCCTACTAAAAAATGACAACAAGAATTTAAAAAAAAAAATTTTTTAAAAAATTTTATGTTTTGAATAAGTCTCTATACATATACCTATATGTATGGTATATATTTACCTCCCTCCACCCGCTCCTACTAAAAAAATGGTATATATTTACCTCCCTCCGCCCCTCCTACTAAAAAATGAGAACAAAAATTTTCAAAAAAAATTTACAAAAATTGTATATTTTGTGTAAGTCTCTATATATATACCTATATGTGTGGTATATATTCACCTCCCTCCACCCCCTCCTACTAAAAAATGAGAACAAGAATTTTCAAAAAAAAAATTTAAAAAAAAATTTTATGTTTTGAATAAGTCTCTATATATATACCTATATGTATGGTATATATTTACCTCCCTCCACCCCCTCCTAATAAAAATGAGAACAAAAATTTTCAAAAAAATTTTAAAAAAAAATTTATGTTTTGAATAAGTCTCTATATATACCTATATATATATGGTATATATTTACCTCCCTCCACCCCCTCCTACTAAAAAAAGAAAACAAAAATTCTGAAAATAGAAGAAAAAAGTGTATTTTGTGTAAGTCTCTATATTTATACCGATATATATGGTATATAATTACCTCCCTCCACCCCATCCTACTAAAAAATGAGAACAAAAATGTTCAAAAAAAAATTTTACAAAAATTGTATATTTTGTGTAAGTCTCTATATATATACCTACATATATGGTATATATTTACCTTCCTCCACCACCTCCCACAAAAAAAAATGGTATATATTTACCTCCCTCCGCCCCTCCTACTAAAAAATGAGAACAAAAATACTCAAGAAAAAAAATTAAAAAAAAGTGTATTTTGTGCAAGTCTCTATATATATACCTATATGTGTGGTATATATTTACCTCCCTCCACCCCCTCCTAATAAAAATGAGAACAAAACTTTTTAAAAAAAAATTTTAAAAAAATTTTATGTTTTGAATAAGTCTCTATAAATATACCTATATGTATGGTATATATTTACCTCCCTCCACCCCATCCTAATAAAAATGAGAACAAAAATTTTCAAAAAAAATTTTAAAAAAATTGTATATTTTGTGTAAGTCTCTATATATATACCTATATATATGGTATATATTTACCTCCCTCCACCCCCTCCTACTAAAAAAAGAAAACAAAAATTCTGAAAAAAGAAGAAAAAAGTGTATTTTGTGTAAGTCTCTAAATTTATACCGATATATATGGTATATACTTACCTCCCTCCATCCCATCCTACTAAAAAATGACAACAAAAATTTTCAAAAAAAAATTTACAAAAATTGTATTTTTTGTGTAAGTCTCTATATATATACCTATATATATGGTATATATTTACCTCCCTCCACCCCCTCCTAATAAAAATGAGAACAAAAATTTGCAAAAAAAATTTAGAAAAAATTTTATATTTTGTGTAAGTCTCTATATATATACCTATATATATGGTATATATTTATCTCCCTCCACCCCCTCCTACTAAAAAATGAGAACAAGAATTTTCAAAAAAAAATTTTTTAAAAATTGTATATTTTGTGTAAGTCTCTATATATATACCTATATATATGGTATATATTTACCTCCCTCCACCCCCTCCTACTAAAAAATGAGAACAAAAATTCTCAATAAAATAATTTA
Source organism: Hirtodrosophila histrioides (assembly GCA_037075165.1). Taxonomy (NCBI): domain Eukaryota; kingdom Metazoa; phylum Arthropoda; class Insecta; order Diptera; family Drosophilidae; genus Hirtodrosophila; species Hirtodrosophila histrioides. The sequence goes on from JBAMCL010000655.1 coordinate 9,636, forward strand.
AAAAAAAAGTGTATTTTGTGTAAGTCTCTATATATATACCTATATATATGGTATATATTTACCTCCCACCACCCCCTCCTACTAAAAAATGAGAACAAGAATTTTCAAAAAAAAATTTTTTTAAAAATTGTATATTTTGTGTAAGTCTCTATATATATACCTATATATATGGTATATATTTACCTCCCTCCACCCCCTCCTACTAAAAAAAAAAAACAAAAATTCTGAAAAAAAACAAAAAAGTGTATTTTGTGTAAGTCTCTATATTTATACCGATATATATGGTATATAATCACCTCCCTCCACCCCATCCTACTAAAAAATGAGAACAAAAATTTTCAAAAAAATTTTTTACAAAAATTGTATATCTTGTGTAAGTCTCTATATATATACCTATATATATATATGGTATATATTTACCTCCCTCCACCCCCTCCTACTAAGAAAAGAGAACAAAAATTCTGAAAAAAGAACAAAAAAGTGTATTTTGTGTAAGTCTCTATATTTATACCGATATATATGGTATATATTTATCTCCCTTAACCCCCTCCTATTAAAAAAATTTTACAAAAATTTTCAAAAAAAATTTTACAAAAATTGTATATTTTGTGTACGTCTCTATATATATACCTATATGTATGGTATATATTTACCTCCCTCCACCCCCTCCTACTAAAAAATGAGAACAAAAATTTAATAAAAAAAATTTTTAAAAAAATTTTATGTTTTGAATAAGTCTCTATATATATACCTATATATATGGTATATATTTACCTCCCTCCACCCCCTCCTACTAAAAAAAGAAAACAAAAATTCTGAAAAAAAGAAGAAAAAAGTGTATTTTGTGTAAGTCTCTAAATTTATACCGATATATATGGTATATACTTACCTCCCTCCACCCAATCCTACTAAAAAATGGCAACAAAAATTTTCAAAAAAAAATTTACAAAAATTGTATTTTTTGTGTAAGTCTCTATATATATACCTATATATATGGTATATATTTACCTCCCTCCACCCCCTCCTAATAAAAATGAGAACAAAAATTTGCAAAAAAAATTTAGAAAAAATTTTATATTTTGTGTAAGTCTCTATATATATACCTATATATATGGTATATATTTACCTCCCTCCACCCCCTCCTAATAAAAATGAGAACAAAAATTTTCAATAAGAAATTTAAAGAAAATTGTATATTTTGTGTAAGTCTCTATATATATACCTATATATATGGTATATATTTACCTCCCTCCACCCCCTCCTACTAAAAAAAGAAAACAAAAATTCTAAAAAAATAACAAAAAAGTGTATTTTGTGTAAGTCTCTATATTTATACCGATATATATGGTATATACTTACCTCCCTCCACCCCCTCCTACTAAAAAATTTTACAAAAATTTTACAAAAATTGTATATTTTGTGTAAGTCTCTATATATATACCTATATATATGGTATATATTTACCTCCCTCCACCCCCTCCTACTAAAAAATGAGAACAAAAATTCTCAATAAAATAATTTTAAAAAAAGTGTATTTTGTGTTAGTCTCTATATATATACCTATATATATGGTATATATTTACCTCCCTCCACCCCCTCCTACTAAAAAATGAGAACAAGAATTTTCAAAAAAAATTTTTTTTAAAAATTGTATATTTTGTGTAAGTCTCTATATATATACCTATATATATGGTATATATTTACCTCCCTCCACCCCCTCCTACTAAAAAATGAGAAAAAAATTCTCAATAAAATAATTTAAAAAAAAAGTGTATTTTGTGTAAGTCTCTATATATATACCTATATATATGGTATATATTTACCTCCCTCCACCCCCTCCTACTAAAAAATGAGAACAAGAATTTTCAAAAAAAAAATTTTTTAAAAATTGTATATTTTGTGTAAATGTCTATATATATACCTATATATATGGTATATATTTACCTCCCTCCACCCCCTCCTACTAAGAAAAGAAAACAAAAATTCTGAAAAAAAAAATTTTACAAAAATTGTATATTTTGTGTAAGTCTCTATATATATACCTATATATATGGTATATATTTACCTCCCTCCACCCCCTCCTACTAAAAAATGAGAACAAGAATTTTCAAAAAAAAAATTGTTTAAAAATTGTATATTTTGTGTAAGTCTCTATATATATACCTATATATATGGTATATATTTACCTCCCTCCACCCCCTCCTACTAAAAAATGAGAACAAAAATTCTCAATAAAATAATTTAAAAAAAAAGTGTATTTTGTGTAAGTCTCTATATATATATACCTATATATATGGTATATATTTACCTCCCTCCACCCCCTCCTACTAAAAAATGAGAACAAGAATTTTCAAAAAAAAAATTTTTTAAAAATTGTATATTTTGTGTAAATGTCTATATATATACCTATATATATGGTATATATTTACCTCCCTCCACCCCCTCCTACTAAGAAAAGAAAACAAAAATTCTGAAAAAAAAAATTTTACAAATATTGTATATTTTGTGTAAGTCTCTATATATATACCTATATATATGGTATATATTTACCTCCCTCCACCCCCTCCTACTAAAAAATAAGAACAAAAATTCTCAATAAAATAATTTAAAAAAAAGTGTATTTTGTGTTAGTCTCTATATATATACCTATATATATGGTATATATTTACCTCCCTCCACCCCCTCCTAATAAAAATGAGAACAAAAATTAAAAAAAAAAAATTTTACAAAAATTGTATATTTTGTGTAAGTCTCTATATATATACCTATATATATGGTATATATTTACCTCCCTCCACCCCCTCCTACTAAAAAATGAGAACAAGAATTTAAAAAAAAAAATTTTTTTAAAAATTGTATATTTTGTGTATGTCTCTATATATATACCTATATATATGGTATATATTTACCTCCCTCCACCCCCTCCTACTAAAAAATGAGAACAAAAATTCTCAATAAAATAGTTTAAAAAAAAAGTGTATTTTGTGTAAGTCTCTATATATATACCTATATATATGGTATATATTTACCTCCCTCCACCCCCTCCTACTAAAAAAAGAAAACAAGAATTTACAAAAAAAAATTTTTAAAAAATTGTATATTTTGTGTAAGTCTCTATATATATACCTATATATATGGTATATATTTACCTCCCTCCACCCCCTCCTACTAAGAAAAGAAAACAAAAATTCTGAAAAAAAAATTTTACAAAAATTGTATATTTTGTGTAAGTCTCTATATATATACCTATATATATGGTATATATTTATCTCCCTCCACCCCCTCCTACTAAAAAATGAGAACAAGAATTTTCAAAAAAAAATTTGTTTAAAAATTGTATATTTTGTGTAAGTCTCTATATATATACCTATATATATGGTATATATTTACCTCCCTCCACCCCCTCCTACTAAAAAATGAGAACAAAAATTCTCAATAAAATAATTTAAAAAAAAAGTGTATTTTGTGTAAGTCTCTATATATATACCTATATATATGGTATATATTTACCTCCCTCCACCCCCTCCTACTAAAAAATGAGAACAAGAATTTTCAAAAAAAAATTTTTTTAAAAATTGTATATTTTGTGTAAATGTCTATATATATACCTATATATATGGTATATATTTACCTCCCTCCACCCCCTCCTACTAAGAAAAGAAAACAAAAATTCTGGAAAAAAAAATTTTACAAAAATTGTATTTTTGGTGTAAGTCTCTATATATATACCTATATATATGGTATATATTTACCTCCCTCCACCCCCTCCTACTAAAAAATGAGAACAAGAATTTTAAAAAAAATTTTTTTTAAAAATTGTATATTTTGTGTATGTCTCTATATATATACCTATATATATGGTATATATTTACCTCCCTCCACCCCCTCCTACTAAAAAATGAAAACAAATATTCTCAATAAAATAATTTAAAAAAAAAGTGTATTTTGTGTAAGTCTCTATATATATACCTATATATATGGTATATATTTATCTCCCTCCACCCCCTCCTACTAAAAAAAGAAAACAAGAATTTTCAAAAAAAAAATTTTTTAAAAATTGTATATTTTGTGTAAGTCTCTATATATATACCTATATATATGGTATATATTTACCTCCCTCCACCCCCTCCTACTAAGAAAAGAAAACAAAAATTCTGAAAAAAAAATTTTACAAAAATTGTATATTTTGTGTAAGTCTCTATATATATACCTATATATATGGTATATATTTATCTCCCTCCACCCCCTCCTACTAAAAAATGAGAACAAGAATTTTCAAAAAAAAAATTTTTTAAAAATTGTATATTTTGTGTAAGTCTCTATATATATACCTATATATATGGTATATATTTACCTCCCTCCACCCCCTCCTACTAAAAAATGAGAACAAAAATTCTCAATAAAATAATTTAAAAAAAAAGTGTATTTTGTGTAAGTCTCTATATATATACCTATATATATGGTATATATTTACCTCCCTCCACCCCCTCCTACTAAAAAATGAGAACAAGAATTTTCAAAAAAAAAATTTTTTAAAAATTGTATATTTTGTGTAAATGTCTATATATATACCTATATATATGGTATATATTTACCTCCCTCCACCCCCTCCTACTAAGAAAAGAAAACAAAAATTCTGAAAAAAAAAATTTTACAAAAATTGTATATTTGGTGTAAGTCTCTATATATATACCTATATATATGGTATATATTTACCTCCCTCCACCCCCTCCTACTAAAAAATGAGAACAAGAATTTTAAAAAAAAAATTTTTTTAAACATTGTATATTTTGTGTATATCTCTATATATATACCTATATATATGGTATATATTTACCTCCCTCCACCCCCTCCTACTAAAAAATGAGAACAAAAATTCTCAATAAAATAATTTAAAAAAAAAGTGTATTTTGTGTAAGTCTCTATATATATACCTATATATATGGTATATATTTACCTCCCTCCACCCCCTCCTACTAAAAAAAGAAAACAAGAATTTTCAAAAAAAAAATTTTTAAAAAATTGTATATTTTGTGTAAGTCTCTATATATATAAATATATATATGGTATATATTTACCTCCCTCCACCCCCTCCTACTAAGAAAAGAAAACAAAAATTCTGAAAAAAAAAACTTTACAAAAATTGTATATTTTGTGTAAGTCTCTATATATATACCTATATATATGGTATATATTTATCTCCCTCCACCCCCTCCTACTAAAAAATTTTACAAAAATTTTCAAAAAAAAATTTTACAAAAATTGTATATTTTGTGTAAGTCTCTATATATATACCTATATATATGGTATATATTTACCTCCCTCCACCCCCTCCTACTAAAAAATGAGAACAAGAATTTTCAAAAAAAATTTTAAAAAAATTTTATGTTTTGAATAAGTCTCTATATATATAGCTATATATATGGTATATATTTACCTCCCTCCACCCCCTCCTACTTAAAAAAGAAAACAAAAATTTTAAAAAAAGAACAAAAAAGTGAATTTTGTGTAAGTCTCTATATTTATACCGATATATATGGTATATACTTACCTCCCTCCACCCCCTCCTACTAAAAAATTTTACAAAATTTTTACAAAAATTGTATATTTTGTGTAAGTCTCTATATATATACCTATATATATGGTATATATTTACCTCCCTCCACCCCCCTCCTACTAAGAAAAGAAAACAAAAATTCTGAAAAAAAAAATTTTACAAAAATTGTATATTTTGTGTAATTCTCTATATATATACCTATATATATGGTATATATTTATCTCCCTCCACCCCCTCCTACTAAAAAATTTTACAAAAATTTTCAAAAAAAAATTTTACAAAAATTGTATATTTTGTGTAAGTCTCTATATATATACCTATATGTGTGGTATATATTTACCTCCCTCCACCCCCTCCTACTAAAAAATGAGAACAAGAATTTTCAAAAAAAATTTTAAAAAAAATTTTATGTTTTGAATAAGTCTCTATATATATAGCTATATATATGGTATATATTTACCTCCCTCCACCCCCTCCTACTAAAAAAAGAAAACAAAAATTCTAAAAAAAGAACAAGAAAGTGTATTTTGTGTAAGTCTCTATATTTATACCGATATATATGGTATATACTTACCTCCCTCCACCCCCTCCTACTAAAAAATTTTACAAAAATTTTACAAAAATTGTATATTTTGTGTAAGTCTCTATATATATACCTATATATATGGTATATATTTACCTCCCTCCACCCCCTCCTACTAAAAAATGAGAACAAAAATTCTCAATAAAATAATTTTAAAAAAAAGTGTATTTTGTGTTAGTCTCTATATATATACCTATATATATGGTATATATTTATCTCCCTCCACCCCCTCCTACTAAAAAATGAGAACAAGAATTTTCAAAAAAAAATTTTTAAAAAATTGTATATTTTGTGTAAGTCTCTATATATATACCTATATATATGGTATATATTTACCTCCCTCCACCCCCTCCTACTAAAAAATAAGAACAAAAATTCTCAATAAAATAATTTTAAAAAAAAGTGTATTTTGTGTTAGTCTCTATATATATACCTATATATATGGTATATATTTACCTCCCTCCACCCCCTCCTAATAAAAATGAGAACAAAAATTTAAAAAAAAAAATTTTAAAAAAATTGTATATTTGGTGTAAGTCTCTATATATATACCTATATATATGGTATGTATTTATCTCCCTCCACCCCCTCCTACTAAAAAATTTTACAAAAATTTTCAAAAAAAAATTTTACAAAAATTGTATATTTTGTGTAAGTCTCTATATATATAAATATATATATGGTATATATTTACCTTCCTCCACCCCCTCCTACTAAAAAATGAGAACAAGAATTTAAAAAAAAAATTTTTTTAAAATTGTATATTTTGTGTAAGTCTCTATATTTATACCGATATATATGGTATATACTTACTTCCCTCCACCCCCTCCTACTAAAAAATTTTACAAAATTTTTACAAAAATTGTATATTTTGTGTAAGTCTCTATATATATACCTATATATATGGTATATATTTACCTCCCTCCACCCCCTCCTACTAAAAAATGAGAACAAAAATTCTCAATAAAATAATTTTAAAAAAAAGTGTATTTTGTGTTAGTCTCTATATATATACCTATATATATGGTATATATTTATCTCCCTCCACCCCCTCCTACTAAAAAATTTTACAAAAATTTTACAAAAATTGTATATTTTGTGTAAATCTCTATATATATACCTATATATATGGTATATATTTACCTCCCTCCACCCCCTCCTACTAAAAAAAGAAAACAAGAATTTTCAAAAAAAAAAATTTTAAAAAATTGTATATTTTGTGTAAGTCTCTATATATATACCTATATATATGGTATATATTTACCTCCCTCCACCCCCTCCTACTAAGAAAAGAAAACAAAAATTCTGAAAAAAAAAATTTTACAAAAATTGTATATTTTGTGTAAGTCTCTATATATATACCTATATATATGGTATATATTTATCTCCCTCCACCCCCTCCTACTAAAAAATTTTACAAAAATTTTCAAAAAAAAATTTTACAAGAATTGTATATTTTGTGTAAGTCTCTATATATATACCTATATGTGTGGTATATATTTACCTCCCTCCACCCGCTCCTACTAAAAAATGAGAACAAGAATTTTCAAAAAAATTTTAAAAAAAATTTTATGTTTTGAATAAGTCTCTATATATATAGCTATATATATGGTATATATTTACCTCCCTCCACCCCCCTCCTACTAAAAAAAGAAAACAAAAATTCTAAAAAAAGAACAAGAAAGTGTATTTTGTGTAAGTCTCTATATTTATACCGATATATATGGTATATACTTACCTCCCTCCACCCCCTCCTACTAAAAAATTTTACAAAAATTTTACAAAAATTGTATATTTTGTGTAAGTCTCTATATATATACCTATATATATGGTATATATTTACCTCCCTCCACCCCCTCCTACTAAAAAATGAGAACAAAAATTCTCAATAAAATAATTTTAAAAAAAGTGTATTTTGTGTTAGTCTCTATATATATACCTATATATATGGTATATATTTATCTCCCTCCACCCCCTCCTACTAAAAAATGAGAACAAGAATTTTCAAAAAAAAATTTTTTTAAAAATTGTATATTTTGTGTAAGTCTCTATATATATACCTATATATATGGTATATATTTACCTCCCTCCACCCCCTCCTACTAAAAAATAAGAACAAAAATTCTCAATAAAATAATTTAAAAAAAAAGTGTATTTTGTGTTAGTCTCTATATATATACCTATATATATGGTATATATTTACCTCCCTCCACCCCCTCCTAATAAAAATGAGAACAAAAATTTTAAAAAAAAATTTTTAAAAAAATTGTATATTTGGTGTAAGTCTCTATATATATACCTATATATATGGTATGTATTTATCTCCCTCCACCCCCTCCTACTAAAAAATTTTACAAAAATTTTCAAAAAAAAATTTTACAAAAATTGTATATTTTGTGTAAGTCTCTATATATATACCTATATATATGGTATATATTTACCTTCCTCCACCCCCTCCTACTAAAAAATGAGAACAAGAATTTAAAAAAAAAATTTTTATTAAAAATTGTATATTTTGTGTAAGTCTCTATATTTATACCGATATATATGGTATATACTTACCTCCCTCCACCCCCTCCTACTAAAAAATGAGAACAAGAATTTTCAAAAAAAAAAATTTTTTAAAATTGTATATTTTGTGTAAATGTCTATATATATACCTATATATATGGTATATATTTACCTCCCTCCACCCCCTCCTACTAAGAAAAGAAAACAAAAATTCTGAAAAAAAAAATTTTACAAAAATTGTATATTTGGTGTAAGTCTCTATATATATACCTATATATATGGTATATATTTACCACCCTCCACCCCCTCCTACTAAAAAATGAGAACAAGAATTTTAAAAAAAAAATTTTTTTAAACATTGTATATTTTGTGTATATCTCTATATATATACCTATATATATGGTATATATTTACCTCCCTCCACCCCCTCCTACTAAAAAATGAGAACAAAAATTCTCAATAAAATAATTTAAAAAAAAGTGTATTTTGTGTAAGTCTCTATATATATACCTATATATATGGTATATATTTATCCTCCCTCCACCCCCTCCTACTAAAAAAAGAAAACAAGAATTTTCAAAAAAAAATTTTTAAAAAATTGTATATTTTGTGTAAGTCTCTATATATATAAATATATATATGGTATATATTTACCTCCCTCCACCCCCTCCTACTAAGAAAAGAAAACAAAAAATTCTGAAAAAAAAAACTTTACAAAAATTGTATATTTTGTGTAAGTCTCTATATATATACCTATATATATGGTATATATTTATCTCCCTCCACCCCCCTCCTACTAAAAAATTTTACAAAAATTTTCAAAAAAAAATTTTACAAAAATTGTATATTTTGTGTAAGTCTCTATATATATACCTATATATATGGTATATATTTACCTCCCTCCACCCCCTCCTACTAAAAAATGAGAACAAGAATTTTCAAAAAAAATTTTAAAAAAAATTTTATGTTTTGAATAAGTCTCTATATATATAGCTATATATATGGTATATATTTACCTCCCTCCACCCCCTCCTACTAAAAAAAGAAAACAAAAATTTTAAAAAAAGAACAAAAAAGTGAATTTTGTGTAAGTCTCTATATTTATACCGATATATATGGTATATACTTACCTCCCTCCACCCCCTCCTACTAAAAAATTTTACAAAATTTTTACAAAAATTGTATATTTTGTGTAAGTCTCTATATATATACCTATATATATGGTATATATTTACCTCCCTCCACCCCCTCCTACTAAGAAAAGAAAACAAAAATTCTGAAAAAAAAAATTTTACAAAAATTGTATATTTTGTGTAAGTCTCTATATATATACCTATATATATGGTATATATTTATCTCCCTCCACCCCCTCCTACTAAAAAATTTTACAAAAATTTTCAAAAAAAAATTTTACAAAAATTGTATATTTTGTGTAAGTCTCTATATATATACCTATATGTGTGGTATATATTTACCTCCCTCCACCCCCTCCTACTAAAAAATGAGAACAAGAATTTTCAAAAAAAATTTTAAAAAAAATTTTATGTTTTGAATAAGTCTCTATATATATAGCTATATATATGGTATATATTTACCTCCCTCCACCCCCTCCTACTAAAAAAAGAAAACAAAAATTCTAAAAAAAGAACAAGAAAGTGTATTTTGTGTAAGTCTCTATATTTATACCGATATATATGGTATATACTTACCTCCCTCCACCCCCTCCTACTAAAAAATTTTACAAAAATTTTACAAAAATTGTATATTTTGTGTAAGTCTCTATATATATACCTATATATATGGTATATATTTACCTCCCTCCACCCCCTCCTACTAAAAAATGAGAACAAAAATTCTCAATAAAATAATTTTAAAAAAAGTGTATTTTGTGTTAGTCTCTATATATATACCTATATATATGGTATATATTTATCTCCCTCCACCCCCTCCTACTAAAAAATGAGAACAAGAATTTTCAAAAAAAAATTTTTAAAAAATTGTATATTTTGTGTAAGTCTCTATATATATACCTATATATATGGTATATATTTACCTCCCTCCACCCCCTCCTACTAAAAAATAAGAACAAAAATTCTCAATAAAATAATTTTAAAAAAAAGTGTATTTTGTGTTAGTCTCTATATATATACCTATATATATGGTATATATTTACCTCCCTCCACCCCCTCCTAATAAAAATGAGAACAAAAATTTAAAAAAAAAAATTTTAAAAAAATTGTATATTTGGTGTAAGTCTCTATATATATACCTATATATATGGTATGTATTTATCTCCCTCCACCCCCTCCTACTAAAAAATTTTACAAAAATTTTCAAAAAAAAATTTTACAAAAATTGTATATTTTGTGTAAGTCTCTATATATATAAATATATATATGGTATATATTTACCTTCCTCCACCCCCTCCTACTAAAAAATGAGAACAAGAATTTAAAAAAAAAAATTTTTTTAAAATTGTATATTTTGTGTAAGTCTCTATATTTATACCGATATATATGGTATATACTTACCTCCCTCCACCCCCTCCTACTAAAAAATTTTACAAAATTTTTACAAAAATTGTATATTTTGTGTAAGTCTCTATATATATACCTATATATATGGTATATATTTACCTCCCTCCACCCCCTCCTACTAAAAAATGAGAACAAAAATTCTCAATAAAATAATTTTAAAAAAAAGTGTATTTTGTGTTAGTCTCTATATATATACCTATATATATGGTATATATTTATCTCCCTCCACCCCCTCCTACTAAAAAATTTTACAAAAATTTTACAAAAATTGTATATTTTGTGTAAATCTCTATATATATACCTATATATATGGTATATATTTACCTCCCTCCACCCCCTCCTACTAAAAAAAGAAAACAAGAATTTTCAAAAAAAAAAATTTTAAAAAATTGTATATTTTGTGTAAGTCTCTATATATATACCTATATATATGGTATATATTTACCTCCCTCCACCCCCTCCTACTAAGAAAAGAAAACAAAAATTCTGAAAAAAAAAATTTTACAAAAATTGTATATTTTGTGTAAGTCTCTATATATATACCTATATATATGGTATATATTTATCTCCCTCCACCCCCTCCTACTAAAAAATTTTACAAAAATTTTCAAAAAAAATTTTACAAGAATTGTATATTTTGTGTAAGTCTCTATATATATACCTATATGTGTGGTATATATTTACCTCCCTCCACCCGCTCCTACTAAAAAATGAGAACAAGAATTTTCAAAAAAAATTTTAAAAAAAATTTTATGTTTTGAATAAGTCTCTATATATATAGCTATATATATGGTATATATTTACCTCCCTCCACCCCCTCCTACTAAAAAAAGAAAACAAAAATTCTAAAAAAAGAACAAGAAAGTGTATTTTGTGTAAGTCTCTATATTTATACCGATATATATGGTATATACTTACCTCCCTCCACCCCCTCCTACTAAAAAATTTTAAAAAAATTTTACAAAAATTGTATATTTTGTGTAAGTCTCTATATATATACCTATATATATGGTATATATTTACCTCCCTCCACCCCCTCCTACTAAAAAATGAGAACAAAAATTCTCAATAAAATAATTTTAAAAAAAAGTGTATTTTGTGTTAGTCTCTATATATATACCTATATATATGGTATATATTTATCTCCCTCCACCCCCTCCTACTAAAAAATGAGAACAAGAATTTTCAAAAAAAAATTTTTTTAAAAATTGTATATTTTGTGTAAGTCTCTATATATATACCTATATATATGGTATATATTTACCTCCCTCCACCCCCTCCTACTAAAAAATAAGAACAAAAATTCTCAATAAAATAATTTAAAAAAAAGTGTATTTTGTGTTAGTCTCTATATATATACCTATATATATGGTATATATTTACCTCCCTCCACCCCCTCCTAATAAAAATGAGAACAAAAATTTTAAAAAAAAATTTTAAAAAAATTGTATATTTGGTGTAAGTCTCTATATATATACCTATATATATGGTATGTATTTATCTCCCTCCACCCCCTCCTACTAAAAAATTTTACAAAAATTTTCAAAAAAAAATTTTACAAAAATTGTATATTTTGTGTAAGTCTCTATATATATACCTATATATATGGTATATATTTACCTTCCTCCACCCCCTCCTACTAAAAAATGAGAACAAGAATTTAAAAAAAAAATTTTTATTAAAAATTGTATATTTTGTGTAAGTCTCTATATTTATACCGATATATATGGTATATACTTACCTCCCTCCACCCCCTCCTACTAAAAAATTTTACAAAATTTTTACAAAAATTGTATATTTTGTGTAAGTCTCTATATATATACCTATATATATGGTATATATTTACCTCCCTCCACCCCCTCCTACTAAAAAATGAGAACAAAAATTCTCAATAAAATAATTTTAAAAAAAAGTGTATTTTGTGTTAGTCTCTATATATATACCTATATATATGGTATATATTTATCTCCCTCCACCCCCTCCTACTAAAAAATTTTACAAAAATTTTACAAAAATTGTATATTTTGTGTAAGTCTCTATATATATACACATGTATATACATATATATGGTATATATTTACCTCCCTCCACCCCCTCCTACTAAAAAAAGAAAACAAGAATTTTCAAAAAAAAAATTTTAAAAAATTGTATATTTTGTGTAAGTCTCTATATATATACCTATATATATGGTATATATTTACCTCCCTCCACCCCCTCCTACTAAGAAAAGAAAACAAAAATTCTGAAAAAAAAAATTTTACAAAAATTGTATATTTTGTGTAAGTCTCTATATATATACCTATATATATGGTATATATTTATCTCCCTCCACCCCCTCCTACTAAAAAATTTTACAAAAATTTTCAAAAAAAATTTTACAAAAATTGTATATTTTGTGTAAGTCTCTATATATATACCTATATGTGTGGTATATATTTACCTCCCTCCACCCCCTCCTACTAAAAAATGAGAACAAGAATTTTCAAAAAAAATTTTAAACAAAATTGTATGTTTTGAATAAGTCTCTATATATATAGCTATATATATGGTATATATTTACCTCCCTCCACCCCCTCCTACTAAAAAAAGAAAACAAAAATTCTAAAAAAAGAACAAGAAAGTGTATTTTGTGTAAGTCTCTATATTTATACCGATATATATGGTATATACTTACCTCCCTCCACCCCCTCCTACTAAAAAATTTTACAAAAATTTTACAAAAATTGTATATTTTGTGTAAGTCTCTATATATATACCTATATATATGGTATATATTTACCTCCCTCCACCCCCTCCTACTAAAAAATGAGAACAAAAATTCTCAATAAAATAATTTAAAAAAAAAGTGTATTTTGTGTTAGTCTCTATATATATACCTATATATATGGTATATATTTATCTCCCTCCACCCCCTCCTACTAAAAAATGAGAACAAGAATTTTCAAAAAAAAATTTTTTAAAAAATTGTATATTTTGTGTAAGTCTCTATATATATACCTATATATATGGTATATATTTACCTTCCTCCACCCCCTCCTACTAAAAAATGAGAACAAGAATTTCAAAAAAAAATTTTTATTAAAAATTGTATATTTTGTGTAAGTCTCTATATTTATACCGATATATATGGTATATATTTATCTCCCTCCACCCCCCTCCTACTAAAAAATGAGAACAAAAATTTTCAAAAAAAAATTTTTAAAAAATTGTATATTTTGTGTAAGTCTCTATATATATACCTATATATATGGTATATATTTACCTCCCTCCACCCCCTCCTACTAAAAAATGAGAACAAAAATTCTCAATAAAATAATTTTAAAAAAAGTATATTTTGTGTAAGTCTCTATATATATACCTATATATATGGTATATATTTACCTCCCTCCACCCCCTCCTACTAAAAAATAAGAACAAAAATTCTCAATAAAATAATTTAAAAAAAAGTGTATTTTGTGTTAGTCTCTATATATATACCTATATATATGGTATATATTTACCTCCCTCCACCCCCTCCTAATAAAAATGAGAACAAAAATTTTAAAAAAAAAATTTTAAAAAAATTGTATATTTGGTGTAAGTCTCTATATATATACCTATATATATGGTATGTATTTATCTCCCTCCACCCCCTCCTACTAAAAAATTTTACAAAAATTTTCAAAAAAAAATTTTACAAAAATTGTATATTTTGTGTAAGTCTCTATATATATACCTATATATATGGTATATATTTACCTTCCTCCACCCCCTCCTACTAAAAAATGAGAACAAGAATTTAAAAAAAAATTTTTATTAAATATTGTATATTTTGTGTAAGTCTCTATATTTATACCGATATATATGGTATATACTTACCTCCCTCCACCCCCTCCTACTAAAAAATTTTACAAAATTTTTACAAAAATTGTATATTTTGTGTAAGTCTCTATATATATACCTATATATATGGTATATATTTACCTCCCTCCACCCCCTCCTACTAAAAAATGAGAACAAAAATTCTCAATAAAATAATTTTAAAAAAAAGTGTATTTTGTGTTAGTCTCTATATATATACCTATATATATGGTATATATTTATCTCCCTCCACCCCCTCCTACTAAAAAATTTTACAAAAATTTTACAAAAATTGTATATTTTGTGTAAGTCTCTATATATATACCTATATATATGGTATATATTTACCTCCCTCCACCCCCTCCTACTAAAAAAAGAAAACAAGAATT
The DNA here is from genome assembly GCA_037075165.1 of Hirtodrosophila histrioides. Taxonomy (NCBI): domain Eukaryota; kingdom Metazoa; phylum Arthropoda; class Insecta; order Diptera; family Drosophilidae; genus Hirtodrosophila; species Hirtodrosophila histrioides. The sequence continues at coordinate 25,053 of JBAMCL010000655.1, forward strand.
TTCAAAAAAAAAAATTTTAAAAAATTGTATATTTTGTGTAAGTCTCTATATATATACCTATATATATGGTATATATTTACCTCCCTCCACCCCCTCCTACTAAGAAAAGAAAACAAAAATTCTGAAAAAAAAAATTTTACAAAAATTGTATATTTTGTGTAAGTCTCTATATATATACCTATATATATGGTATATATTTATCTCCCTCCACCCCCTCCTACTAAAAAATTTTACAAAAATTTTCAAAAAAAAATTTTACAAAAATTGTATATTTTGTGTAAGTCTCTATATATATACCTATATGTGTGGTATATATTTACCTCCCTCCACCCCCTCATACTAAAAAATGAGAACAAGAATTTTCAAAAAAAATTTTAAACAAAATTGTATGTTTTGAATAAGTCTCTATATATATAGCTATATATATGGTATATATTTACCTCCCTCCACCCCCTCCTACTAAAAAAAGAAAACAAAAATTCTAAAAAAAGAACAAGAAAGTGTATTTTGTGTAAGTCTCTATATTTATACCGATATATATGGTATATACTTACCTCCCTCCACCCCCTCCTACTAAAAAATTTTACAAAAATTTTACAAAAATTGTATATTTTGTGTAAGTCTCTATATATATACCTATATATATGGTATATATTTACCTCCCTCCACCCCCTCCTACTAAAAAATGAGAACAAAAATTCTCAATAAAATAATTTTAAAAAAAAGTGTATTTTGTGTTAGTCTCTATATATATACCTATATATATGGTATATATTTATCTCCCTCCACCCCCTCCTACTAAAAAATGAGAACAAGAATTTTCAAAAAAAAATTTTTTAAAAAATTGTATATTTTGTGTAAGTCTCTATATATATACCTATATATATGGTATATATTTACCTCCCTCCACCCCCTCCTACTAAAAAATAAGAACAAAAATTCTCAATAAAATAATTTTAAAAAAAAGTGTATTTTGTGTTAGTCTCTATATATATACCTATATATATGGTATATATTTACCTCCCTCCACCCCCTCCTAATAAAAATGAGAACAAAAATTTTAAAAAAAAAATTTTAAAAAAATTGTATATTTGGTGTAAGTCTCTATATATATACCTATATATATGGTATGTATTTATCTCCCTCCACCCCCTCCTACTAAAAAATTTTACAAAAATTTTCAAAAAAATTTTTACAAAAATTGTATATTTTGTGTAAGTCTCTATATATATAAATATATATATGGTATATATTTACCTCCCTCCACCCCCTCCTACTAAAAAATGAGAACAAGAATTTAAAAAAAAATTTTTTTTAAAAATTGTATATTTTGTGTATGTCTCTATATATATACCTATATATATGGTATATATTTACCTCCCTCCACCCCCTCCTACTAAAAAATGAGAACAAAAATTCTCAATAAAATAATTAAAAAAAAAAAAGTGTATTTTGTGTAAGTCTCTATATATATACCTATATATATGGTATATATTTACCTCCCTCCACCCCCTCCTACTAAAAAAAGAAAACAAGAATTTTCAAAAAAAAAATTTTTAAAAAATTGTATATTTTGTGTAAGTCTCTATATATATACCTATATATATGGTATATATTTACCTCCCTCCACCCCCTCCTACTAAGAAAAGAAAACAAAAATTCTGAAAAAAAAATTTTTACAAAAATTGTATATTTTGTGTAAGTCTCTATATATATACCTATATATATGGTATATATTTATCTCCCTCCACCCCCTCCTACTAAAAAATTTTACAAAAATTTTCAAAAAAAATTTTTACAAAAATTGTATATTTTGTGTAAGTCTCTATATATATACCTATATGTGTGGTATATATTTACCTCCCTCCACCCCCTCCTACTAAAAAATGAGAACAAGAATTTTCAATAAAAATTTTAAAAAAATTTTATGTTTTGAATAAGTCTCTATATATATAGCTATATATATGGTATATATTTACCTCCCTCCACCCCCTCCTACTAAAAAAAAGAAAACAAAAATTTTAAAAAAAGAACAAAAAAGTGAATTTTGTGTAAGTCTCTATATTTATACCGATATATATGGTATATACTTACCTCCCTCCACCCCCTCCTACTAAAAAATTTTACAAAATTTTTACAAAAATTGTATATTTTGTGTAAGTCTCTATATATATACCTATATATATGGTATATATTTACCTCCCTCCACCCCCTCCTACTAAAAAATGAGAACAAAAATTCTCAATAAAATAATTTTAAAAAAAAGTGTATTTTGTGTTAGTCTCTATATATATACCTATATATATGGTATATATTTATTTCCCTCCACCCCCTCCTACTAAAAAATTTTACAAAAATTTTCAAAAAAAAATTTTACAAAAATTGTATATTTTGTGTAAGTCTCTATATATATACCTATATATATGGTATATATTTACCTCCCTCCACCCCCTCCTACTAAAAAAAGAAAACAAAAATTCTGAAAAAAGAAGAAAAAGGTGTATTTTGTGTAAGTCTCTAAATTTATACCGATATATATGGTATATACTTACCTCCCTCCACCCCATCCTACTAAAAAATGGCAACAAAAATTTTCAAAAAAAAATTTACAAAAATTTTATTTTTTGTGTAAGTCTCTATATATATACCTATATATATGGTATATATTTACCTCCCTCCACCCCCTCCTAATAAAAATGAGAACAAAAATTTGCAAAAAAAAGTTTAGAAAAATTGTATATTTTGTGTAAGTCTCTATATATATACCTATATATATGGTATATATTTACCTCCCTCCACCCCCTCCTACTAAGAAAAGAAAACAAAAATTCTGAAAAAAAAAATTTACAAAAATTGTATATTTTGTGTAAGTCTCTATATATATACCTATATATATGGTATATATTTACCTCCCTCCACCCCCTCCTACTAAAAAAAGAAAACAAGAATTTTCAAAAAAAAAAATTTACAAAAATTGTATATTTTGTGTAAGTCTCTATATATATACCTATATATATGGTATATATTTACCTCCCTCCACCCCCTCCTACTAAGAAAAGAAAACAAAAATTCTGAAAAAAAAAATTTACAAAAATTGTATATTTTGTGTAAGTCTCTATATATATACCTATATATATGGTATATATTTATCTCCCTCCACCCTCTCCTACTAAAAAATTTTACAAAAATTTTCAAAAAAAAATTTTACAAAAATTGTATATTTTGTGTAAGTCTCTATATATATACCTATATATATGGTATATATTTACCTCCCTCCACCCCCTCCTACTAAGAAAAGAAAACAAAAATTCTGAAAAAAAAAATTTACAAAAATTGTATATTTTGTGTAAGTCTCTATATATATACCTATATATATGGTATATATTTACCTCCCTCCACCCCCTCCTACTAAGAAAAGAAAACAAAAATTCTGAAAAAAAAAATTTACAAAAATTGTATATTTTGTGTAAGTCTCTATATATATACCTATATATATGGTATATATTTACCTCCCTCCACCCCCTCCTACTAAAAAAAGAAAACAAGAATTTTCAAAAAAAAAATTTTACAAAAATTGTATATTTTGTGTAAGTCTCTATATATATACCTATATATATGGTATATATTTACCTCCCTCCACCCCCTCCTACTAAGAAAAGAAAACAAAAATTCTGAAAAAAAAAATTTACAAAAATTGTATATTTTGTGTAAGTCTCTATATATATACCTATATGTGTGGTATATATTTACCTCCCTCCACCCCCTCCTACTAAAAAATGAGAACAAGAATTTTCAAAAAAAATTTTAAAAAAAATTTTATGTTTTGAATAAGTCTCTATATATATAGCTATATATATGGTATATATTTACCTCCCTCCACCCCCTCCTACTAAAAAAAGAAAACTAAAATTCTAAAAAAAGAACAAAAAAGTGTATTTTGTGTAAGTCTCTATATTTATACCGATATATATGGTATATACTTACCTCCCTCCACCCCCTCCTACTAAAAAATTTTACAAAAATTTTACAAAAATTGTATATTTTAAGTAAGTTTCTATATATATACCTATATATATGGTATATATTTACCTCCCTCCACCCCCTCCTACTAAAAAATGAGAACAAAAATTCTCAATAAAATAATTTTAAAAAAAAGTGTATTTTGTGTTAGTCTCTATATATATACCTATATATATGGTATATATTTATCTCCCTCCACCCCCTCCTACTAAAAAATGAGAACAAGAATTTTCAAAAAAAAATTTTTTAAAAAATTGTATATTTTGTGTAAGTCTCTATATATATACCTATATATATGGTATATATTTACCTCCCTCCACCCCCTCCTACTAAAAAATGAGAACAAAAATTCTCAAAAAAAATTTTACAAAAATTGTATATTTTGTGTAAGTCTCTATATATATACCTATATATATGGTATATATTTACCTCCCTCCACCCCCTCCTACTAAAAAAAGAAAACAAGAATTTTCAAAAAAAAAATTTTTAAAAAATTGTATATTTTGTGTAAGTCTCTATATATATACCTATATATATGGTATATATTTACCTCCCTCCACCCCCTCCTACTAAGAAAAGAAAACAAAAATTCTGAAAAAAAAATTTTTACAAAAATTGTATATTTTGTGTAAGTCTCTATATATATACCTATATATATGGTATATATTTATCTCCCTCCACCCCCTCCTACTAAAAAATGATTACAAAAATTTTCAAAAAAAAATTTTACAAAAATTGTATATTTTGTGTAAGTCTCTATATATATACCTATATGTGTGGTATATATTTACCTCCCTCCACCCCCTCCTACTAAAAAATGAGAACAAGAATTTTCAAAAAAAATTTTAAAAAAAATTTTATGTTTTGAATAAGTCTCTATATATATAGCTATATATATGGTATATATTTACCTCCCTCCACCCCCTCCTACTAAAAAAGAAAACAAAAATTTTAAAAAAAGAACAAAAAAGTGAATTTTGTGTAAGTCTCTATATTTATACCGATATATATGGTATATACTTACCTCCCTCCACCCCCTCCTACTAAAAAATTTTACAAAATTTTTACAAAAATTGTATATTTTGTGTAAGTCTCTATATATATACCTATATATATGGTATATATTTACCTCCCTCCACCCCCTCCTACTAAAAAATGAGAACAAAAATTCTCAAAAAAATAATTTTACAAAAATTGTATATTTTGTGTAAGTCTCTATATATATACCTATATATATGGTATATATTTACCTCCCTCCACCCCCTCCTACTAAAAAATGAAAACAAAAATTCTCAAAAAAAAATTTTACAAAAATTGTATATTTTGTGTAAGTCTCTATATATATACCTATATATATGGTATATATTTACCTCCCTCCACCCCCTCCTACTAAAAAATGAGAACAAAAATTTTCAAAAAAAAATTTTACAAAAATTGTATATTTTGTGTAAGTCTCTATATATATACCTATATATATGGTATATATTTACCTCCCTCCACCCCCTCCTACTAAGAAAAGAAAACAAAAATTCTCAAAAAAAAATTTTACAAAAATTGTATATTTTGTGTAAGTCTCTATATATATACCTATATATATGGTATATATTTACCTCCCTCCACCCCCTCCTACTAAGAAAAGAAAACAAAAATTCTCAAAAAAAAATTTTACAAAAATTGTATATTTTGTGTAAGTCTCTATATATATACCTATATATATGGTATATATTTACCTCCCTCCACCCCCTCCTACTAAAAAAAGAAAACAAAAATTTTCAAAAAAAAAATTTTACAAAAATTGTATATTTTGTGTAAGTCTCTATATATATACCTATATATATGGTATATATTTACCTCCCTCCACCCCCTCCTACTAAGAAAAGAAAACAAAAATTCTGAAAAAAAAATTTTACAAAAATTGTATATTTTGTGTAAGTCTCTATATATATACCTATATATATGGTATATATTTACCTCCCTCCACCCCCTCCTACTAAGAAAAGAAAACAAAAATTCTCAAAAAAAAATTTTACAAAAATTGTATATTTTGTGTAAGTCTCTATATATATACCTATATATATGGTATATATTTATCTCCCTCCACCCCCTCCTACTAAAAAATGAGAACAAAAATTTTCAAAAAAAAATTTTAAAAAAATTGTATATTTTGTGTAAGTCTCTATATATATACCTATATATATGGTATATATTTACCTCCCTCCACCCCCTCCTACTAAAAAATGAGAACAAAAATTTTCAAAAAATAATTTTAAAAAAAGTGTATTTTGTGTAAGTCTCTATATATATACCTATATATATGGTATATATTTACCTCCCTCCACCCCCTCCTACTAAAAAATGAGAACAAAAATTTTCAAAAAAAAATTTTACAAAAATTGTATATTTTGTGTAAGTCTCTATATATATACCTATATATATGGTATATATTTACCTCCCTCCACCCCCTCCTACTAAAAAATGAGAACAAAAATTTTCAAAAAAATAATTTTACAAAAATTGTATATTTTGTGTAAGTCTCTATATATATACCTATATATATGGTATATATTTACCTCCCTCCACCCCCTCCTACTAAAAAATGATAACAAAAATTTTCAAAAAAAAATTTTACAAAAATTGTATATTTTGTGTAAGTCTCTATATATATACCTATATATATGGTATATATTTACCTCCCTCCACCCCCTCCTACTAAAAAATGAGAACAAAAATTTTCAAAAAAATAATTTTACAAAAATTGTATATTTTGTGTAAGTCTCTATATATATACCTATATATATGGTATATATTTACCTCCCTCCACCCCCTCCTACTAAAAAATGAAAACAAAAATTTTCAAAAAAAAATTTTTAAAAAAATTGTATATTTTGTGTAAGTCTCTATATATATACCTATATATATGGTATATATTTACCTCCCTCCACCCCCTCCTACTAAAAAATGAGAACAAAAATTCTCAAAAAAAATTTTACAAAAATTGTATATTTTGTGTAAGTCTCTATATATATACCTATATATATGGTATATATTTACCTCCCTCCACCCCCTCCTACTAAAAAATGAAAACAAAAATTTTCAAAAAAAAATTTTACAAAAAATTGTATATTTTGTGTAAGTCTCTATATATATACCTATATATATGGTATATATTTACCTCCCTCCACCCCCTCCTACTAAAAAATGAGAACAAAAATTCTCAAAAAAATAATTTACAAAAAAGTGTATTTTGTGTAAGTCTCTATATATATACCTATATATATGGTATATATTTACCTCCCTCCACCCCCTCCTACTAAAAAATGAAAACAAAAATTTTCAAAAAAAAATTTTACAAAAATTGTATATTTTGTGTAAGTCTCTATATATATACCTATATATATGGTATATATTTACCTCCCTCCACCCCCTCCTACTAAAAAAAGAAAACAAAAATTTTCAAAAAAAAAATTTTACAAAAATTGTATATTTTGTGTAAGTCTCTATATATATACCTATATATATGGTATATATTTACCTCCCTCCACCCCCTCCTACTAAGAAAAGAAAACAAAAATTTTCAAAAAAAAATTTTACAAAAATTGTATATTTTGTGTAAGTCTCTATATATATACCTATATATATGGTATATATTTACCTCCCTCCACCCCCTCCTACTAAAAAATGAGAACAAAAATTCTCAATAAAATAATTTTAAAAAAAAGTGTATTTTGTTTTAGTCTCTATATATATACCTATATATATGGTATATATTTACCTCCCTCCACCCCCTCCTACTAAAAAATGAGATCAAAAATTCTCAATAAAATAATTTTAAAAAAAAATGTGTATTTTGTGTAAGTCTCTATATATATACTTATATATATGGTATATATTTACCTCCCTCCACCCCCTCCTACTAAAAAATGAGAACAAGAATTTTCAAAAAAAAAATTTTTTAAAAATTGTATATTTTGTGTAAGTCTCTATATATATACCTATATATATGGTATATATTTACCTCCCTCCACCCCCTCCTACTAAAAAATGAGAACAAAAATTTTCAAAAAAAAAATTTTTTAAAAATTGTATATTTTGTGTAAGTCTCTATATATATACCTATATATATGGTATATATTTACCTCCCTCCACCCCCTCCTACTAAAAAATGAGATCAAAAATTCTCAATAAAATAATTTAAAAAAAAAAGTGTATTTTGTGTAAGTCTCTATATATATACTTATATATATGGTATATATTTACCTCCCTCCACCCCCTCCTACTAAAAAATGAGAACAAGAATTTTCAAAAATAAAATTGTATATTTTGTGTAAGTCTCTATATATATACCTATATATATGGTATATATTTACCTCCCTCCACCCCCTCCTACTAAGAAAAGAAAACAAAAATTCTGAAAAAAAAATTTTTACAAAAATTGTATATTTTGTGTAAGTCTCTATATATATACCTATATATATGGTATATATTTACCTCCCTCCACCCCCTCCTACTAAAAAAAGAAAACAAAAATTCTAAAAAAAGAACAAAAAAGTGTATTTTGTGTAAGTCTCTATATATATACCTATATATATGGTATATATTTACCTCCCTCCACCCCCTCCTACTAAAAAATGAGAACAAAAATTCTCAATAAAATAATTTAAAAAAAAGTGTATTTTGTGTTAGTCTCTATATATATACCTATATATATGGTATATATTTATCTCCCTCCACCCCCTCCTACTAAAAAATGAGAACAAGAATTTTCAAAAAAAAATTTTTTTAAAAAATTGTATATTTTGTGTAAGTCTCTATATATATACCTATATATATGGTATATATTTACCTCCCTCCACCCCCTCCTACTAAAAAATGAGAACAAAAATTCTCAAAAAAAATTTTACAAAAATTGTATATTTTGTGTAAGTCTCTATATATATACCTATATATATGGTATATATTTACCTCCCTCCACCCCCTCCTACTAAAAAATGAGAACAAAAATTCTCAATAAAATAATTAAAAAAAAAGTGTATTTCGTGTTAGTCTCTATATATATACCTATATATATGGTATATATTTACCTCCCTCCACCCCCTCCTAATAAAAATGAGAACAAAAATTTTCAAAAAAAAATGTTTAAAAAATTGTATATTTTGTGTAAGTCTCTATATATATACCTATATATATGGTATATATTTACCTCCCTCCACCCCCTCCTAATAAAAATGAGAACAAAAATTTAAAAAAAAAAATTTTAAAAAAATTGTATATTTTGTGTAAGTCTCTATATATATACCTATATATATGGTATGTATTTATCTCCCTCCACCCCCTCCTACTAAAAAATGAGAACAAGAATTTTAAAAAAAAATTTTTTTTTAAATTGTATATTTTGTGTATGTCTCTATATATATACCTATATATATGGTATATATTTACCTCCCTCCACCCCCTCCTACTAAAAAATGAGAACAAAAATTCTCAATAAAATAATTTTTAAAAAAAGTGTATTTTGTGTAAGTCTCTATATATATACCTATATATATGGTATATATTTACCTCCCTCCACCCCCCTCCTACTAAAAAATGAGAACAAGAATTTTCAAAAAAAAATTTTAAAAAATTGTATATTTTGTGTAAGTCGCTATATATATACCTATATATATGGTATATATTTACCTCCATCCACCCCCTCCTACTAAGAAAAGAAAACAAAAATTCTGAAAAAAAAATTTTTACAAAAATTGTATATTTTGTGTAAGTCTCTATATATATACCTATATATATGGTATATATTTACCTCCCTCCACCCCCTCCTACTAAAAAATGAGACCAAAAATTCTCAATAAAATAATTTTCAAAAAAAGTGTATTTTGTGTTAGTCTCTATATATATACCTATATATATGGTATATATTTACCTCCCTCCACCCCCTCCTAATAAAAATGAGAACAAAAATTTAAAAAAAAATTTTTTAAAAAATTGTATATTTTGTGTAAGTCTCTATATATATACCTATATATATGGTATATATTTACCTCCCTCCACCCCCTCCTACTAAAAAATTTTACAAAAATTTTCAAAAAAAAATTTTACAAAAATTGTATATTTTGTAAGTCTCTATATATATACCTATATATATGGTATATATTTACCTCCCTCCACCCCCTCCTACTAAAAAATGAGAACAAGAATTTTCAAAAAAAAATTTTTTAAAAATTGTATATTTTGTGTAAGTCTCTATATATATACCTATATATATGGTATATATTTACCTCCCTCCACCCCCTCCTACTAAAAAATGAGATCAAAAATTCTCAATAAAATAATTTTAAAAAAAAGTGTATTTTGTGTAAGTCTCTATATATATACTTATATATATGGTATATATTTACCTCCCTCCACCCCCTCCTACTAAAAAATGAGAACAAGAATTTTCAAAAAAAAAATTGTATATTTTGTGTAAGTCTCTATATATATACCTATATATATGGTATATATTTACCTCCCTCCACCCCCTCCTACTAAGAAAAGAAAACAAAAATTCTGAAAAAAAAAATTTTACAAAAATTGTATATTTTGTGTAAGTCTCTATATATATACCTATATATATGGTATATATTTACCTCCCTCCACCCCCTCCTACTAAGAAAAGAAAAGAAAAATTCTGAAAAAAAAATTTTTACAAAAATTGTATATTTTGTGTAAGTCTCTATATATATGGTATATATTTACCTCCCTCCACCCCCTCCTACTAAAAAATGAGAACAAAAATTCTCAATAAAATAATTTTAAAAAAAAGTGTATTTCGTGTTAGTCTCTATATATATACCTATATATATGGTATATATTTACCTCCCTCCACCCCCTCCTAATAAAAATGAGAACAAAAATTTAAAAAAAAAATTTTTTAAAAAATTGTATATTTTGTGTAAGTCTCTATATATATACCTATATATATGGTATGTATTTACCTCCCTCCACCCCCTCCTACTAAAAAATTTTACAAAAATTTTCAAAAAAAAATTTTACAAAAATTGTATATTTTGTAAGTCTCTATATATATACCTATATATATGGTATATATTTACCTCCCTCCACCCCCTCCTACAAAAAAATGAGAACAAGAATTTTAAAAAAAAATTTTTAAAAAATTGTATATTTTGTGTAAGTCTCTATATATATACCTATATATATGGTATATATTTACCTCCCTCCACCCCCTCCTACTAAAAAATGAGATCAAAAATTCTCAATAAAATAATTTTAAAAAAAAAGTGTATTTTGTGTAAGTCTCTATATATATACTTATATATATGGTATATATTTACCTCCCTCCACCCCCTCCTACTAAAAAATGAGAACAAGAATTTTCAAAAAAAAAATTGTATATTTTGTGTAAGTCTCTATATATATACCTATATATATGGTATATATTTACCTCCCTCCACCCCCTCCTACTAAGAAAAGAAAACAAAAATTCTGAAAAAAAAAATTTTACAAAAATTGTATATTTTGTGTAAGTCTCTATATATATACCTATATATATGGTATATATTTACCTCCCTCCACCCCCTCCTACTAAGAAAAGAAAAGAAAAATTCTGAAAAAAAAATTTTTACAAAAATTGTATATTTTGTGTAAGTCTCTATATATATGGTATATATTTACCTCCCTCCACCCCCTCCTACTAAAAAATGAGAACAAAAATTCTCAATAAAATAATTTAAAAAAAAAGTGTATTTCGTGTTAGTCTCTATATATATACCTATATATATGGTATATATTTACCTCCCTCCACCCCCTCCTAATAAAAATGAGAACAAAAATTTTCAAAAAAAAATGTTTAAAAAATTGTATATTTTGTGTAAGTCTCTATATATATACCTATATATATGGTATGTATTTATCTCCCTCCACCCCCTCCTACTAAAAAATTTTACAAAAATTTTCAAAAAAAATTTTACAAAAATTGTATATTTTGTGTAAGTCTCTATATATATACCTATATATATGGTATATATTTACCTCCCTCCACCCCCTCCTACTAAAAAAAGAAAACAAAAATTCTAAAAAAAGAACAAAAAAGTGTATTTTGTGTAAGTCTCTATATTTATACCGATATATATGGTATATACTTACCTCCCTCCACCCCCTCCTACTAAAAAATTTTACAAAAAATTTTACAAAAATTGTATATTTTGTGTAAGTCTCTATATATATACCTATATATATGGTATATATTTACCTCCCTCCACCCCCTCCTACTAAAAAATGAGAACAAAAATTCTCAATAAAATAATTTAAAAAAAAAGTGTATTTTGTGTTAGTCTCTATATATATACCTATATATATGGTATATATTTATCTCCCTCCACCCCCTCCTACTAAAAAATGAGAACAAGAATTTTCAAAAAAAATTTTTTTAAAAAATTGTATATTTTGTGTAAGTCTCTATATATATACCTATATATATGGTATATATTTACCTCCCTCCACCCCCTCCTACTAAAAAAAGAAAACAAAAATTCTAAAAAAATAACAAAAAAGTGTATTTTGTGTAAGTCTCTATATATATACCTATATATATGGTATATATTTACCTCCCTCCACCCCCTCCTACTAAAAAATGAGAACAAGAATTTTCAAAAAAAAAATTGTATATTTTGTGTAAGTCTCTATATATATACCTATATATATGGTATATATTTACCTCCCTCCACCCCCTCCTACTAAGAAAAGAAAACAAAAATTCTGAAAAAAAAAATTTTACAAAAATTGTATATTTTGTGTAAGTCTCTATATATATACCTATATATATGGTATATATTTACCTCCCTCCACCCCCTCCTACTAAGAAAAGAAAACAAAAATTCTGAAAAAAAAATTTTTACAAAAATTGTATATTTTGTGTAAGTCTCTATATATATATATATGGTATATATTTACCTCCCTCCACCCCCTCCTACTAAAAAATGAGAACAAAAATTCTCAATAAAATAATTTAAAAAAAAAGTGTATTTCGTGTTAGTCTCTATATATATACCTATATATATGGTATATATTTACCTCCCTCCACCCCCTCCTAATAAAAATGAGAACAAAAATTTTCAAAAAAAAATGTTTAAAAAATTGTATATTTTGTGTAAGTCTCTATATATATACCTATATATATGGTATGTATTTATCTCCCTCCACCCCCTCCTACTAAAAAATTGTACAAAAATTTTCAAAAAAAATTTTACAAAAATTGTATATTTTGTGTAAGTCTCTATATATATACCTATATATATGGTATATATTTACCTCCCTCCACCCCCTCCTACTAAAAAAAGAAAACAAAAATTCTAAAAAAAGAACAAAAAAGTGTATTTTGTGTAAGTCTCTATATTTATACCGATATATATGGTATATACTTACCTCCCTTCACCCCCTCCTACTAAAAAAAATTTTACAAAAAAAATTGTATATTTTGTGTAAGTCTCTATATATATACCTATATATATGGTATATATTTACCTCCCTCCACCCCCTCCTACTAAAAAATGAGAACAAAAATTCTCAATAAAATAATTTAAAAAAAAAGTGTATTTTGTGTTAGTCTCTATATATATACCTATATATATGGTATATATTTATCTCCCTCCACCCCCTCCTACTAAAAAATGAGAACAAGAATTTTCAAAAAAAAATTTTTTAAAAAATTGTATATTTTGTGTAAGTCTCTATATATATACCTATATATATGGTATATATTTACCTCCCTCCACCCCCTCCTACTAAAAAATGAGAACAAAAATTCTCAATAAAATAATTTAAAAAAAAAGTGTATTTTGTGTAAGTCTCTATATATATACCTATATATATGGTATATATTTACCTCCCTCCACCCCCTCCTACTAAAAAATGAGAACAAGAATTTTCAAAAAAAATTTTTTAAAAAATTGTATATTTTGTGTAAGTCTCTATATATATACCTATATATATGGTATATATTTACCTCCCTCCACCCCCTCCTACTAAAAAAAGAAAACAAAAATTCTCAAAAAAGATTTACAAAAAAGTGTATTTTGTGTAAGTCTCTATATTTATACCTATATATATGGTATATATTTACCTCCCTCCACCCCCTCCTACTAAAAAATGAGAACAAAAATTTTCAAAAAAAATTTTTACAAAAATTGTATATTTTGTGTAAGTCTCTATATATATACCTATATATATGGTATATATTTACCTCCCTCCACCCCCTCCTACTAAAAAATGAGAACAAAAATTTTCAAAAAAAATTTTAAAAAATTGTATATTTTGTGTAAGTCTCTATATATATACCTATATATATGGTATATATTTACCTCCCTCCACCCCCTCCTACTAAAAAAAGAGAACAAAAATTCTCAAAAAAGATTTACAAAAAAGTGTATTTTGTGTAAGTCTCTATATTTATACCTATATATATGGTATATATTTACCTCCCTCCACCCCCTCCTACTAAAAAATGATTACAAAAATTTTCAAAAAAAATTTTACAAAAATTGTATATTTTGTGTAAGTCTCTATATATATACCTATATATATGGTATATATTTACCTCCCTCCACCCCCTCCTAATAAAAATGAGAACAAAAATTCTAAAAAAAAAATTTTAAAAAAATTGTATATTTTGTGTAAGTCTCTATATATATACCTATATATATGGTATATATTTACCTCCCTCCACCCCCTCCTACTAAAAAATGATAACAAAAATTTTCAAAAAAAAATTTTACAAAAATTGTATATTTTGTGTAAGTCTCTATATATATACCTATATATATAGTATATATTTACCTCCCTCCACCCCCTCCTACTAAAAAATGAGAACAAGAATTTTCAAAAAAAAAATTTTTTAAAAATTGTATATTTTGTGTAAGTCTCTATATATATACCTATATATATGGTATATATTTACCTCCCTCCACCCCCTCCTACTAAAAAATGAGATCAAAAATTCTCAATAAAATAATTTTAAAAAAAAGTGTATTTTGTGTAAGTCTCTATATATATACTTATATATATGGTATATATTTACCTCCCTCCACCCCCTCCTACTAAAAAATGAGAACAAGAATTTTCAAAAAAAAAAATTGTATATTTTGTGTAAGTCTCTATATATATACCTATATATATGGTATATATTTACCTCCCTCCACCCCCTCCTACTAAGAAAAGAAAACAAAAATTCTGAAAAAAAAAATTTTACAAAAATTGTATATTTTGTGTAAGTCTCTATATATATACCTATATATATGGTATATATTTACCTCCCTCCACCCCCTCCTACTAAGAAAAGAAAACAAAAATTCTGAAAAAAAAATTTTTACAAAAATTGTATATTTTGTGTAAGTCTCTATATATATGGTATATATTTACCTCCCTCCACCCCCTCCTACTAAAAAATGAGAACAAAAATTCTCAATAAAATAATTTAAAAAAAAGTGTATTTCGTGTTAGTCTCTATATATATACCTATATATATGGTATATATTTACCTCCCTCCACCCCCTCCTAATAAAAATGAGAACAAAAATTTTCAAAAAAAAATGTTTAAAAAATTGTATATTTTGTGTAAGTCTCTATATATATACCTATATATATGGTATGTATTTATCTCCCTCCACCCCCTCCTACTAAAAAATTTTACAAAAATTTTCAAAAAAAATTTTACAAAAATTGTATATTTTGTGTAAGTCTCTATATATATACCTATATATATGGTATATATTTACTTCCCTCCACCCCCTCCTACTAAAAAAAGAAAACAAAAATTCTAAAAATAGAACAAAAAAGTGTATTTTGTGTAAGTCTCTATATTTATACCGATATATATGGTATATACTTACCTCCCTCCACCCCCTCCTACTAAAAAATTTTACAAAAATTTTACAAAAATTGTATATTTTGTGTAAGTCTCTATATATATACCTATATATATGGTATATATTTACCTCCCTCCACCCCCTCCTACTAAAAAATGAGAACAAAAATTCTCAATAAAATAATTTAAAAAAAAGTGTATTTTGTGTAAGTCTCTATATATATACCTATATATATGGTATATATTTATCTCCCTCCACCCCCTCCTACTAAAAAATGAGAACAAGAATTTTCAAAAAAATTTTTTTAAAAAATTGTATATTTTGTGTAAGTCTCTATATATATACCTATATATATGGTATATATTTACCTCCCTCCACCCCCTCCTACTAAAAAATGAGAACAAAAATTCTCAATAAAATAATTTAAAAAAAAAGTGTATTTTGTGTAAGTCTCTATATATATACCTATATATATGGTATATATTTACCTCCCTCCACCCCCTCCTACTAAAAAAAGAAAACAAAAATTCTAAAAAAAGAACAAAAAAGTGTATTTTGTGTAAGTCTCTATATTTATACCGATATATATGGTATATACTTACCTCCCTTCACCCCCTCCTACTAAAAAATTTTACAAAAATTTTACAAAAATTGTATATTTTGTGTAAGTCTCTATATATATACCTATATATATGGTATATATTTACCTCCCTCCACCCCCTCCTACTAAAAAATGAGAACAAAAATTCTCAATAAAATAATTTTAAAAAAGTGTATTTTGTGTTAGTCTCTATATATATACCTATATATATGGTATATATTTATCTCCCTCCACCCCCTCCTACTAAAAAATGAGAACAAGAATTTTCAAAAAAATTTTTTTAAAAAATGTTATATTTTGTGTAAGTCTCTATATATATACCTATATATATGGTATATATTTACCTCCCTCCACCCCCTCCTACTAAAAAATGAGAACAAAAATTCTCAATAAAATAATTTAAAAAAAAGTGTATTTTGTGTAAGTCTCTATATATATACCTATATATATGGTATATATTTACCTCCCTCCACCCCCTCCTACTAAAAAATGAGAACAAAAATTTTCAAAAAAATTTTTACAAAAATTGTATATTTTGTGTAAGTCTCTATATATATACCTATATATATGGTATATATTTACCTCCCTCCACCCCCTCCTACTAAAAAATGAGAACAAAAATTCTCAATAAAATAATTTAAAAAAAAAGTGTATTTTGTGTAAGTCTCTATATATATACCTATATATATGGTATATATTTATCTCCCTCCACCCCCTCCTACTAAAAAATGAGAACAAGAATTTTCAAAAAAATTTTTTTAAAAAATTGTATATTTTGTGTAAGTCTCTATATATATACCTATATATATGGTATATATTTACCTCCCTCCACCCCCTCCTACTAAAAAAAGAAAACAAAAATTCTGAAAAAGAACAAAAAAGTGTATTTTGTGTAAGTCTCTATATTTATACCGATATATATGGTATATATTTACCTCCCTCCACCCCATCCTACTAAAAAATGACAACAAAAATTTTCAAAAAAAATTTTTACAAAAATTGTATATTTTGTGTAAGTCTCTCTATATATACCTATATGTGTGGTATATATTTACCTCCCTCCACCCCCTCCTAATAAAAATGAGAAAAAAAATTTTAAAAAAAAATTTTTAAAAAATTGTATATCTTGTGTAAGTCTCTATATATATACCTATATATATATGGTATATATTTACCTCCCTCCACCCCCTCCTACTAAGAAAAGAGAACAAAAATTCTGAAAAAAGAACAAAAAAGTGTATTTTGTGTAAGTCTCTATATTTATACCGATATATATGGTATATATTTATCTCCCTCCACCCCCTCCTACTAAAAAATTTTACAAAAGTTTTCAAAAAAAATTTTACAAAAATTGTATATTTTGTGTAAGTCTCTATATATATACCTATATGTGCGGTATATATTTACCTCCCTCCACCCCCTCCTACTAAAAAATGAGAACAAGAATTTTCAAAAAAAAATTTTTATGTTTTGAATAAGTCTCTATATATATACCTATATATATGGTATGTATTTACCTCCCTCCACCCCCTCCTACTAAAAAATTTTACTAAATTTTTACAAAAATTGTATATTTTGTGTAAGTCTCTATATATATACCTATATATATGGTATATATTTACCTCCCTCCACCCCCTCCTACTAAAAAATGAGAACAAAAATTCTCAATAAAATAATTTTAAAAAAAGTGTATTTTGTGTTAGTCTCTATATATATACTATATATATGGTATATATTTACCTCCCTCCACCCCCTCCTAATAAAAATGAGAACAAAAATTAAAAAAAAAATTTTAAAAAATTGTATATTTTGTGTAAGTCTCTATATATATACCTATATATATGGTATATATTTACCTCCCTCCACCCCCTCCTACTAAAAAATTTTACAAAAATTTTCAAAAAAAAATTTTACAAAAATTGTATATTTTGTGTAAGTCTCTATATATATACCTATATATATGGTATATATTTACCTCCCTCCACCCCCTCCTACTAAAAAATGAGAACAAGAATTTTCAAAAAAAAAATTTTTTAAAAATTGTATATTTTGTGTAAGTCTCTATATATATACCTATATATATGGTATATATTTACCTCCCTCCACCCCCTCCTACTAAGAAAAGAAAACAAAAATTCTGAAAAAAAAATTTTACAAAAATTGTATATTTTGTGTAAGTCTCTATATATATACCTATATATATGGTATATATTTACCTCCCTCCACCCCCTCCTACTAAGAAAAGAAAACAAAAATTCTGAAAAAAAATTTTTACAAAAATTGTATATTTTGTGTAAGTCTCTATATATATACGGTATATATGGTATATATTTACCTCCCTCCACCCCCTCCTACTAAAAAATGAGAACAAAAATTCTCAATAAAATAATTTAAAAAAAAAGTGTATTTCGTGTTAGTCTCTATATATATACCTATATATATTGTATATATTTACCTCCCTCCACCCCCTCCTAATAAAAATGAGAACAAAAATTTTCAAAAAAAAATTTTTAAAAAATTGTATATTTTGTGTAAGTCTCTATATATATACCTATATATATGGTATGTATTTATCTCCCTCCACCCCCTCCTACTAAAAAATTTTACAAAAATTTTCAAAAAAAATTTTACAAAAATTGTATATTTTGTGTAAGTCTCTATATATATACCTATATATATGGTATATATTTACCTCCCTCCACCCCCTCCTACTAAAAAATGAAAACAAAAATTCTCAAAAAAAAAATTTTAAAAAAAAGTGTATTTTGTGTAAGTCTCTATATATATACCTATATATATGGTATATACTTACCTCCCTCCACCCCCTCCTACTAAAAAATGAGAACAAAAATTTTCAAAAAAAAATTGTTTTTAATTGTATATTTTGTGTAAGTCTCTATATATATACCTATATATATGGTATATATTTACCTCCCTCCACCCCCTCCTACTAAAAAATGAGAACAAAAATTCTCAATAAAATAATTTAAAAAAAGTGTATTTTGTGTAAGTCTCTATATATATACCTATATATATGGTATATATTTACCTCCCTCCACCCCCTCCTACTAAAAAATGAGAACAAAAATTTTCAAAAAAAATTTTTACAAAAATTGTATATTTTGTGTAAGTCTCTATATATATACCTATATATGTGGTATATATTTACCTCCCTCCACCCCCTCCTAATAAAAAATGAGAACAAAAATTTTCAAAAAAAAAATTGTATATTTTGTGTAAGTCTCTATATATATACCTATATATATATGGTATATATTTACCTCCCTCCACCCCCTCCTACTAAGAAAAGAGAACAAAAATTCTGAAAAAATAACAAAAAAGTGTATTTTGTGTAAGTCTCTATATTTATACCGATATATATGGTATATATTTACCTCCCTCCACCCCCTCCTACTAAAAAATGATAACAAAAATTTTCAAAAAAAATTTTACAAAAATTGTATATTTTGTGTAAGTCTCTATATATATACCTATATATATGGTATATATTTACCTCCCTCCACCCCCTCCTACTAAAAAAAGAAAACAAAAATTCTAAAAAAAAAACAAAAAAGTGTATTTTGTGTAAGTCTCTATATTTATACCGATATATATGGTATATATTTACCTCCCTCCACCCCCTCCTACTAAAAAATTTTACAAAAATTTTACAAAAATTGTATATTTTGTGTAAGTCTCTATATATATACCTATATATATATGGTATATATTTACCTCCCTCCACCCCCTCCTACTAAAAAATGAGAACAAAAATTCTCAATAAAATAATTTAAAAAAAAAGTGTATTTTGTGTTAGTCTCTATATATATACCTATATATATGGTATATATTTATCTCCCTCCACCCCCTCCTACTAAAAAATGAGAACAAAAATTTTAAAAAAAAATTTTTTAAAAATTGTATATTTTGTGTAAGTCTCTATATATATACCTATATATATGGTATATATTTACCTCCCTCCACCCCCTCCTACTAAAAAATGAGAACAAGAATTTTCAAAAAAAAATATTAAAAAAAATTTTATGTTTTGAATAAGTCTCTATATATATACCTATATGTATGGTATATATTTACCTCCCTCCACCCCCTCCTACTAAAAAAAATGGTATATATTTACCTCCCTCCGCCCCTCCTACTAAAAAATGAGAACAAAAATTTTCAAAAAAAAATTTTACAAAAATTGTATATTTTGTGTAAGTCTCTATATATATACCTATATGTGTGGTATATATTTACCTACCTCCACCCCCTCCTACTAAAAAATGAGAACAAGAATTTTAAAAAAAAATTTTAAAAAAATTTTATGTTTTGAATAAGTCTCTATATATATACCTATATGTATGGTATATATTTACCTCCCTCCACCCCCTCCTAATAAAAATGAGAACAAAAATTTTCAAAAAAATTTAAAAAAAAAATTTATGTTTTGTGTAAGTCTCTATATATACCTATATATATATGGTATATATTTACCTCCCTCCACCCCCTCCTACTAAAATAAGAAACAAAAATTCTGAAAAAAGAAGAAAAAAGTGTATTTTGTGTAAGTCTCTATATATATACCTATATATATGGTATATATTTACCTCCCTCCACCCCCTCCTACTAAAAAATGAGAACAAAAATTCTCAATAAAATAATTTTAAAAAAAAGTGTATTTTGTGTTAGTCTCTATATATATACCTATATATATGGTATATATTTATCTCCCTCCACCCCCTCCTACTAAAAAATGAGAACAAGAATTTAAAAAAAAAATTTTTTTTTTTAATTGTATATTTTGTGTAAGTCTCTATATATATACCTATATATATGGTATATATTTACCTCCCTCCACCCCCTCCTACTAAAAAATGAGAACAAAAATTCTCAATAAAATAATTTTAAAAAACAGTGTATTTTGTGTAAGTCTCTATATATATACCTATATATATGGTATATATTTACCTCCCACCACCCCCTCCTACTAAAAAATGAGAACAAGAATTTTCAAAAAAAAATTGTTTTTTTAATTGTATATTTTGTGTAAGTCTCTATATATATACCTATATATATGGTATATATTTACCTCCCTCCACCCCCTCCTACTAAAAAAAGAAAACAAAAATTCTGAAAAAAGAACAAAAAAGAGTATTTTGTGTAAGTCTCTATATTTATACCGATAAATATGGTATATAATTACCTCCCTCCACCCCATCCTACTAAAAAATGACAACAAAAATTTTCAAAAAAATTTTTTACAAAAATTGTATATTTTGTGTAAGTCTCTATATATATACCTATATGTGTGGTATATATTTACCTCCCTCCACCCCCTCCTAATAAAAATGAGAAAAAAAATTTTCAAAAAAAACATTGTATATCTTGTGTAAGTCTCTATATATATACCTATATATATATGGTATATATTTACCTCCCTCCACCCCCTCCTACTAAGAAAAGAGAACAAAAATTCTGAAAAAAGAACAAAAAAGTGTATTTTGTGTAAGTCTCTATATTTATACCGATATATATGGTATATATTTATCTCCCTCCACCCCCTCCTACTAAAAAATTTTACAAAAATTTTCAAAAAAAATTTTACAAAAATTGTATATTTTGTGTAAGTCTCTATATATATACCTATATGTGTGGTATATATTTACCTCCCTCCACCCCCTCCTACTAAAAAATGAGAACAAGAATTTTCAAAAAAAAAATATTAAAAAAAATTTTATGTTTTGAATAAGTCTCTATATATATACCTATATGTATGGTATATATTTACCTCCTTCCACCCCCTCCTACTAAAAAAAATGGTATATATTTACCTCCCTCCGCCCCTCCTACTAAAAAATGAGAACAAAAATTTTCAAAAAAAATTTTACAAAAATTGTATATTTTGTGTAAGTCTCTATATATATACCTATATGTGTGGTATATATTTACCTACCTCCACCCCCTCCTACTAAAAAATGAGAACAAGAATTTTCAAAAAAAAATTTTAAAAAAAATTTTATGTTTTGAATAAGTCTCTATATATATACCTATATGTATGGTATATATTTACCTCCCTCCACCCCCTCCTAATAAAAATGAGAACAAAAATTTTCAAAAAAATTTTAAAAAAAAATTTATGTTTTGAATAAGTCTCTATATATACCTATATATATATGGTATATATTTACCTCCCTCCACCCCCTCCTACTAAAATAAGAAACAAAAATTCTGAAAAAAGAAGAAAAAAGTGTATTTTGTGTAAGTCTCTATATTTATACCGATATATATGGTATATAATTATCTCCCTCCACCCCCTCCTAATAAAAATGAGAACAAAAATTTTCAAAAAAAATTTTACAAAAATTGTATATTTTGTGTAAGTCTCTATATATATACCTATATGTATGGTATATATTTACCTCCCTCCACCCCATCCTAATAAAAATGAGAACAAAAATTTTCAAAAAAAAATTTAGAAAAAATTGTATATTTTGTGTAAGTCTCTATATATATACCTATATATATGGTATATATTTACCTCCCTCCACCCCCTCCTAATAAAAATGAGAACAAAAATTTGCAAAAAAAAATTAGAAAAAATTTTATATTTTGTGTAAGGGTCTATATATATACCTATATGTGTGGTATATATTTACCTCCCTCCACCCCCTCCTACTAAAAAATGAGAACAAGAATTTTCAAAAAAAAATTTTAAATAAAATTGTATGTTTTGAATAAGTCTCTATATATATACCTATATGTATGGTATATATTTACCTCCCTCCACCCCCTCCTAATAAAAATGAGAACAAAAATTTTCAAAAAAATTTTAAAAAAATTTATGTTTTGAATAAGTCTCTATATATACCTAAATATATATGTTATATATTTACCTCCCTCCACCCCCTCCAACTAAAAAAAGAAAAAAAAAATTCTGAAAAAAGAAGAAAAAAGTGTATTTTGTGTAAGTCTCTAAATTTATACCGATATATATGGTATATACTTACCTCCCTCCACCCCATCCTACTAAAAAATGACAGCAAAAATTTTCAAAAAGAAATTTACAAAAATTGTATATTTTGTGTAAGTCTCTATATATATACCTATATATATGGTATGTATTTACCTCCCTCCACCCCCTCCTACTAAAAAATGAGAACAAAAATTCTCAATAAAATAATTTTAAAAAAAAGTGTATTTTGTGTTAGTCTCTATATATATACCTATATATATGGTATATATTTACCTCCCTCCACCCCCTCCTAATAAAAATGAGAACAAAAATTTAAAAAATAAAATTTAAAAAAAATTGTATATTTTGTGTAAGTCTCTATATATATACCTATATATATGGTATGTATTTACCTCCCTCCACCCCCTCCTACTAAAAAATTTTACAAAAATTTTCAAAAAAAAATTTGACAAAAATTGTATATTTTGTGTAAGTCTCTATATATATACCTATATATATGGTATATATTTACCTCCCTCCACCCCCTCCTAATAAAAAAATTGGTATATATTTACCTCCCTCCGCCCCTCCTACTAAAAAATGAGAACAAAAATTCTAAAAAAAGAACAAAAAAGTGTATTTTGTGTAAGTCTCTATATATATACATATATATATGGTATATATTTACCTCCCTCCACCCCCTCCTACTAAAAAATGAGAACAAAAATTCTCAATAAAATAATTTTAAAAAAAGTGTATTTTGTGTTAGTCTCTATATATATACCTATATATATGGTATATATTTACCTCCCTCCACCCCCTCCTAATAAAAATGAGAACAAAAATTAAAAAAATTAAATTTTACAAAAATTGTATATTTTGAATAAGTCTCTATATACATACCTATATGTATGGTATATATTTACCTCCTTCCACCCCCTCCTACTAAAAAAAATGGTATATATTTACCTCCCTCCGCCCCTCCTACTAAAAAATGAGAACAAAAATTTTCAAAAAAAATTTTACAAAAATTGTATATTTTGTGTAAGTCTCTATATATATACCTATATGTGTGGTATATATTTACCTACCTCCACCCCCTCCTACTAAAAAATGAGAACAAGAATTTTCAAAAAAAAATTTTAAAAAAAATTTTATGTTTTGAATAAGTCTCTATATATATACCTATATGTATGGTATATATTTACCTCCCTCCACCCCCTCTTAATAAAAATGAAAACAAAAATTTTCAAAAAAATTTAAAAAAAAAATTTATGTTTTGAATAAGTCTCTATATATACCTATATATATATGGTATATATTTACCTCCCTCCACCCCCTACTACTAAAATAAGAAACAAAAATTCTGAAAAAAGAAAGAAAAAAGTGTATTTTGTGTAAGTCTCTATATTTATACCGATATATATGGTATATAATTATCTCCCTCCACCCCCTCCTAATAAAAATGAGAACAAAAATTTTCAAAAAAAATTTTACAAAAATTGTATATTTTGTGTAAGTCTCTATATATATACCTATATGTATGGTATATATTTACCTCCCTCCACCCCATCCTAATAAAAATGAGAACAAAAATTTTCAAAAAAAAATTTAGAAAAAATTGTATATTTCGTGTAAGTCTCTATATATATACCTATATATATGGTATATATTTACCTCCCTCCACCCCCTCCTAATAAAAATGAGAACAAAAATTTGCAAAAAAAAATTAGAAAAAATTTTATATTTTGTGTAAGGGTCTATATATATACCTATATGTGTGGTATATATTTACCTCCCTCCACCCCCTCCTACTAAAAAATGAGAACAAGAATTTTCAAAAAAAAAATTTTAAATAAAATTGTATGTTTTGAATAAGTCTCTATATATATACCTATATGTATGGTATATATTTACCTCCCTCCACCCCCTCCTAATAAAAATGAGAACAAAAATTTTCAAAAAAATTTTAAAAAAAATTTATGTTTTGAATAAGTCTCTATATATATACCTATATATATATGGTATATATTTACCTCCCTCCACCCCCTCCTACTAAAAAAAGAAAACAAAAATTCTGAAAAAAGAAGAAAAAAGTGTATTTTGTGTAAGTCTCTAAATTTATACCTATATATATGGTATATATTTACCTCCCTCCACCCCATCCTACTAAAAAATGACAACAAAAATTTTCAAAAAAAATTTTACAAAAATTGTATATTTTGTGTAAGTCTCTATATATATACCTATATATATGGTATATATTTACCTCCCTCCACCCCCTCCTAATAAAAATGAGAACAAAAATTTTCAAAAAAAAATTTTAGAAAAAATTTTATATTTTGTGTAAGTCTCTATATATATACCTATATATATGGTATATATTTACCTCCCTCCACCCCCTCCTAATAAAAATGAGAACAAAAATTTTCAATAAAAAATTTTTTTAAAATTGTATATTTTGTGTAAGTCTCTATATATATACCTATATATATGGTATATATTTACCTCCCTCCACCCCCTCCTACTAAAAAAAGAAAACAAAAATTCTGAAAAAAGAACAAAAAAGAGTATTTTGTGTAAGTCTCTATATTTATACCGATAAATATGGTATATAATTACCTCCCTCCACCCCATCCTACTAAAAAATGACAACAAAAATTTTCAAAAAAATTTTTACAAAAATTGTATATTTTGTGTAAGTCTCTATATATATACCTATATGTGTGGTATATATTTACCTCCCTCCACCCCCTCCTAATAAAAATGAGAAAAAAAATTTTCAAAAAAAAAATTGTATATCTTGTGTAAGTCTCTATATATATACCTATATATATATGGTATATATTTACCTCCCTCCACCCCCTCCTACTAAGAAAAGAGAACAAAAATTCTGAAAAAAGAACAAAAAAGTGTATTTTGTGTAAGTCTCTATATTTATACCGATATATATGGTATATATTTATCTCCCTCCACCCCCTCCTACTAAAAAATTTTACAAAAATTTTCAAAAAAAATTTTACAAAAATTGTATATTTTGTGTAAGTCTCTATATATATACCTATATGTGTGGTATATATTTACCTCCCTCCACCCCCTCCTACTAAAAAATGAGAACAAGAATTTTCAAAAAAAAAATATTAAAAAAAATTTTATGTTTTGAATAAGTCTCTATATATATACCTATATGTATGGTATATATTTACCTCCTTCCACCCCCTCCTACTAAAAAAAATGGTATATATTTACCTCCCTCCGCCCCCTCCTAATAAAAATTAGAACAAAAATTTGCAAAAAAAAATTAGAAAAAATTTTATATTTTGTGTAAGTCTCTATATATATACCTATATGTGTGGTATATATTTACCTACCTCCACCCCCTCCTACTAAAAAATGAGAACAAGAATTTTAAAAAAAAAATTTTAAAAAAAATTTTATGTTTTGAATAAGTCTCTATATATATACCTATATGTATGGTATATATTTACCTCCCTCCACCCCCTCCTAATAAAAATGAGAACAAAAATTTTCAAAAAAATTTATAAAAAAAAATTTATGTTTTCAATAAGTCTCTATATATACCTATATATATATGGTATATATTTACCTCCCTCCACCCCCTCCTACTAAAATAAGAAACAAAAATTCTGAAAAAAGAAGAAAAAAGTGTATTTTGTGTAAGTCTCTATATTTATACCGATATATATGGTATATAATTATCTCCCTCCACCCCCTCCTAATAAAAATGAGAACAAAAATTTTCAAAAAAAATTTTACAAAAATTGTATATTTTGTGTAAGTCTCTATATATATACCTATATGTATGGTATATATTTACCTCCCTCCACCCCATCCTAATAAAAATGAGAACAAAAATTTTCAAAAAAAAAATTAAGAAAAAATTGTATATTTTGTGTAAGTCTCTATATATATACCTATATATATGGTATATATTTATCTCCCTCCACCCCCTCCTAATAAAAATGAGAACAAAAATTTGCAAAAAAAAATTAGAAAAAATTTTATATTTTGTGTAAGGGTCTATATATATACCTATATGTGTGGTATATATTTACCTCCCTCCACCCCTCCTACTAAAAAATGAGAACAAGAATTTTCAAAAAAAAATTTTAAATAAAATTTTATGTTTTGAATAAGTCTCTATATATATACCTATATGTATGGTATATATTTACCTCCCTCCACCCCCTCCTAATAACAATGAGAACAAAAATTTTCAAAAAAAATTTTAAAAAAAATTTATGTTTTGAATAAGTCTCTATATATACCTATATATATATGGTATATATTTACCTCCCTCCACCCCCTCCAACTAAAAAAAGAAAAAAAAAATTCTGAAAAAAGAAGAAAAAAGTGTATTTTGTGTAAGTCTCTAAATTTATACCGATATATATGGTATATACTTACCTCCCTCCACCCCATCCTACTAAAAAATGACAGCAAAAATTTTCAAAAAGAAATTTACAAAAATTGTATATTTTGTGTAAGTCTCTATATATATACCTATATATATGGTATGTATTTACCTCCCTCCACCCCCTCCTACTAAAAAATGAGAACAAAAATTCTCAATAAAATAATTTTAAAAAAAAGTGTATTTTGTGTTAGTCTCTATATATATACCTATATATATGGTATATATTTACCTCCCTCCACCCCCTCCTAATAAAAATGAGAACAAAAATTTAAAAAATAAAATTTAAAAAAAATTGTATATTTTGTGTAAGTCTCTATATATATACCTATATATATGGTATGTATTTACCTCCCTCCACCCCCTCCTACTAAAAAATTTTACAAAAATTTTCAAAAAAAAATTTGACAAAAATTGTATATTTTGTGTAAGTCTCTATATATATACCTATATATATGGTATATATTTACCTCCCTCCACCCCCTCCTAATAAAAAAATTGGTATATATTTACCTCCCTCCGCCCCTCCTACTAAAAAATGAGAACAAAAATTCTAAAAAAAGAACAAAAAAGTGTATTTTGTGTAAGTCTCTATATATATACATATATATATGGTATATATTTACCTCCCTCCACCCCCCTCCTACTAAAAAATGAGAACAAAAATTCTCAATAAAATAATTTTAAAAAAAGTGTATTTTGTGTTAGTCTCTATATATATACCTATATATATGGTATATATTTACCTCCCTCCACCCCCTCCTAATAAAAATGAGAACAAAAATTAAAAAAATTAAATTTTACAAAAATTGTATATTTTGAATAAGTCTCTATATATATACCTATATGTATGGTATATATTTACCTCCTTCCACCCCCTCCTACTAAAAAAAATGGTATATATTTACCTCCCTCCGCCCCTCCTACTAAAAAATGAGAACAAAAATTTTCAAAAAAAATTTTACAAAAATTGTATATTTTGTGTAAGTCTCTATATATATACCTATATGTGTGGTATATATTTACCTACCTCCACCCCCTCCTACTAAAAAATGAGAACAAGAATTTTCAAAAAAAAATTTTAAAAAAATTTTATGTTTTGAATAAGTCTCTATATATATACCTATATGTATGGTATATATTTACCTCCCTCCACCCCCTCTTAATAAAAATGAAAACAAAAATTTTCAAAAAAATTTAAAAAAAAATTTATGTTTTGAATAAGTCTCTATATATACCTATATATATATGGTATATATTTACCTCCCTCCACCCCCTACTACTAAAATAAGAAACAAAAATTCTGAAAAAAGAAGAAAAAAGTGTATTTTGTGTAAGTCTCTATATTTATACCGATATATATGGTATATAATTATCTCCCTCCACCCCCTCCTAATAAAAATGAGAACAAAAATTTTCAAAAAAAATTTTACAAAAATTGTATATTTTGTGTAAGTCTCTATATATATACCTATATGTATGGTATATATTTACCTCCCTCCACCCCATCCTAATAAAAATGAGAACAAAAATTTTCAAAAAAAAATTTAGAAAAAATTGTATATTTCGTGTAAGTCTCTATATATATACCTATATATATGGTATATATTTACCTCCCTCCACCCCCTCCTAATAAAAATGAGAACAAAAATTTGCAAAAAAAAATTAGAAAAAATTTTATATTTTGTGTAAGGGTCTATATATATACCTATATGTGTGGTATATATTTACCTCCCTCCACCCCCTCCTACTAAAAAATGAGAACAAGAATTTTCAAAAAAAAATTTTAAATAAAATTTTATGTTTTGAATAAGTCTCTATATATATACCTATATGTATGGTATATATTTACCTCCCTCCACCCCCTCCTAATAAAAATGAGAACAAAAATTTTCAAAAAAATTTTAAAAAAAATTTATGTTTTGAATAAGTCTCTATATATACCTATATATATATGGTATATATTTACCTCCCTCCACCCCCTCCTACTAAAAAAAGAAAACAAAAATTCTGAAAAAAGAAGAAAAAAGTGTATTTTGTGTAAGTCTCTAAATTTATACCGATATATATGGTATATACTTACCTCCCTCCACCCCATCCTACTAAAAAATGACAACAAAAATTTTCAAAAAAAAATTTACAAAAATTGTATTTTTTGTGTAAGTCTCTATATATATACCTATATATATGGTATATATTTACCTCCCTCCACCCCCTCCTAATAAAAATGAGAACAAAAATTTGCAAAAAAAAATTTAGAAAAAATTTTATATTTTGTGTAAGTCTCTATATATATACCTATATATATGGTATATATTTACCTCCCTCCACCCCCTCCTAATAAAAATGAGAACAAAAATTTTCAATAAGAAATTTAAAGAAAATTGTATATTTTGTGTAAGTCTCTATATATATACCTATATATATGGTATGTATTTACCTCCCTCCACCCCCTCCTACTAAAAAAGAAAACAAAAATTCTAAAAAAAGAACAAAAAAGTGTATTTTGTGTAAGTCTCTATATATATACCTATATATATGGTATATATTTACCTCCCTCCACCCCTCCTACTAAAAAATGAGAACAAAAATTCTCAATAAAATAATTTTAAAAAAAAGTGTATTTTGTGTTAGTCTCTATATATATACCTATATATATGGTATATATTTACCTCCCTCCACCCCCTCCTAATAAAAATGAGAACAAAAATTTAAAAAATAAAATTTAAAAAAAATTGTATATTTTGTGTAAGTCTCTATATATATACCTATATATATGGTATGTATTTACCTCCCTCCACCCCCTCCTACTAAAAAATTTTACAAAAATTTTCAAAAAAAAATTTTACAAAAATTGTATATTTTGTGTAAGTCTCTATATATATACCTATATATATGGTATATATTTACCTCCCTCCACCCCCTCCTACTGAAAAATGAGAACAAGAATTTAAAAAAAAAAATTTTTTTTAAAATTGTATATTTTGTGTAAATGTCTATATATATACCTATATATATGGTATATATTTACCTCCCTCCACCCCCTCCTACTAAGAAAAGAAAACAAAAATTCTGAAAAAAAAAATTTTACAAAAATTGTATATTTTGTGTAAGTCTCTATATATATACCTATATATATGGTATATATTTACCTCCCTCCACCCCCTCCTACTAAAAAATGAGAACAAAAATTCTGAAAAAAGAAGAAAAAAGTGTATTTTGTGTAAGTCTCTAAATTTATACCGATATATATGGTATATACTTACCTCCCTCCACCCCATCCTACTAAAAAATGACAACAAAAATTTTCAAAAAAAAATTTACAAAAATTGTATTTTTTGTGTAAGTCTCTATATATATACCTATATATATGGTATATATTTACCTCCCTCCACCCCCTCCTAATAAAAATGAGAACAAAAATTTGCAAAAAAAAATTTAGAAAAAATTGTATATTTTGTGTAAGTCTCTATATATATACCTATATATATGGTATATATTTACCTCCCTCCACCCCCTCCTAATAAAAATGAGAACAAAAATTTTCAATAAGAAATTTAAAGAAAATTGTATATTTTGTGTAAGTCTCTATATATATACCTATATATATGGTATGTATTTACCTCCCTCCACCCCCTCCTACTAAAAAAAGAAAACAAAAATTCTAAAAAAAGAACAAAAAAGTGTATTTTGTGTAAGTCTCTATATATATACCTATATATATGGTATATATTTACCTCCCTCCACCCCCTCCTACTAAAAAATGAGAACAAAAATTCTCAATAAAATAATTTTAAAAAAAGTGTATTTTGTGTTAGTCTCTATATATATACCTATATATATGGTATATATTTACCTCCCTCCACCCCCTCCTAATAAAAATGAGAACAAAAATTTAAAAAATAAAATTTAAAAAAAATTGTATATTTTGTGTAAGTCTCTATATATATACCTATATATATGGTATGTATTTACCTCCCTCCACCCCCTCCTACTAAAAAATTTTACAAAAATTTTCAAAAAAAAATTTTACAAAAATTGTATATTTTGTGTAAGTCTCTATATATATACCTATATATATGGTATATATTTACCTCCCTCCACCCCCTCCTAATAAAAATGAGAACAAAAATTTTCAATAAGAAATTTAAAGAAAATTGTATATTTTGTGTAAGTCTCTATATATATACCTATATATATGGTATGTATTTACCTCCCTCCACCCCCTCCTACTAAAAAAAGAAAACAAAAATTCTAAAAAAAGAACAAAAAAGTGTATTTTGTGTAAGTCTCTATATTTATACCGATATATATGGTATATACTTACCTCCCTCCACCCCTCCTACTAAAAAATTTTACAAAAATTTTACAAAAATTGTATATTTTGTGTAAGTCTCTATATATATACCTATATATATGGTATATATTTACCTCCCTCCACCCCCCTCCTACTAAAAAATGAGAACAAGAATTTTCAAAAAAAATTTTTTAAAAAATTGTATATTTTGTGTAAGTCTCTATATATATACCTATATATATGGTATATATTTACCTCCCTCCACCCCCTCCTACTAAAAAATGAGAACTAAAATTCTCAATAAAATAATTTAAAAAAAAAGTGTATTTTGTGTAAGTCTCTATATATATACCTATATATATGGTATATATTTACCTCCCTCCACCCCCTCCTACTAAAAAATGAGAACAAGAATTTAAAAAAAAAATTTTTTTTAAATTGTATATTTTGTGTAAATGTCTATATATATACCTATATATATGGTATATATTTACCTCCCTCCACCCCCTCCTACTAAGAAAAGAAAACAAAAATTCTGAAAAAAAAAATTTTACAAAAATTGTATATTTTGTGTAAGTCTCTATATATATACCTATATATATGGTATATATTTACCTCCCTCCACCCCCTCCTACTAAAAAATGAGAACAAAAATTCTCAATAAAATAATTTTAAAAAAAAGTGTATTTTGTGTAAGTCTCTATATATATACCTATATATATGGTATATACTTACCTCCCTCCACCCCCTCCTACTAAAAAATGAGAACAAGAATTTTAAAAAAAAATTTTTTTAAAAAATTGTATATTTTGTGTAAGTCTCTATATATATACCTATATATATGGTATATATTTACCTCCCTCCACCCCCTCCTACTAAAAAAAGAAAAGAAAAATTCTGAAAAAAGAACAAAAAAGTGTATTTTGTGTAAGTCTCTATATTTATACCGATATATATGGTATATAATTACCTCCCTCCACACTATCCTACTAAAAAATGAGAACAAAAATTTTCAAAAAAAATTTTACAAAAATTGTATATTTTGTGTAAGTCTCTATATATATACCTATATGTGTGGTATATATTTACCTCCCTCCACCCCCTCCTAATAAAAATGAGAAAAAAAATTTTAAAAAAAATTTTTAAAAAAATTGTATATCTTGTGTAAGTCTCTATATATATACCAATATATATATGGTATATATTTACCTCCCTCCACCCCCTCCTACTAAGAAAAGAGAACAAAAATTCTGAAAAAAGAACAAAAAAGTGTATTTTGTGTAAGTCTCAATATTTATACCGATATATATGGTATATATTTATCTCCCTCCACCCCCTCCTACTAAAAAATTTTACAAAAATTTTCAAAAAAAATTTTACAAAAATTGTATATTTTGTGTAAGTCTCTATATATATACCTATATGTGTGGTATATATTTACCACCCTCCACCCCCTCCTACTAAAAAATGAGAACAAGAATTTTCAAAAAAAAATTTTTAAAAAAATTTTATGTTTTGAATAAGTCTCTATATATATACCTATATGTATGGTATATATTTACCTCCCTCCACCCCCTCCTACTAAAAAAAATGGTATATATTTACCTCCCTCCGCCCCTCCTACTAAAAAATGAGAACAACAATTTTCAAAAAAAATTTTACAAAAATTGTATATTTTGTGTAAGTCTCTATATATATACCTATATGTGTGGTATATATTTACCTCCCTCCACCCCCTCCTACTAAAAAATGAGAACAAGAATTTTCAAAAAAAAATTTAAAAAAAAATTTTATGTTTTGAATAAGTCTCTATATATATACCTATATGTATGGTATATATTTACCTCCCTCCACCCCCTCCTAATAAAAAGGAGAACAAAAATTTTCAAAAAAATTTTAAAAAAAAATTTATGTTTTGAATAAGTCTCTATATATACCTATATATATATGGTATATATTTACCTCCCTCCACCCCCTCCTACTAAAAAAAGAAAACAAAAATTCTAAAAAAAAAGAAGAAAAAAGTGTATTTTGTGTAAGTCTCTATATTTATACCGATATATATGGTATATAATTATCTCCCTCCACCCCCTCCTAATAAAAATGAGAACAAAAATTTTTAAAAAAAAATTTTTACAAAAATTGTATATTTTGTGTAAGTCTCTATATATATACCTACATATATGGTATATATTTACCTTCCTCCACCACCTCCCACAAAAAAAAATGGTATATATTTACCTCCCTCCGCCCCTCCTACTAAAAAATGAGAACAAGAATTTTCAAAAAAAAAAATTTTAAAAAATTGTATATTTTGTGTAAGTCTCTATATATATACCTATATATATGGTATATATTTACCTCCCTCCACCCCCTCCTACTAAAAAATGAGAACAAAAATTCTCAATAAAATAATTTTAAAAAAAAGTGTATTTTGTGTAAGTCTCTATATATATACCTATATATATGGTATATATTTACCTCCCTCCACACCCTCCTACTAAAAAATGAGAACAAGAATTTTCAAAAAAAAAATTTTTTAAAAATTGTATATTTTGTGTAAATGTCTATATATATACCTATATATATGGTATATATTTACCTCCCTCCACCCCCTCCTACTAAGAAAAGAAAACAAAAATTCTGAAAAAAAAAATTTTACAAAAATTTTATATTTTGTGTAAGTCTCTATATATATACCTATATATATGGTATATATTTACCTCCCTCCACCCCCTCCTACTAAAAAATGAGAACAAAAATACTCAAGAAAAAAATTTAAAAAAAAGTGTATTTTGTGCAAGTCTCTATATATATACCTATATGTGTGGTATATATTTACCTCCCTCCACCCCATCCTAATAAAAATGAGAACAAAAATTTTCAAAAAAAAATTTAGAAAAAATTGTATATTTTGTGTAAGTCTCTATATATATACCTATGTATATGGTATATATTTACCTCCCTCCACCCCTTCCTACTAAAAAAAGAAAACAAAAATTCTGAAAAAAGAAGAAAAAAGTGTATTTTGTGTAAGTCTCTAAATTTATACCGATATATATGGTATATACTTACCTCCCTCCACCCCAGCCTACTAAAAAAATGACAACAAAAATTTTCAAACAAAAATTTACAAAAATTGTATTTTTTGTGTAAGTCTCTATATATATACCTATATATATGGTATATATTTACCTCCCTCCACCCCCTCCTAATAAAAATGAGAACAAAAATTTGCAAAAAAAAATTTAGAAAAAATTGTATATTTTGTGTAAGTCTCTATATATATACCTATATATATGGTATATATTTACCTCCCTCCACCCCCCTCCTAATAAAAATGAGAACAAAAAATTTTCAATAAGAAATTTAAAGAAAATTGTATATTTTGTGTAAGTCTCTATATATATACCTATATATATGGTATGTATTTACCTCCCTCCACCCCCTCCTACTAAAAAAAGAAAACAAAAATTCTAAAAAAAGAATTAAAAAAGTGTATTTTGTGTAAGTCTCTATATATATACCTATATATATGGTATATATTTACCTCCCTCCACCCCCTCCTACTAAAAAATGAGAACAAAAATTCTCAATAAAATAATTTTAAAAAAAAGTGTATTTTGTGTTAGTCTCTATATATATACCTATATATATGGTATATATTTACCTCCCTCCACCCCCTCCTAATAAAAATGAGAACAAAAATTTAAAAAATAAAATTTAAAAAAAATTGTATATTTTGTGTAAGTCTCTATATATATACCTATATATATGGTATGTATTTACCTCCCTCCACCCCCTCCTACTAAAAAATTTTACAAAAATTTTCAAAAAAAAATTTTACAAAAATTGTATATTTTGTGTTAGTCTCTATATATATACCTATATATATGGTATATATTTACCTCCCTCCACCCCCTCCTAATAAAAATGAGAACAAAAATTTTCAATAAGAAATTTAAAGAAAATTGTATATTTTGTGTAAGTCTCTATATATATACCTATATATATGGTATGTATTTACCTCCCTCCACCCCCTCCTACTAAAAAAAGAAAACAAAAATTCTAAAAAAAGAACAAAAAAGTGTATTTTGTGTAAGTCTCTATATTTATACCGATATATATGGTATATACTTACCTCCCTCCACCCTCCCTACTAAAAAATTTTACAAAAATTTTACAAAAATTGTATATTTTGTGTAAGTCTCTATATATATACCTATATATATGGTATATATTTACCTCCCTCCACCCCCTCCTACTAAAAAATGAGAACAAGAATTTTCAAAAAAAATTTTTTAAAAAATTGTATATTTTGTGTAAGTCTCTATATATATACCTATATATATGGTATATATTTACCTCCCTCCACCCCCTCCTACTAAAAAATGAGAACTAAAATTCTCAATAAAATAATTTAAAAAAAAAGTGTATTTTGTGTAAGTCTCTATATATATACCTATATATATGGTATATATTTACCTCCCTCCACCCCCTCCTACTAAAAAATGAGAACAAGAATTTAAAAAAAAAACATTTTTTTAAAATTGTATATTTTGTGTAAATGTCTATATATATACCTATATATATGGTATATATTTACCTCCCTCCACCCCCTCCTACTAAGAAAAGAAAACAAAAATTCTGAAAAAAAAAATTTTACAAAAATTGTATATTTTGTGTAAGTCTCTATATATATACCTATATATATGGTATATATTTACCTCCCTCCACCCCCTCCTACTAAAAAATGAGAACAAAAATTCTCAATAAAATAATTTTAAAAAAAAGTGTATTTTGTGTAAGTCTCTATATATATACCTATATATATGGTATATACTTACCTCCCTCCACCCCCTCCTACTAAAAAATGAGAACAAGAATTTTCAAAAAAAAATTTTTTAAAAAATTGTATATTTTGTGTAAGTCTCTATATATATACCTATATATATGGTATATATTTACCTCCCTCCACCCCCTCCTACTAAAAAAAGAAAAGAAAAATTCTGAAAAAAGAACAAAAAAGTGTATTTTGTGTAAGTCTCTATATTTATACCGATATATATGGTATATAATTACCTCCCTCCACACTATCCTACTAAAAAATGAGAACAAAAATTTTCAAAAAAAATTTTACAAAAATTGTATATTTTGTGTAAGTCTCTATATATATACCTATATGTGTGGTATATATTTACCTCCCTCCACCCCCTCCTAATAAAAATGAGAACAAAAATTTTCAATAAGAAATTTTAAAGAAAATTGTATATTTTGTGTAAGTCTCTATATATATACCTATATATATGGTATGTATTTACCTCCCTCCACCCCCCTCCTACTAAGAAAAGAGAACAAAAATTCTGAAAAAAGAACAAAAAAGTGTATTTTGTGTAAGTCTCTATATTTATACCGATATATATGGTATATATTTATCTCCCTCCACCCCCTCCTACTAAAAAATTTTACAAAAATTTTCAAAAAAAATTTTACAAAAATTGTATATTTTGTGTAAGTCTCTATATATATACCTATATGTGTGGTATATATTTACCACCCTCCACCCCCTCCTACTAAAAAATGAGAACAAGAATTTTTAAAAAAAAAATTTTAAAAAAAATTTTATGTTTTGAATAAGTCTCTATATATATACCTATATGTATGGTATATATTTACCTCCCTCCACCCCCTCCTACTAAAAAAAATGGTATATATTTACCTCCCTCCGCCCCTCCTACTAAAAAATGAGAACAACAATTTTCAAAAAAAATTTTACAAAAATTGTATATTTTGTGTAAGTCTCTATATATATACCTATATGTGTGGTATATATTTACCTCCCTCCACCCCCTCCTACTAAAAAATGAGAACAAGAATTTTCAAAAAAAAATTTAAAAAAAAATTTTATGTTTTGAATAAGTCTCTATATATATACCTATATGTATGGTATATATTTACCTCCCTCCACCCCCTCCTAATAAAAAGGAGAACAAAAATTTTCAAAAAAATTTAAAAAAAAAATTTATGTTTTGAATAAGTCTCTATATATACCTATATATATATGGTATATATTTACCTCCCTCCACCCCCTCCTACTAAAAAAAGAAAACAAAAATTCTAAAAAAAAGAAGAAAAAAGTGTATTTTGTGTAAGTCTCTATATTTATACCGATATATATGGTATATAATTATCTCCCTCCACCCCCTCCTAATAAAAATGAGAACAAAAATTTTTAAAAAAAAATTTTTACAAAAATTGTATATTTTGTGTAAGTCTCTATATATATACCTACATATATGTTATATATTTACCTTCCTCCACCACCTCCCACAAAAAAAAAATGGTATATATTTACCTCCCTCCGCCCCTCCTACTAAAAAATGAGAACAAGAATTTTCAAAAAAAAAAAATTTTAAAAAATTGTATATTTTGTGTAAGTCTCTATATATATACCTATATATATGGTATATATTTACCTCCCTCCACCCCCTCCTACTAAAAAATGAGAACAAAAATTCTCAATAAAATAATTTTAAAAAAAAGTGTATTTTGTGTAAGTCTCTATATATATACCTATATATATGGTATATATTTATCTCCCTCCACACCCTCCTACTAAAAAATGAGAACAAGAATTTTCAAAAAAAAAATTTTTAAAAAATTGTATATTTTGTGTAAATGTCTATATATATACCTATATATATGGTATATATTTACCTCCCTCCACCCCCTCCTACTAAGAAAAGAAAACAAAAATTCTGAAAAAAAAAATTTTACAAAAATTTTATATTTTGTGTAAGTCTCTATATATATACCTATATATATGGTATATATTTACCTCCCTCCACCCCCTCCTACTAAAAAATGAGAACAAAAATACTCAAGAAAAAAATTTAAAAAAAAGTGTATTTTGTGCAAGTCTCTATATATATACCTATATGTGTGGTATATATTTACCTCCCTCCACCCCATCCTAATAAAAATGAGAACAAAAATTTTCAAAAAAAAATTTAGAAAAAATTGTATATTTTGTGTAAGTCTCTATATATATACCTATATATATGGTATATATTTACCTCCCTCCACCCCTTCCTACTAAAAAAAGAAAACAAAAATTCTGAAAAAAGAAGAAAAAAGTGTATTTTGTTTAAGTCTCTAAATTTATACCGATATATATGGTATATACTTACCTCCCTCCACCCCAGCCTACTAAAAAAATGACAACAAAAATTTTCAAAAAAAAATTTACAAAAATTGTATTTTTTGTGTAAGTCTCTATATATATACCTATATATATGGTATGTATTTACCTTCCTCCACCCCCTCCTACTAAAAAAAGAAAACAAAAATTCTAAAAAAAGAACAAAAAAGTGTATTTTGTGTAAGTCTCTATATTTATACTGATATATATGGTATATACTTACCTCCCTCCACCCCCTCCTACTAAAAAATGAGAACAAAAATTCTCAATAAAATAATTTAAAAAAAAAGTGTATTTTGTGTTAGTCTCTATATATATACCTATATATATGGTATATATTTACCTCCCACCACCCCCTCCTAATAAAAATGAGAACAAAAATTTAAAAAAAAAATTTTAAAAAAATTGTATATTTTGTGTAAGTCTCTATATATATACCTATATATATGGTATATATTTACCTCCCTCCACCCCCTCCTACTAAAAAATGAGAACAAGAATTTTCAAAAAAAAAAATTTTAAAAAATTGTATATTTTGTGTAAGTCTCTATATATATACCTATATATATGGTATATATTTACCTCCCTCCACCCCCTCCTACTAAAAAATGAGAACAAAAATTCTCAATAAAATAATTTTAAAAAAAGTGTATTTTGTGTAAGTCTCTATATATATACCTATATATATGGTATATATTTACCTCCCTCCACCCCCTCCTACTAAAAAATGAGAACAAGAATTTTCAAAAAAAAATTTTTAAAAAATTGTATATTTTGTGTAAATGTCTATATATATACCTATATATATGGTATATATTTACCTCCCTCCACCCCCTCCTACTAAGAAAAGAAAACAAAAATTCTGAAAAAAAAAATTTTACAAAAATTGTATATTTTGTGTAAGTCTCTATATATATACCTATATATATGGTATATATTTACCTCCCTCCACCCCCTCCTACTAAAAAATGAGAACAAAAATTCTCAATAAAATAATTTTGAAAAATAGTGTATTTTGTGTTAGTCTCTATATATATACCTATATATATGGTATATATTTACCTCCCTCCACCCCCTCCTAATAAAAATGAGAACAAAAATTTTAAAAAACAAATTTTAAAAAAATTGTATATTTTGTGTAAGTCTCTATATATCTACCTATATATATGGTATGTATTTATCTCCGTCCACCCCCTCCTACTAAAAAATTTTACAAAAATTTTTAAAAAAAAAATTTTACAAAAATTGTATATTTTGTGTAAGTCTCTATATATATACCTATATATATGGTATATATTTACCTCCCTCCACCCCCTCCTACTAAAAAATGAGAACAAGAATTTAAAAAAAAAAAAAATTTTTTAAAAATTGTATATTTTGTGTATGTCTCTATATATATACCTATATATATGGTATATATTTACCTCCCTCCACCCCCTCCTACTAAAAAGTGAGAATAAAAATTCTCAATAAAATAATTTTAAAAAAAAGTGTATTTTGTGTAAGTCTCTATATATATACCTATATATATGGTATATATTTACCTCCCTCCACCCCCTCCTACGAAGAAAAGAAAACAAAAATTCTGAAAAAAAAATTTTTACAAAAATTGTATATTTTGTGTAAATCTCTATATATATACCTATATATATGGTATATATTTATCTCCCTCCACCCCCTCCTACTAAAAAATTTTACAAAAATTTTCAAAAAAAATTTTACAAAAATTGTATATTTTGTGTAAGTCTCTATATATATACCTATATGTGTGGTATATATTTACCTCCCTCCACCCCCTCCTACTAAAAAATGAGAACAAGAATTTTCAAAAAAAATTTTAAAAAAAATTGTATATTTTGTGTAAGTCTCTATATATATACCTATATATATGGTATATATTTACCTCCCTCCACCCCCTCCTAATAAAAATGAGAACAAAAATTTTCAATAAGAAATTTTAAGAAAATTGTATATTTTGTGTGTCTCTATATATATACCTATATATATGGTATGTATTTACCTCCCTCCACCCCCTCCTACTAAAAAAAGAAAACAAAAATTCTAAAAAAAGAACAAAAAAGTGTATTTTGTGTAAGTCTCTATATATATACCTATATATATGGTATATATTTACCTCCCTCCACCCCCTCCTACTAAAAAATGAGAACAAAAATTCTCAATAAAATAATTTAAAAAAA
The DNA here is from genome assembly GCA_037075165.1 of Hirtodrosophila histrioides. Lineage (NCBI taxonomy): Eukaryota > Metazoa > Arthropoda > Insecta > Diptera > Drosophilidae > Hirtodrosophila > Hirtodrosophila histrioides. The sequence continues at coordinate 66,615 of JBAMCL010000655.1, forward strand.
AAGTGTATTTTGTGTTAGTCTCTATATATATACCTATATATATGGTATATATTTACCTCCCTCCACCCCCTCCTACTAAAAAATGAGAACAAGAATTTTCAAAAAAAATTTATTTAAAAAATTGTATATTTTGTGTAAGTCTCTATATATATACCTATATATATGGTATATATTTACCTCCCTCCACCCCCTCCTACTAAAAAAAGAAAAGAAAAATTCTGAAAAAAGAACAAAAAAGTGTATTTTGTGTAAGTCTCTATATTTATACCGATATATATGGTATATAATTACCTCCCTCCACACTATCCTACTAAAAAATGAGAACAAAAATTTTCAAAAAAAATTTTACAAAAATTGTATGTTTTGTGTAAGTCTCTATATATATACCTATATGTGTGGTATATATTTACCTCCCTCCACCCCCTCCTAATAAAAATGAGAACAAAAATTTTCAATAAGAAATTTAAAGAAAATTGTATATTTTGTGTAAGTCTCTATATATATACCTATATATATGGTATGTATTTACCTCCCTCCACCCCCTCCTACTAAGAAAAGAGAACAAAAATTCTGAAAAACGAACAAAAAAGTGTATTTTGTGTAAGTCTCTATATTTATACCGATATATATGGTATATATTTATCTCCCTCCACCCCCTCCTACTAAAAAATTTTACAAAAATTTTCAAAAAAAATTTAACAAAAATTGTATATTTTGTGTAAGTCTCTATATATATACCTATATGTGTGGTATATATTTACCACCCTCCACCCCCTCCTACTAAAAAATGAGAACAAGAATTTTTAAAAAAAAAATTTTAAAAAAAATTTTATGTTTTGAATAAGTCTCTATATATATACCTATATGTATGGTATATATTTACCTCCCTCCACCCCCCTCCTACTAAAAAAAAATGGTATATATTTACCTCCCTCCGCCCCTCCTACTAAAAAATGAGAACAACAATTTTCAAAAAAAATTTTACAAAAATTGTATATTTTGTGTAAGTCTCTATATATATACCTATATGTGTGGTATATATTTACCTCCCTCCACCCCCTCCTACTAAAAAATGAGAACAAGAATTTTCAAAAAAAAATTTAAAAAAAAATTTTATGTTTTGAATAAGTCTCTATATATATACCTATATGTATGGTATATATTTACCTCCCTCCACCCCCTCCTAATAAAAAGGAGAACAAAAATTTTCAAAAAAATTTAAAAAAAAATTTATGTTTTGAATAAGTCTCTATATATACCTATATATATATGGTATATATTTACCTCCCTCCACCCCCTCCTACTAAAAAAAGAAAACAAAAATTCTAAAAAAAGAACAAAAAAGTGTATTTTGTGTAAGTCTCTATATTTATACCGATATATATGGTATATAATTATCTCCCTCCACCCCCTCCTAATAAAAATGAGAACAAAAATTTTTAAAAAAAATTTTTACAAAAATTGTATATTTTGTGTAAGTCTCTATATATATACCTACATATATGGTATATATTTACCTTCCTCCACCACCTCCCACAAAAAAAAATGGTATATATTTACCTCCCTCCGCCCCTCCTACTAAAAAATGAGAACAAGAATTTTCAAAAAAAAAAATTTTAAAAAATTGTATATTTTGTGTAAGTCTCTATATATATACCTATATATATGGTATATATTTACCTCCCTCCACCCCCTCCTACTAAAAAAAGAAAAGAAAAATTCTGAAAAAAGAACAAAAAAGTGTATTTTGTGTAAGTCTCTATATTTATACCGATATATATGGTATATAATTACCTCCCTCCACACTATCCTACTAAAAAATGAGAACAAAAATTTTCAAAAAAAATTTTACAAAAATTGTATATTTTGTGTAAGTCTCTATATATATACCTATATGTGTGGTATATATTTACCTCCCTCCACCCCCTCCTAATAAAAATGAGAACAAAAATTTTCAATAAGAAATTTAAAGAAAATTGTATATTTTGTGTAAGTCTCTATATATATACCTATATATATGGTATGTATTTACCTCCCTCCACCCCCTCCTACTAAGAAAAGAGAACAAAAATTCTGAAAAACGAACAAAAAAGTGTATTTTGTGTAAGTCTCTATATTTATACCGATATATATGGTATATATTTATCTCCCTCCACCCCCTCCTACTAAAAAATTTTACAAAAATTTTCAAAAAAAATTTAACAAAAATTGTATATTTTGTGTAAGTCTCTATATATATACCTATATGTGTGGTATATATTTACCACCCTCCACCCCCTCCTACTAAAAAATGAGAACAAGAATTTTTAAAAAAAAAATTTTAAAAAAATTTTATGTTTTGAATAAGTCTCTATATATATACCTATATGTATGGTATATATTTACCTCCCTCCACCCCCTCCTACTAAAAAAAATGGTATATATTTACCTCCCTCCGCCCCTCCTACTAAAAAATGAGAACAACAATTTTCAAAAAAAATTTTACAAAAATTGTATATTTTGTGTAAGTCTCTATATATATACCTATATGTGTGGTATATATTTACCTCCCTCCACCCCCTCCTACTAAAAAATGAGAACAAGAATTTTCAAAAAAAATTTAAAAAAAAATTTTATGTTTTGAATAAGTCTCTATATATATACCTATATGTATGGTATATATTTACCTCCCTCCGCCCCCTCCTACTAAAAAAAGAAAACAAAAATTCTAAAAAAAAAGAAGAAAAAGTGTATTTTGTGTAAGTCTCTATATTTATACCGATATATATGGTATATAATTATCTCCCTCCACCCCCTCCTAATAAAAATGAGAACAAAAATTTTAAAAAAAAATTTTTACAAAAATTGTATATTTTGTGTAAGTCTCTATATATATACCTACATATATGGTATATATTTACCTTCCTCCACCACCTCCCACAAAAAAAAATGGTATATATTTACCCTCCCTCCGCCCCTCCTACTAAAAAATGAGAACAAGAATTTTCAAAAAAAAAAAATTTTAAAAAATTGTATATTTTGTGTAAGTCTCTATATATATACCTATATATATGGTATATATTTACCTCCCTCCACCCCCTCCTACTAAAAAATGAGAACAAAAATTCTCAATAAAATAATTTTAAAAAAAAGTGTATTTTGTGTAAGTCTCTATATATATACCTATATATATGGTATATATTTACCTCCCTCCACCCCCTCCTACTAAAAAATGAGAACAAGAATTTTCAAAAAAAAAAATTTTAAAAAATTGTATATTTTGTGTAAATGTCTATATATATACCTATATATATGGTATATATTTACCTCCCTCCACCCCCTCCTACTAAGAAAAGAAAACAAAAATTCTGAAAAAAAAAATTTTACAAAAATTGTATATTTTGTGTAAGTCTCTATATATATACCTATATATATGGTATATATTTACCTCCCTCCACCCCCTCCTACTAAAAAATGAGAACAAAAATTCTCAATAAAATAATTTTGAAAAAAAGTGTATTTTGTGTTAGTCTCTATATATATACCTATATATATGGTATATATTTACCTCCCTCCACCCCCCTCCTAATAAAAATGAGAACAAAAATTTTAAAAAACAAATTTTAAAAAAATTGTATATTTTGTGTAAGTCTCTATATATCTACCTATATATATGGTATGTATTTATCTCCGTCCACCCCCTCCTACTAAAAAATTTTACAAAAATTTTTAAAAAAAAATTTTACAAAAATTGTATATTTTGTGTAAGTCTCTATATATATACCTATATATATGGTATATATTTACCTCCCTCCACCCCCTCCTAATAAAAATGAGAACAAAAATTTTCAATAAGAAATTTAAAGAAAATTGTATATTTTGTGTAAGTCTCTATATATATACCTATATATATGGTATGTATTTACCTCCCTCCACCCCCTCCTACTAAGAAAAGAGAACAAAAATTCTGAAAAACGAACAAAAAAGTGTATTTTGTGTAAGTCTCTATATTTATACCGATATATATGGTATATATTTATCTCCCTCCACCCCCTCCTACTAAAAAATTTTACAAAAATTTTCAAAAAAAATTTAACAAAAATTGTATATTTTGTGTAAGTCTCTTTATATATACCTATATGTGTGGTATATATTTACCACCCTCCACCCCCTCCTACTAAAAAATGAGAACAAGAATTTTTAAAAAAAAAATTTTAAAAAAATTTTATGTTTTGAATAAGTCTCTATATATATACCTATATGTATGGTATATATTTACCTCCCTCCACCCCCTCCTACTAAAAAAAAATGGTATATATTTACCTCCCTCCGCCCCTCCTACTAAAAAATGAGAACAACAATTTTCAAAAAAAATTTTAAAAAAATTGTATATTTTGTGTAAGTCTCTATATATATACCTATATGTGTGGTATATATTTACCTCCCTCCACCCCCTCCTACTAAAAAATGAGAACAAGAATTTTCAAAAAAAAATAAAAAAAAATTTTATGTTTTGAATAAGTCTCTATATATATACCTATATGTATGGTATATATTTACCTCCCTCCACCCCCTCCTACTAAAAAAAGAAAACAAAAATTCTAAAAAAAAGAAGAAAAAAGTGTATTTTGTGTAAGTCTCTATATTTATACCGATATATATGGTATATAATTATCTCCCCTCCACCCCCTACTAATAAAAATGAGAACAAAAATTTTTAAAAAAAAATTTTTACAAAAATTGTATATTTTGTGTAAGTCTCTATATATATACCTACATATATGGTATATATTTACCTTCCTCCACCACCTCCCACAAAAAAAAATGGTATATATTTACCTCCCTCCGCCCCTCCTACTAAAAAATGAGAACAAGAATTTTCAAAAAAAAAAATTTTAAAAAATTGTATATTTTGTGTAAGTCTCTATATATATACCTATATATATGGTATATATTTACCTCCCTCCACCCCCCTCCTACTAAAAAATGAGAACAAAAATTCTCAATAAAATAATTTTAAAAAAAAGTGTATTTTGTGTAAGTCTCTATATATATACCTATATATATGGTATATATTTACCTCCCTCCACCCCCTCCTACTAAAAAATGAGAACAAGAATTTTCAAAAAAAAATTTTTAAAAAATTGTATATTTTGTGTAAATGTCTATATATATACCTATATATATGGTATATATTTACCTCCCTCCACCCCCTCCTACTAAGAAAAGAAAACAAAAATTCTGAAAAAAAAAATTTTACAAAAATTGTATATTTTGTGTAAGTCTCTATATATATATACCTATATATATGGTATATATTTACCTCCCTCCACCCCCTCCTACTAAAAAATGAGAACAAAAATTCTCAATAAAATAATTTTGAAAAAAAGTGTATTTTGTGTTAGTCTCTATATATATACCTATATATATGGTATATATTTACCTCCCTCCACCCCCTCCTAATAAAAATGAGAACAAAAATTTTAAAAAACAAATTTTAAAAAAATTGTATATTTTGTGTAAGTCTCTATATATCTACCTATATATATGGTATGTATTTATCTCCGTCCACCCCCTCCTACTAAAAAATTTTACAAAAATTTTTAAAAAAAAATTTTACAAAAATTGTATATTTTGTGTAAGTCTCTATATATATACCTATATATATGGTATATATTTACCTCCCTCCACCCCCTCCTACTAAAAAATGAGAACAAGAATTTAAAAAAAAAAAAAATTTTTAAAAATTGTATATTTTGTGTATGTCTCTATATATATACCTATATGTGTGGTATATATTTACCTCCCTCCACCCCCTCCTACTAAAAAGTGAGAATAAAAATTCTCAATAAAATAATTTTAAAAAAAAGTGTATTTTGTGTAAGTCTCTATATATATACCTATATATATGGTATATATTTACCTCCCTCCACCCCCTCCTACGAAGAAAAGAAAACAAAAATTCTGAAAAAAAAATTTTTACAAAAATTGTATATTTTGTGTAAATCTCTATATATATACCTATATATATGGTATATATTTATCTCCCTCCACCCCCTCCTACTAAAAAATTGTACAAAAATTTTCAAAAAAAATTTTACAAAAATTGTATATTTTGTGTAAGTCTCTATATATATACCTATATGTGTGGTATATATTTACCTCCCTCCACCCCCTCCTACTAAAAAATGAGAACAAGAATTTTCAAAAAAAATTTTAAAAAAAATTGTATATTTTGTGTAAGTCTCTATATATATACCTATATATATGGTATATATTTACCTCCCTCCACCCCCTCCTAATAAAAATGAGAACAAAAATTTTCAATAAGAAATTTTAAGAAAATTGTATATTTTGTGTGTCTCTATATATATACCTATATATATGGTATGTATTTACCTCCCTCCACCCCCTCCTACTAAAAAAGAAAACAAAAATTCTAAAAAAAGAACAAAAAAGTGTATTTTGTGTAAGTCTCTATATATATACCTATATATATGGTATATATTTACCTCCCTCCACCCCCTCCTACTAAAAAATGAGAACAAAAATTCTCAATAAAATAATTTAAAAAAAAAGTGTATTTTGTGTTAGTCTCTATATATATACCTATATATATGGTATATATTTACCTCCCTCCACCCCCTCCTACTAAAAAATGAGAACAAGAATTTTCAAAAAAATTTATTTAAAAAATTGTATATTTTGTGTAAGTCTCTATATATATACCTATATATATGGTATATATTTACCTCCCTCCACCCCCTCCTACTAAAAAAAAGAAAAGAAAAATTCTGAAAAAAAGAACAAAAAAGTGTATTTTGTGTAAGTCTCTATATTTATACCGATATATATGGTATATAATTACCTCCCTCCACACTATCCTACTAAAAAATGAGAACAAAAATTTTCAAAAAAAATTTTACAAAAATTGTATATTTTGTGTAAGTCTCTATATATATACCTATATGTGTGGTATATATTTACCTCCCTCCACCCCCTCCTAATAAAAATGAGAACAAAAATTTTCAATAAGAAATTTAAAGAAAATTGTATATTTTGTGTAAGTCTCTATATATATACCTATATATATGGTATGTATTTACCTCCCTCCACCCCCTCCTACTAAGAAAAGAGAACAAAAATTCTGAAAAAACGAACAAAAAAGTGTATTTTGTGTAAGTCTCTATATTTATACCGATATATATGGTATATATTTATCTCCCTCCACCCCCTCCTACTAAAAAATTTTACAAAAATTTTCAAAAAAAATTTAACAAAAATTGTATATTTTGTGTAAGTCTCTATATATATACCTATATGTGTGGTATATATTTACCACCCTCCACCCCCTCCTACTAAAAAATGAGAACAAGAATTTTTAAAAAAAAATTTTAAAAAAAATTTTATGTTTTGAATAAGTCTCTATATATATACCTATATGTATGGTATATATTTACCTCCCTCCACCCCCCTCCTACTAAAAAAAATGGTATATATTTACCTCCCTCCCCCCCTCCTACTAAAAAATGAGAACAACAATTTTCAAAAAAATTTTACAAAAATTGTATATTTTGTGTAAGTCTCTATATATATACCTATATGTGTGGTATATATTTACCTCCCTCCACCCCCTCCTACTAAAAAATGAGAACAAGAATTTTCAAAAAAAAATTTAAAAAAAAATTTTATGTTTTGAATAAGTCTCTATATATATACCTATATGTATGGTATATATTTACCTCCCTCCACCCCCTCCTAATAAAAAGGAGAACAAAAATTTTCAAAAAAATTTTAAAAAAAATTGTATGTTTTGAATAAGTCTCTATATATATACCTATATATATATGGTATATATTTACCTCCCTCCACCCCCTCCTACTAAAAAAGAAAACAAAAATTCTAAAAAAAGAAAGAAAAAAGTGTATTTTGTGTAAGTCTCTATATTTATACCGATATATATGGTATATATTTATCTCCCTCCACCCCCTCCTAATAAAAATGAGAACAAAAATTTTCAAAAAAAAATTTTTACAAAAATTGTATATTTTGTGTAAGTCTCTATATATATACCTACATATATGGTATATATTTACCTTCCTCCACCACCTCCCACAAAAAAAAATGAGTATATATTTACCTCCCTCCGCCCCTCCTACTAAAAAATGAGAACAAGAATTTTCAAAAAAAAAAATTTTAAAAAATTGTATATTTTGTGTAAGTCTCTATATATATACCTATATATATGGTATATATTTACCTCCCTCCACCCCCTCCTACTAAAAAATGAGAACAAAAATTCTCAATAAAATAATTTTAAAAAAAGTGTATTTTGTGTAAGTCTCTATATATATACCTATATATATGGTATATATTTATCTCCCTCCACACCCTCCTACTAAAAAATGAGAACAAAAATTTTCAAAAAAAATTTTTTTAAAAAATTGTATATTTTGTGTAAATCTCTATATATATACCTATATATATGGTATATATTTACCTCCCTCCACCCCCTCCTACTAAAAAAGAAAACAAAAATTCTGAAAAAAAAATTTTACAAAAATTTTATATTTTGTGTAAGTCTCTATATATATACCTATATATATGGTATATATTTACCTCCCTCCACCCCCTCCTACTAAAAAATGAGAACAAAAATTCTAAAAAAAAACATTTTTTAAAAATTGTATATTTTGTGTAAGTCTCTATATATATACCTATATATATGGTATATATTTACCTCCCTCCACCCCCTCCTACTAAGAAAAGAAAACAAAAATTCTCAAAAAAAAATTTTACAAAAATTGTATATTTTGTGTAAGTCTCTATATATATACCTATATATATGGTATATATTTACCTCCCTCCACCCCCTCCTACTAAAAAATGAGAACAAGAATTTTCAAAAAAATTTTTTTAAAAAATTGTATATTTTGTGTAAGTCTCTATATATATACCTATATATATGGTATATATTTACCTCCCTCCACCCCCTCCTACTAAAAAATGAGAACAAAAATTTAAAAAAAAAATTTTACAAAAATTGTATATTTTGTGTAAGTCTCTATATATATACCTATATATATGGTATATATTTACCTCCCTCCACCCCCTCCTACTAAAAAATGATTACAAAAATTTTCAAAAAAAAATTTTAAAAAAATTGTATATTTTGTGTAAGTCTCTATATATATACCTATATATATGGTATATATTTACCTCCCTCCACCCCCTCCTAATAAAAAATGAGAACAAAAATTTTCAAAAAAAAATTTTAAAAAAATTGTATATTTTGTGTAAGTCTCTAAATATATACCTATATATATGGTATATATTTACCTCCCTCCACCCCCTCCTACTAAAAAATGAGAACAAAAATTTTCAAAAAAAATAAAAAATTTATGGAGCCAAAAAATAATGGAAAACCCAAAAAAAAAAAAAAAATTCTGAAAAAAGAACAAAAAGTGTATTTTGTGTAAGTCTCTATATTTATACCGATATATATGGTATATAATTACCTCCCTCCACCCCATCCTACTAAAAAATGAGAACAAAAATTTTCAAAAAAAATTTTACAAAAATTGTATATTTTGTGTAAGTCTCTATATATATACCTATATGTGTGGTATATATTTACCTCCCTCCACCCCCTCCTAATAAAAAATGAAAACAAAAATTTTTAAAAAAATTTTTAAAAAAATTGTATATCTTGTGTAAGTCTCTATATATATACCAATATATATATGGTATATATTTACCTCCCTCCACCCCCTCCTACTAAAAAATTTTACAAAAATTTTCAAAAAAAATTTACAAAAATTGTATATTTTGTGTAAGTCTCTATATATATACCTATATGTGTGGTATATATTTACCTCCCTCCACCCCCTCCTACTAAAAAATGAGAACAAGAATTTTCAAAAAAAAATTTTAACAAAAATTGTATGTTTTGAATAAGTCTCTATATATATACCTATATGTATGGTATATATTTACCTCCCTCCACCCCCTCCTACTAAAAAAAATGGTATATATTTACCTCCCTCCGCCCCTCCTACTAAAAAATGAGAACAACAATTTTCAAAAAAAATTTTACAAAAATTGTATATTTTGTGTAAGTCTCTATATATATACCTATATGTGTGGTATATATTTACCTCCCTCCACCCCCTCCTACTAAAAAATGAGAACAAGAATTTTCAAAAAAAAATTTTAAAAAAATTTTATGTTTTGAATAAGTCTCTATATATATACCTATATGTATGGTATATATTTACCTCCCTCCACCCCCTCCTAATAAAAATGAGAACAAAAATTTTCAAAAAAATTTAAAAAAAAATTTATGTTTTGAATAAGTCTCTATATATACCTATATATATATGGTATATATTTACCTCCCTCCACCCCCTCCTACTAAAAAAAGAAAACAAAAATTCTAAAAAAAAAGAAGAAAAAAAGTGTATTTTGTGTAAGTCTCTATATTTATACCGATATATATGATATATAATTATCTCCCTCCACCCCCTCCTAATAAAAATGAGAACAAAAATTTTCAATAAAAAAATTTACAAAAATTGTATATTTTGTGTAAGTCTCTATATATATACCTACATATATGGTATATATTTACCCTTCCTCCACCACCTCCCACAAAAAAAAAAATGGTATATATTTACCTCCCTCCGCCCCTCCTACTAAAAAATGAGAACAAAAATTTTCAAGAAAAAAATTTAAAAAAATTGTGTATTTTGTGTAAGTCTCTATATATATACCTATATGTGATGGTATATATTTACCTCCCTCCACCCCCTCCTAATAAAAATGAGAACAAAAATTTTCAAAAAAAATTTAGAAAAAATTGTATATTTTGTGTAAGTCTCTATATATATACCTATATATATGGTATATATTTACCTCCCTCCACCCCCTCCTAATAAAAATGAGAACAAAAATTTTCAATAAGAAATTTAAAGAAAATTGTATATTTTGTTTAAGTCTCTATATATATACCTATATATATGGTATGTATTTACCTCCCTCCACCCCCTCCTACTAAAAAAAGAAAACAAAAATTCTAAAAAAAGAACAAAAAAGTGTATTTTGTGTAAGTCTCTATATATATACCTATATATATGGTATATATTTACCTCCCTCCACCCCCTCCTACTAAAAAAATGAGAACAAGAATTTAAAAAAAAAAAATTTTTAAAAAGTTGTATATTTTGTGTAAATGTCTATATATATACCTATATATATGGTATATATTTACCTCCCTCCACCCCCTCCTACTAAGAAAAGAAAACAAAAATTCTGAAAAAAAAATTTTACAAAAATTGTATATTTTGTGTAAGTCTCTATATATATACCTATATATATGGTATATATTTACCTCCCTCCACCCCCTCCTACTAAAAAAATGAGAACAAAAATTCTCAATAAAATAATTTTAAAAAAAAGTGTATTTTGTGTAAGTCTCTATATATATACCTATATATATGGTATATACTTACCTCCCTCCACCCCCTCCTACTAAAAAATGAGAACAAGAATTTTCAAAAAAAAATTTTTAAAAAATTGTATATTTTGTGTAAGTCTCTATATATATACCTATATATATGGTATATATTTACCTCCCTCCACCCCCTCCTACTAAAAAAAGAAAAGAACAAAAATTCTGAAAAAAGAAACTAAAAAAGTGTATATTTTGTGTAAGTCTCTATATTTATACCGATATATATGGTATATAATTACCTCCCTCCACCCCATCCTACTAAAAAATGAGAACAAAAATTTTCAAAAAAAATTTTTACAAAAATTGTATATTTTGTGTAAGTCTCTATATATATACCTATATGTGTGGTATATATTTACCTCCCTCCACCCCCTCCTACTAAAAAATGAGAACAAGAATTTTCAAAAAAAAATTTTATGTTTTGAATAAGTCTCTATATATATACCTATATGTATGGTATATATTTACCTCCCTCCACCCCCTCCTACTAAAAAAAAATGGTATATATTTACCTCCCTCCGCCCCCTCCTACTAAAAAATGAGAACAACAATTTTCAAAAAAAATTTTACAAAAATTGTATATTTTGTGTAAGTCTCTATATATATACCTATATGTGTGGTATATATTTACCTCCCTCCACCCCCTCCTACTAAAAAATGAGAACAAGAATTTTCAAAAAAAAATTTTAAAAAAAATTTTATGTTTTGAATAAGTCTCTATATATATACCTATATGTATGGTATATATTTACCTCCCTCCACCCCCTCCAAATAAAAATGAGAACAAAAATTTTCAAAAAAATTTAAAAAAAAAATTTATGTTTTGAATAAGTCTCTATATATACCTATATATATATGGTATATATTTACCTCCCTCCACCCCCTCCTACTAAAAAAAGAAAACAAAAATTCTAAAAAAAAGAAGAAAAAAGTGTATTTTGTGTAAGTCTCTATATTTATACCGATATATATGATATATAATTATCTCCCTCCACCCCCTCCTAATAAAAATGAGAACAAAAATTTAAAAAAAAAAAAATTTACAAAAATTGTATATTTTGTGTAAGTCTCTATATATATACCTACATATATGGTATATATTTACCTTCCTCCACCACCTCCCACAAAAAAAAATGGTATATATTTACCTCCCTCCGCCCCTCCTACTAAAAAATGAGAACAAAAATACTCAAGAAAAAAATTTAAAAAAAAGTGTATTTTGTGCAAGTCTCTATATATATACCTATATGTGCTGTATATATTTACCTCCCTCCACCCCATCCTAATAAAAATGAGAACAAAAATTTTCAAAAAAAAATTTAGAAAAAATTGTATATTTTGTGTAAGTCTCTATATATATACCTATATATATGGTATATATTTACCTCCCTCCACCCCCTCCTACTAAAAAAAGAAAACAAAAATTCTGAAAAAAGAAGAAAAAAGTGTATTTTGTGTAAGTCTCTAAATTTATACCGATATATATGGTATATACTTACCTCCCTCCACCCCATCCTACTAAAAAAATGACAACAAAAATTTTCAAAAAAAAAATTTACAAAAATTGTATTTTTTGTGTAAGTCTCTATATATATACCTATATATATGGTATATATTTACCTCCCTCCACCCCCTCCTAATAAAAATGAGAACAATAATTTGCAAAAAAAAATTTAGAAAAAATTTTATATTTTGTGTAAGTCTCTATATATATACCTATATATATGGTATATATTTACCTCCCTCCACCCCCTCCTAATAAAAATGAGAACAAAAATTTTCAATAAGAAATTTAAAGAAAATTGTATATTTTGTTTAAGTCTCTATATATATACCTATATATATGGTATGTATTTACCTCCCTCCACCCCCTCCTACTAAAAAAAGAAAACAAAAATTCTAAAAAGAGAACAAAAAAGTGTATTTTGTGTAAGTCTCTATATATATACCTATATATATGGTATATATTTACCTCCCTCCACCCCCTCCTACTAAAAAATGAGAACAAGAATTTAAAAAAAAAAAATTTTTAAAAAGTTGTATATTTTGTGTAAATGTCTATATATATACCTATATATATGGTATATATTTACCTCCCTCCACCCCCTCCTACTAAGAAAAGAAAACAAAAATTCTGAAAAAAAAAATTTTACAAAAATTGTATATTTTGTGTAAGTCTCTATATATATACCTATATATATGGTATATATTTACCTCCCTCCACCCCCTCCTACTAAAAAATGAGAACAAAAATTCTCAATAAAATAATTTTAAAAAAGTGTATTTTGTGTAAGTCTCTATATATATACCTATATATATGGTATATACTTACCTCCCTCCACCCCCTCCTACTAAAAAATGAGAACAAGAATTTTCAAAAAAAAATTTTTTAAAAAATTGTATATTTTGTGTAAGTCTCTATATATATACCTATATATATGGTATATATTTACCTCCCTCCACCCCCTCCTACTAAAAAAAGAAAAGAAAAATTCTGAAAAAAGAACAAAAAAGTGTATTTTGTGTAAGTCTCTATATTTATACCGATATATATGGTATATAATTACCTCCCTCCACCCCATCCTACTAAAAAATGAGAACAAAAATTTTCAAAAAAAATTTTTACAAAAATTGTATATTTTGTGTAAGTCTCTATATATATACCTATATGTGTGGTATATATTTACCTCCCTCCACCCCCTCCTAATAAAAATGAAAAAAAAATTTTAAAAAAAAATTTTTAAAAAAATTGTATATCTTGTGTAAGTCTCTATATATATACCAATATATATATGGTATATATTTACCTCCCTCCACCCCTCCTACTAAAAAATTTTACAAAAATTTTCAAAAAAAATTTACAAAAATTGTATATTTTGTGTAAGTCTCTATATATATACCTATATGTGTGGTATATATTTACCTCCCTCCACCCCCTCCTACTAAAAAATGAGAACAAGAATTTTCAAAAAAAAATTTTATGTTTTGAATAAGTCTCTATATATATACCTATATGTATGGTATATATTTACCTCCCTCCACCCCCTCCTACTAAAAAAAATGGTATATATTTACCTCCCTCCGCCCCTCCTACTAAAAAATGAGAACAACAATTTTCAAAAAAAATTTTACAAAAATTGTATATTTTGTGTAAGTCTCTATATATATACCTATATGTGTGGTATATATTTACCTCCCTCCACCCCCTCCTACTAAAAAATGAGAACAAGAATTTTCAAAAAAAAATTTTAAAAAAAATTTTATGTTTTGAATAAGTCTCTATATATATACCTATATGTATGGTATATATTTACCTCCCTCCACCCCCTCCAAATAAAAATGAGAACAAAAATTTTCAAAAAAATTTAAAAAAAAATTTATGTTTTGAATAAGTCTCTTATATATACCTATATATATATGGTATATATTTACCTCCCTCCACCCCCTCCTACTAAAAAAAGAAAACAAAAATTCTAAAAAAAAGAAGAAAAAAGTGTATTTTGTGTAAGTCTCTATATTTATACCGATATATATGATATATAATTATCTCCCTCCACCCCCTCCTAATAAAAATGAGAACAAAAATTTAAAAAAAAAAATTTACAAAAATTGTATATTTTGTGTAAGTCTCTATATATATACCTACATATATGGTATATATTTACCTTCCTCCACCACCTCCCACAAAAAAAAATGGTATATATTTACCTCCCTCCGCCCCTCCTACTAAAAAATGAGAACAAAAATACTCAAGAAAAAAATTTAAAAAAAAGTGTATTTTGTGTAAGTCTCTATATATATACCTATATGTGCTGTATATATTTACCTCCCTCCACCCCATCCTAATAAAAATGAGAACAAAAATTTTCAAAAAAAAATTTAGAAAAAATTGTATATTTTGTGTAAGTCTCTATATATATACCTATATATATGGTATATATTTACCTCCCTCCACCCCCTCCTACTAAAAAAAGAAAACAAAAATTCTGAAAAAAGAAGAAAAAAGTGTATTTTGTGTAAGTCTCTAAATTTATACCGATATATATGGTATATACTTACCTCCCTCCACCCCATCCTACTAAAAAAATGACAACAAAAATTTTCAAAAAAAAATTTACAAAAATTGTATTTTTTGTGTAAGTCTCTATATATATACCTATATATATGGTATATATTTACCTCCCTCCACCCCCTCCTAATAAAAATGAGAACAAAAATTTGCAAAAAAAAATTTAGAAAAATTTTATATATTTTTGTAAGTCTCTATATATATACCTATATATATGGTATATATTTACCTCCCTCCACCCCCTCCTAATAAAAATGAGAACAAAAATTTTCAATAAGAAATTTAAAGAAAATTGTATATTTTGTGTAAGTCTCTATATATATACCTATATATATGGTATGTATTTACCTCCCTCCACCCCCTCCTACTAAAAAAAGAAAACAAAAATTCTAAAAAAAGAACAAAAAAGTGTATTTTGTGTAAGTCTCTATATTTATACCGATATATATGGTATATACTTACGTCCCTCCACCCCCTCCTACTAAAAAATAAAATAAAAATTTAACAAAAAATTTTACAAAAATTGTATATTTTGTGTAAGTCTCTATATATATACCTATATATATGGTATGTATTTACCTCCCTCCACCCCCTCCTACTAAAAAATTTTACAAAAATTTTCAAAAAAAATTTTACAAAAATTGTATATTTTGTGTAAGTCTCTATATATATACCTATATATATGGTATATATTTACCTCCCTCCACCCCCTCCTACTAAAAAATGAGAACAAAAATTTTCAATAAGAAATTTAAAGAAAATTGTATATTTTGTGTTAGTCTCTATATATATACCTATATATATGGTATGTATTTACCTTCCTCCACCCCCTCCTACTAAAAAAAGAAAACAAAAATTCTAAAAAAAGAACAAAAAAGTGTATTTTGTGTAAGTCTCTATATTTATACTGATATATATGGTATATACTTACCTCCCTCCACCCCCTCCTACTAAAAAATTTTACAAAAATTGTATATTTTGTGTAAGTCTCTATATATATACCTATATATATGGTATATATTTACCTCCCTCCACCCCCTCCTACTAAAAAATGAGAACAAAAATTCTCAATAAAATAATTTTAAAAAAAAGTGTATTTTGTGTTAGTCTCTATATATATACCTATATATATGGTATATATTTACCTCCCTCCACCCCCTCCTAATAAAAATGAGAACAAAAATTTAAAAAAAAAAATTTTAAAAAAATTGTATATTTTGTGTAAGTCTCTATATATATACCTATATATATGGTATATATTTACCTCCCTCCACCCCCTCCTACTAAAAAATGAGAACAAGAATTTTCAAAAAAAAAAATTTTAAAAAATTGTATATTTTGTGTAAGTCTCTATATATATACCTATATATATGGTATATATTTACCTCCCTCCACCCCCTCCTACTAAAAAATGAGAACAAAAATTCTCAATAAAATAATTTTAAAAAAAAGTGTATTTTGTGTAAGTCTCTATATATATACCTATATATATGGTATATATTTACCTCCCTCCACCCCCTCCTACTAAAAAATGAGAACAAGAATTTTCAAAAAAAAATTTTTTAAAAAATTGTATATTTTGTGTAAATGTCTATATATATACCTATATATATGGTATATATTTACCTCCCTCCACCCCCTCCTACTAAGAAAAGAAAACAAAAATTCTGAAAAAAAAAATTTTACAAAAATTGTATATTTTGTGTAAGTCTCTATATATATACCTATATATATGGTATATATTTACCTCCCTCCACCCCCTCCTACTAAAAAATGAGAACAAAAATTCTCAATAAAATAATTTTAAAAAAAAGTGTATTTTGTGTTAGTCTCTATATATATACCTATATATATGGTATATATTTACCTCCCTCCACCCCCTCTTAATAAAAATGAGAACAAAAATTTTAAAAAACAAATTTTAAAAAAATTGTATATTTTGTGTAAGTCTCTATATATCTACCTATATATATGGTATGTATTTATCTCCGTCCACCCCCTCCTACTAAAAAATTTTACAAAAATTTTCAAAAAAAAAATTTTACAAAAATTGTATATTTTGTGTAAGTCTCTATATATATACCTATATATATGGTATATATTTACCTCCCTCCACCCCCTCCTACTAAAAAATGAGAACAAGAATTTAAAAAAAAAAAAATTTTTAAAAATTGTATATTTTGTGTATGTCTCTATATATATACCTATATGTATGGTATATATTTACCTCCCTCCACCCCCTCCTACTAAAAAATGAGAATAAAAATTCTCAATAAAATAATTTAAAAAAAAAGTGTATTTTGTGTAAGTCTCTCTATATATACCTATATATATGGTATATATTTACCTCCCTCCACCCCCTCCTACGAAGAAAAGAAAACAAAAATTCTGAAAAAAAAAATTTTACAAAAATTGTATATTTTGTGTAAGTCTCTATATATATACCTATATATATGGTATATATTTATCTCCCTCCACCCCCTCCTACTAAAAAATTTTACAAAAATTTTCAAAAAAAATTTTACAAAAATTGTATATTTTGTGTAAGTCTCTATATATATACCTATATGTGTGGTATATATTTACCTCCCTCCACCCCCTCCTACTAAAAAATGAGAACAAGAATTTTCAAAAAAAAAAAAATTTTATGTTTTGAATAAGTCTCTATATATACCTATATATATATGGTATATATTTACCTCCCTCCACCCCCTCCTAATAAAAATGAGAACAAAAATTTGCAAAAAAAAATTTTGAAAAAATTGTATATTTTGTGTAAGTCTCTATATATATACCTATATATATGGTATATATTTACCTCCCTCCACCCCCTCCTAATAAAAATGAGAACAAAAATTTTCAATAAGAAATTTTAAGAAAATTGTATATTTTGTGTGTCTCTATATATATAGCTATATATATGGTATATATTTACCTCCCTCCACCCCCTCCTACTAAAAAAAGAAAAGAAAAATTCTAAAAAAAGAACAAAAAAGTGAATTTTGTGTAAGTCTCTATATTTATACCGATATATATGGTATATACTTACCTCCCTCCACCCCCTCCTACTAAAAAATTTTACAAAATTTTTACAAAAATTGTATATTTTGTGTAAGTCTCTATATATATACCTATATATATGGTATATATTTACCTCCCTCCACCCCCTCCTACTAAAAAATGAGAACAAAAATTCTCAATAAAATAATTTTAAAAAAAGTGTATTTTGTGTTAGTCTCTATATATATACCTATATATATGGTATATATTTACCTCCCTCCACCCCCTCCTAATAAAAATGAGAACAAAAATTTAAAAAAAAAATTTTTTAAAAATTGTATATTTTGTGTAAGTCTCTATATATATACCTATATATATGGTATGTATTTACCTCCCTCCACCCCCTCCTACTAAAAAATGAGAACAAGAATTTTCAAAAAAAAAATTTTTTAAAAATTGTATATTTTGTGTAAGTCTCTATATATATACCTATATATATGGTATATATTTACCTCCCTCCACCCCCTCCTACTAAGAAAAGAAAACAAAAATTCTGAAAAAAAAAATTTTACAAAAATTGTATATTTTGTGTAAGTCTCTATATATATACCTATATATATGGTATATATTTACCTCCCTCCACCCCCTCCTACTAAAAAATGAGAACAAAAATTCTCAATAAAATAATTTTAAAAAAAAGTGTATTTTGTGTTAGTCTCTATATATATACCTATATATATGGTATATATTTACCTCCCTCCACCCCCTCCTAATAAAAATGAGAACAAAAATTTTAAAAAAAAATTTTAAAAAAATTGTATATTTTGTGTAAGTCTCTATATATCTACCTATATATATGGTATGTATTTATCTCCGTCCACCCCCTCCTACTAAAAAATTTTACAAAAATTTTCAAAAAAAAAATTTTACAAAAATTGTATATTTTGTGTAAGTCTCTATATATATACCTATATATATGGTATATATTTACCTCCCTCCACCCCCTCCTACTAAAAAATGAGAACAAGAATTTAAAAAAAAAAAATTTTTAAAAATTGTATATTTTGTGTATGTCTCTATATATATACCTATATATATGGTATATATTTACCTCCCTCCACCCCCTCCTACTAAAAAATGAGAATAAAAATTCTCAATAAAATAATTTAAAAAAAAAGTGTATTTTGTGTAAGTCTCTATATATATACCTATATATATGGTATATATTTACCTCCCTCCACCCCCTCCTACGAAGAAAAGAAAACAAAAATTCTGAAAAAAAAAATTTTACAAAAATTGTATATTTTGTGTAAGTCTCTATATATATACCTATATATATGGTATATATTTATCTCCCTCCACCCCCTCCTACTAAAAAATTTTACAAAAATTTTCAAAAAAAAATTTTACAAAAATTGTATATTTTGTGTAAGTCTCTATATATATACCTATATGTGTGGTATATATTTACCTCCCTCCACCCCCTCCTACTAAAAAATGAGAACAAGAATTTTCAAAAAAAATTTTAAAAAAAATTTTATGTTTTGAATAAGTCTCTATATATACCTATATATATATGGTATATATTTACCTCCCTCCACCCCCTCCTACTAAAAATGAGAACAAAAATTTGCAAAAAAAAATTTTGAAAAAATTGTATATTTTGTGTAAGTCTCTATATTTATACCTATATATATGGTATATATTTACCTCCCTCCACCACCTCCTAATAAAAATGAGAACAAAAATTTTCAATAAGAAATTTAAAGAAAATTGTATATTTTGTGTGTCTCTATATATATAGCTATATATATGGTATATATTTACCTCCCTCCACCCCCTCCTACTAAAAAAAGAAAACAAAAATTCTAAAAAAAGAACAAAAAAGTGAATTTTGTGTAAGTCTCTATATTTATACCGATATATATGGTATATACTTATCTCCCTCCACCCCCTCCTACTAAAAAATTTTACAAAATTTTTACAAAAATTGTATATTTTGTGTAAGTCTCTATATATATACCTATATATATGGTATATATTTACCTCCCTCCACCCCCTCCTAATAAAAATGAGAACAAAAATTTTCAATAAGAAATTTAAAGAAAATTGTATGTTTTGTGTGTCTCTATATATATAGCTATATATATAGTATATATTTACCTCCCTCCACCCCCTCCTACTAAAAAATTTTACAAAATTTTTACAAAAATTGTATATTTTGTGTAAGTCTCTATATATATACCTATATATATGGTATATATTTACCTCCCTCCACCCCCTCCTAATAAAAATGAGAACAAAAATTTTCAATAAGAAATTTAAAGAAAATTGTATATTTTGTGTGTCTCTATATATATACCTATATATATGGTATATATTTACCTCCCTCCACCCCCTCCAACTAAAAAAAGACAACAAAAATTCTAAAAAAAGAACCAAAAAGTGAATTTTGTGTAAGTCTCTATATTTATACCGATATATATGGTATATACTTATCTCCCTCCACCCCCTCCTACTAAAAAATTTTACAAAAATTGTATATTTTGTGTAAGTCTCTATATATATACCTATATATATGGTATGTATTTACCTCCCTCCACCCCCTCCTACTAAAAAATGAGAACAAGAATTTTCAAAAAAAAATTTTTTTAAAAATTGTATATTTTGTGTAAGTCTCTATATATATACCTATATATATGGTATATATTTACCTCCCTCCACCCCCTCCTAATAAAAATGAGAACAAAAATTTAAAAAAAAAATTTTTAAAAAATTGTATATTTTGTGTAAGTCTCTATATATATACCTATATATATGGTATATATTTACCTCCCTCCACCCCCTCATACTAAAAAATGAGAACAAGAATTTTCAAAAAAAAATTTTTTTAAAAATTGTATTTTTTGTGTAAGTCTCTATATATATACCTATATATATGGTATATATTTACCTCCCTCCACCCCCTCCTACTAAAAAATGAGAACAAAAATTCTCAATAAAATAATTTTAAAAAAAAGTGTATTTTGTGTAAGTCTCTATATATATACCTATATATATGGTATATATTTACCTCCCTCCACCCCCTCCTACTAAAAAATGAGAACAAGAAATTTCAAAAAAAAATTTTTTAAAAATTGTATATTTTGTGTAAATGTCTATATATATACCTATATATATGGTATATATTTACCTCCCTCCACCTTCTCCTACTAAGAAAAGAAAACAAAAATTCTGAAAAAAAATTTTTTACAAAAATTGTATATTTTGTGTAAGTCTCTATATATATACCTATATATATGGTATATATTTACCTCCCTCCACCCCCTCCTACTAAAAAATTAGAACAAAAATTCTCAATAAAATAATTTTAAAAAAAAGTGTATTTTGTGTTAGTCTCTATATATATACCTATATATATGGTATATATTTACCTCCCTCCACCCCCTCCTACTAAAAAATGAGAACAAGAATTTAAAAAAAAAAATTTTTTAAAAATTGTATATTTTGTGTATGTCTCTATATATATACCTATATATATGGTATATATTTACCTCCCTCCACCCCCTCCTACTAAAAAATGAGAATAAAAATTCTCAATAAAATAATTTAAAAAAAAAGTGTATTTTGTGTAAGTCTCTATATATATACCTATATATATGGTATATATTTACCTCCCTCCACCCCCTCCTACGAAGAAAAGAAAAGAAAAATTCTGAAAAAAAAAATTTTACAAAAATTGTATATTTTGTGTAAGTCTCTATATATATACCTATATGTGTGGTATATATTTACCTCCCTCCACCCCCTCCTACTAAAAAATGAGAACAAGAATTTTCAAAAAAAATTTTAAAAAAAATTTTATGTTTTGAATAAGTCTCTATATATACCTATATATATATGGTATATATTTACCTCCCTCCACCCCCTCCTACTAAAAATGAGAACAAAAATTTGCAAAAAAAAATTTTGAAAAAAATGTATATTTTGTGTAAGTCTCTATATATATACCTATATATATGGTATATATTTACCTCCCTCCACCCCCTCCTAATAAAAATGAGAACAAAAATTTTCAATAAGAAATTTTAAGAAAATTGTATATTTTGTGTGTCTCTATATATATAGCTATATATATGGTATATATTTACCTCCCTCCACCCCCTCCTACTAAAAAAAGAAAACAAAAATTCTAAAAAAAGAACAAAAAAGTGAATTTTGTGTAAGTCTCTATATTTATACCGATATATATGGTATATACTTACCTCCCTCCACCCCCTCCTACTAAAAAATGAGAACAAGAAATTTAAAAAAAAAATTTTTTAAAAATTGTATATTTTGTGTAAATGTCTATATATATACCTATATATATGGTATATATTTACCTCCCTCCACCTTCTCCTACTAAGAAAAGAAAACAAAAATTCTGAAAAAAAAATTTTTACAAAAATTGTATATTTTGTGTAAGTCTCTATATATATACCTATATATATGGTATATATTTACCTCCCTCCACCCCCTCCTACTAAAAAATGAGAACAAAAATTCTCAATAAAATAATTTAAAAAAAAGTGTATTTTGTGTTAGTCTCTATATATATACCTATATATATGGTATATATTTACCTCCCTCCACCCCCTCCTACTAAAAAATGAGAACAAGAATTTAAAAAAAAAAAATTTTTTAAATATTGTATATTTTGTGTATGTCTCTATATATATACCTATATATATGGTATATATTTACCTCCCTCCACCCCCTCCTACTAAAAAATGAGATTAAAAATTCTCAATAAAATAATTTAAAAAAAAAAGTGTATTTTGTGTAAGTCTCTATATATATACCTATATATATGGTATATATTTACCTCCCTCCACCCCCTCCTACGAAGAAAAGAAAAGAAAAATTCTGAAAAAAAAAATTTTACAAAAATTGTATATTTTGTGTAAGTCTCTATATATATACCTATATATATGGTATATATTTATCTCCCTCCACCCCCTCCTACTAAAAAATTTTACAAAAATTTTCAAACAAAAATTTTACAAAAATTGTATATTTTGTGTAAGTCTCTATATATATACCTATATGTGTGGTATATATTTACCTCCCTCCACCCCCTCCTACTAAAAAATGAGAACAAGAATTTTCAAAAAAAAATTTTAAAAAAATTTTATGTTTTGAATAAGTCTCTATATATATACCTATATATATATGGTATATATTTACCTCCCTCCACCCCCTCCTAATAAAAATGAGAACAAAAATTTGCAAAAAAAAATTTTGAAAAAAATGTTTATTTTGTGTAAGTCTCTATATATATACCTATATATATGGTATATATTTACCTCCCTCCACCCCCTCCTAATAAAAATGAGAACAAAAATTTTCAATAAGAAATTTTAAGAAAATTGTATATTTTGTGTGTCTCTATATATATAGCTATATATATGGTATATATTTACCTCCCTCCACCCCCTCCTACTAAAAAAAGAAAACAAAAATTCTAAAAAAAGAACAAAAAAGTGAATTTTGTGTAAGTCTCTATATTTATACCGATATATATGGTATATACTTACCTCCCTCCACCCCCTCCTACTAAAAAATTTTACAACATTTTTACAAAAATTGTATATTTTGTGTAAGTCTCTATATATATACCTATATATATGGTATATATTTACCTCCCTCCACCCCCTCCTACTAAAAAATGAGAACAAAAATTCTCAATAAAATAATTTTAAAAAAAAGTGTATTTTGTGTTAGTCTCTATATATATACCTATATATATGGTATATATTTACCTCCCTCCACCACCTCCTAATAAAAATGAGAACAAAAATTTAAAAAAAAAAATTTTAAAAGATTGTATATTTTGTGTAAGTCTCTATATATATACCTATATATATGGTGTGTATTTACCTCCCTCCACCCCCTCCTACTAAAAAATGAGAACAAGAATTTTCAAAAAAAAATTTTTTAAAAATTGTATATTTTGTGTAAGTCTCTATATATATACCTATATATATGGTATATATTTACCTCCCTCCACCCCCTCCTACTAAAAAATGAGAATAAAAATTCTCAATAAAATAATTTAAAAAAAAGTGTATTTTGTGTAAGTCTCTATATATATACCTATATATATGGTATATATTTACCTCCCTCCACCCCCTCCTACGAAGAAAAGAAAAGAAAAATTCTGAAAAAAAAAATTTTACAAAAATTGTATATTTTGTGTAAGTCTCTATATATATACCTATATATATGGTATATATTTATCTCCCTCCACCCCCTCCTACTAAAAAATTTTACAAAAATTTTCAAACAAAAATTTTACAAAAATTGTATATTTTGTGTAAGTCTCTATATATATACCTATATGTGTGGTATATATTTACCTCCCTCCACCCCCTCCTACTAAAAAATGAGAACAAGAATTTTCAAAAAAAATTTTAAAAAAAATTTTATGTTTTGAATAAGTCTCTATATATACCTATATATATATGGTATATATTTACCTCCCTCCACCCCCTCCTAATAAAAATGAGAACAAAAATTTGCAAAAAAAAATTTTGAAAAAAATGTTTATTTTGTGTAAGTCTCTATATATATACCTATATATATGGTATATATTTACCTCCCTCCACCCCCTCCTAATAAAAATGAGAACAAAAATTTTCAATAAGAAATTTTAAGAAAATTGTATATTTTGTGTGTCTCTATATATATAGCTATATATATGGTATATATTTACCTCCCTCCACCCCCTCCTACTAAAAGAAGAAAACAAAAATTCTAAAAAAAGAACAAAAAAGTGAATTTTGTGTAAGTCTCTATATTTATACCGATATATATGGTATATACTTACCTCCCTCCACCCCCTCCTACTAAAAAATTTTACAACATTTTTACAAAAATTGTATATTTTGTGTAAGTCTCTATATATATAGCTATATATATGGTATATATTTACCTCCCTCCACCCCCTCCTACTAAAAGAAGAAAACAAAAATTCTAAAAAAAGAACAAAAAAGTGAATTTTGTGTAAGTCTCTATATTTATACCGATATATATGGTATATACTTACCTCCCTCCACCCCCTCCTACTAAAAAATTTTACAACATTTTTACAAAAATTGTATATTTTGTGTTAGTCTCTATATATATACCTATATATATGGTATATATTTACCTCCCTCCACCACCTCCTAATAAAAATGAGAACAAAAATTAAAAAAAAAAATTTTAAAAAAATTGTATATTTTGTGTAAGTCTCTATATATATACCTATATATATGGTGTGTATTTACCTCCCTCCACCCCCTCCTACTAAAAAATGAGAACAAGAATTTTCAAAAAAAAAATTTTTTAAAAATTGTATATTTTGTGTAAGTCTCTATATATATACCTATATATATGGTATATATTTACCTCCCTCCACCCCCTCCTACTAAAAAATGAGAACAAGAATTTTCAAAAAAAAAATTTTAAAAAAATTGTATATTTTGTGTAAGTCTCTATATATATACCTATATATATGGTATATATTTACCTTCCTCCACCCCCTCCTACTAAAAAATGAGAACAAGAATTTTCAAAAAAAAATTTTAAAAAAAATTTTATGTTTTGAATAAGTCTCTATATATATACCTATATGTATGGTATATATTTACCTCCTTCCACCCCCTCCTACTAAAAAAAATGGTATATATTTACCTCCCTCCGCCCCTCCTACTAAAAAATGAGAACAAAAATTTTCAAAAAAAATTTTACAAAAATTGTATATTTTGTGTAAGTCTCTATATATATACCTATATGTGTGGTATATATTTACCTACCTCCACCCCCTCCTACTAAAAAATGAGAACAAGAATTTTCAAAAAAAAATTTAAAAAAAAATTTTATGTTTTGAATAAGTCTCTATATATATACCTATATGTATGGTATATATTTACCTCCCTCCACCCCCTCCTAATAAAAATGAGAACAAAAATTTTCAAAAAAATTTTCAAAAAAAATTTATGTTTTGAATAAGTCTCTATATATACCTATATATATATGGTATATATTTACCTCCCTCCACCCCCTCCTACTAAAAAAAGAAACAAAAATTCTGAAAAAAGAAGAAAAAAGTGTATTTTGTGTAAGTCTCTATATTTATACCGATATATATGGTATATAATTATCTCCCTCCACCCCCTCCTAATAAAAATGAGAACAAAAATTTTCAAAAAAAATTTTACAAAAATTGTATATTTTGTGTAAGTCTCTATATATATACCTATATGTATGGTATATATTTACCTCCCTCCACCCCATCCTAATAAAAATGAGAACAAAAATTTTCAAAAAAAAATTTAGAAAAAATTGTATATTTTGTGTAAGTCTCTATATATATACCTATATATATGGTATATATTTACCTCCCTCCACCCCCTCCTAATAAAAATGAGAACAAAAATTTGCAAAAAAAAATTAGAAAAAATTTTATATTTTGTGTAAGTCTCTATATATATACCTATATGTGTGGTATATATTTACCTCCCTCCACCCCCTCCTACTAAAAAATGAGAACAAGAATTTTCAAAAAAAAAATTTTAAATAAAATTTTATGTTTTGAATAAGTCTCTATATATATACCTATATGTATGGTATATATTTACCTCCCTCCACCCCCTCCTAATAAAAATGAGAACAAAAATTTTCAAAAAAATTTTAAAAAAAATTTATGTTTTGAATAAGTCTCTATATATACCTATATATATATGGTATATATTTACCTCCCTCCACCCCCTCCTACTAAAAAAAGAAAACAAAAATTCTGAAAAAAGAAGAAAAAAATGTATTTTGTGTAAGTCTCTAAATTTATACCGATATATATGGTATATACTTACCTCCCTCCACCCCCTCCTACTAAAAAAAGAAAACAAAAATTCTGAAAAAAGAAGAAAAAAGTGTATTTTGTGTAAGTCTCTAAATTTATACCGATATATATGGTATATACTTACCTCCCTCCACCCCATCCTACTAAAAAATGACAACAAAAATTTTCAAAAAAAAATTTACAAAAATTGTATTTTTTGTGTAAGTCTCTATATATATACCTATATATATGGTATATATT
Organism: Hirtodrosophila histrioides; assembly: GCA_037075165.1. Taxonomy (NCBI): domain Eukaryota; kingdom Metazoa; phylum Arthropoda; class Insecta; order Diptera; family Drosophilidae; genus Hirtodrosophila; species Hirtodrosophila histrioides. Next base: position 94,302 of record JBAMCL010000655.1, read on the forward strand.
TACCTCCCTCCACCCCCTCCTAATAAAAATGAGAACAATAATTTGCAAAAAAAATTTAGAAAAAATTTTATATTTTGTGTAAGTCTCTATATATATACCTATATATATGGTATATATTTACCTCCCTCCACCCCCTCCTAATAAAAATGAGAACAAAAATTTTCAATAAGAAATTTAAAGAAAATTGTATATTTTGTTTAAGTCTCTATATATATACCTATATATATGGTATGTATTTACCTCCCTCCACCCCCTCCTACTAAAAAAAGAAAACAAAAATTCTAAAAAAAGAACAAAAAAGTGTATTTTGTGTAAGTCTCTATATATATACCTATATATATGGTATATATTTACCTCCCTCCACCCCCTCCTACTAAAAAATGAGAACAAGAATTTAAAAAAAAAATTTTTAAAAAGTTGTATATTTTGTGTAAGTCTCTATATATATACCTATATATATGGTATATATTTACCTCCCTCCACCCCCTCCTACTAAGAAAAGAAAACAAAAATTCTGAAAAAAAAAATTTTACAAAAATTGTATATTTTGTGTAAGTCTCTATATATATACCTATATATATGGTATATATTTACCTCCCTCCACCCCCTCCTACTAAAAAATGAGAACAAAAATTCTCAATAAAATAATTTTAAAAAAAAGTGTATTTTGTGTAAGTCTCTATATATACACCTATATATATGGTATATACTTACCTCCCTCCACCCCCCTCCTACTAAAAAATGAGAACAAGAATTTTCAAAAAAAAATTTTTTAAAAATTGTATATTTTGTGTAAGTCTCTATATATATACCTATATATATGGTATATATTTACCTCCCTCCACCCCCTCCTACTAAAAAAAGAAAAGAAAAATTCTGAAAAAAGAACAAAAAAGTGTATTTTGTGTAAGTCTCTATATTTATACCGATATATATGGTATATAATTACCTCCCTCCACCCAATCCTACTAAAAAATGAGAACAAAAATTTTCAAAAAAAATTTTTACAAAAATTGTATATTTTGTGTAAGAGTCTCATATATATACCAATATATATATGGTATATATTTACCTCCCTCCACCCCTCCTACTAAAAAATTTTACAAAAATTTTCAAAAACAATTTACAAAAATTGTATATTTTGTGTAAGTCTCTATATATATACCTATATGTGTGGTATATATTTACCTCCCTCCACCCCCTCCTACTAAAAAATGAGAACAAGAATTTTCAAAAAAAAATTTTATGTTTTGAATAAGTCTCTATATATATACCTATATGTATGGTATATATTTACCTCCCTCCACCCCCTCCTACTAAAAAAAATGGTATATATTTACCTCCCTCCGCCCCTCCTACTAAAAAATGAGAACAACAATTTTCAAAAAAAATTTTACAAAAATTGTTTATTTTGTGTAAGTCTCTATATATATACCTATATGTATGGTATATATTTACCTCCCTCCACCCCCTCCTACTAAAAAATGAGAACAAGAATTTTCAAAAAAAAATTTTAAAAAAAATTTTATGTTTTGAATAAGTCTCTATATATATACCTATATGTATGGTATATATTTACCTCCCTCCACCCCCTCCAAATAAAAATGAGAACAAAAATTTTCAAAAAAATTTAAAAAAAAAATTTATGTTTTGAATAAGTCTCTATATATACCTATATATATATGGTATGTATTTACCTCCCTCCACCCCCTCCTACTAAAAAAAGAAAACAAAAATTCTAAAAAAATGAAGAAAAAAGTGTATTTTGTGTAAGTCTCTATATTTATACCGATATATATGGTATATAATTATCTCCCTCCACCCCCTCCTAATAAAAATGAGAACAAAAATTTTCAAAAAAAAATTTAGAAAAAATTGTATATTTTGTGTAAGTCTCTATATATATACCTATATATATGGTATATATTTACCTCCCTCCACCCCTTCCTACTAAAAAAAGAAAACAAAAATTCTGAAAAAAAAGAAGAAAAAAGTGTATTTTGTGTAAGTCTCTAAATTTATACCGATATATATGGTATATACTTACCTCCCTCCACCCCATCCTACTAAAAAAATGACAACAAAAATTTACAAAAATTGTATTTTTTGTGTAAGTCTCTATATATATACCTATATATATGGTATATATTTACCTCCCTCCACCCCCTCCTAATAAAAATGAGAACAAAAATTTTCAATAAGAAATTTAAAGAAAATTGTATATTTTGTGTAAGTCTCTATATATATACCTATATATATGGTATGTATTTACCTCCCTCCACCCCCTCCTACTAAAAAAAGAAAACAAAAATTCTAAAAAAAGAACAAAAAAGTGTATTTTGTGTAAGTCTCTATATTTATACCGATATATATAGTATATACTTACGTCCCTCCACCCCCTCCTACTAAAAAATTTTACAAAAATTTTACAAAAATTGTATATTTTGTGTAAGTCTCTATATATATACCTATATATATTGTATATATTTACCTCCCTCCACCCCCTCCTACTAAAAAATGAGAACAAAAATTCTCAATAAAATAATTTTAAAAAAAAGTGTATTTTGTGTTAGTCTCTATATATATACCTATATATATGGTATATATTTACCTCCCTCCACCCCCTCCTAATAAAAATGAGAACAAAAATTTAAAAAAAAAATTTTAAAAAAATTGTATATTTTGTGTAAGTCTCTATATATATACCTATATATATGGTATGTATTTACCTCCCTCCACCCCCTCCTACTAAAAAATTTTACATAAATTTTCAAAAAAAAATTTTACAAAAATTGTATATTTTGTGTAAGTTTCTATATATATACCTATATATATGGTATATATTTACCTCCCTCCACCCCCTCCTACTAAAAAATGAGAACAAAAATTTTCAATAAGAAATTTAAAGAAAATTGTATATTTTGTGTTAGTCTCTATATATATACCTATATATATGGTATGTATTTACCTTCCTCCACCCCCTCCTACTAAAAAAAGAAAACAAAAATTCTAAAAAAAGAACAAAAAAGTGTATTTTGTGTAAGTCTCTACATTTATACTGATATATATGGTATATACTTACCTCCCTCCACCCCCTCCTTCTAAAAAAATTTTACAAAAATTGTATATTTTGTGTAAGTCTCTATATATACCTATATATATGGTATATATTTACCTCCCTCCACCCCCTCCTACTAAAAAATGAGAACAAAAATTCTCAATAAAATAATTTAAAAAAAAGTGTATTTTGTGTTAGTCTCTATATATATACCTATATATATGGTATATATTTACCTCCCTCCACCCCCTCCTACGAAGAAAAGAAAACAAAAATTCTGAAAAAAAAAATTTTACAAAAATTGTATATTTTGTGTAAGTCTCTATATATATACCTATATATATGGTATATATTTATCTCCCTCCACCCCCTCCTACTAAAAAATTTTACAAAAATTTTCAAAAAAAATTTTACAAAAATTGTATATTTTGTGTAAGTCTCTATATATATACCTATATGTGTGGTATATATTTACCTCCCTCCACCCCCTCCTACTTAAAAATGAGAACAAGAATTTTCAAAAAAAAATTTTATGTTTTGAATAAGTCTCTTATATATACCTATATATATATGGTATATATTTTTCTTTTCTTAGTAGGAGAGGGTGGAGAGTGTAAATATATACCATATATATAGGTATATATATAGACATTTACACAAAATATACAATTTTTAAAAAAATTTTTTTTTGAAATTTCTTGTTCTCATTTTTTAGTAGGAGGGTGGAGGGAGCTAAATATATACCATATATATAGGTATATATAGAGACTCCCTCCACCCCCTCCTACTAAAAAATTTTACAAAATTTTTACAAAAATTGTATATTTTGTGTAAGTCTCTATATATATACCTATATATATGGTATATATTTACCTCCCTCCACCCCCTCCTACTAAAAAATGAGAACAAAAATTCTCAATAAAATAATTTTTAAAAAAAGTGTATTTTGTGTTAGTCTCTATATATATACCTATATATATGGTATATATTTACCTCCCTCCACCCCCTCCTAATAAAAATGAGAACAAAAATTTAAAAAAAAAAAATTTTAAAAAAATTGTATATTTTGTGTAAGTCTCTATATATATACCTATATATATGGTATGTATTTACCTCCCTCCACCCCCTCCTACTAAAAAATGAGAACAAGAATTTTAAAAAAAAAAATTTTTTAAAAATTGTATATTTTGTGAAAGTCTCTATATATATACCTATATATATGGTATATATTTACCTCCCTCCACCCCCTCCTACTAAAAAATGAGAACAAAAATTCTCAATAAAATAATTTAAAAAAAAAGTGTATTTTGTGTAAGTCTCTATATATATACCTATATATATGGTATATATTTACCTCCCTCCACCCCCTCCTACTAAAAAATGAGAACAAGAAATTTCAAAAAAAAAATTTTTTAAAAATTGTATATTTTGTGTAAATGTCTATATATATACCTATATATATGGTATATATTTACCTCCCTCCACCCCCTCCTACTAAGAAAAGAAAACAAAAATTCTGAAAAAAAAAATTTTACAAAAATTGTATATTTTGTGTAAGTCTCTATATATATACCTATATATATGGTATATATTTACCTCCCTCCACCCCCTCCTACTAAAAAATGAGAACAAAAATTCTCAATAAAATAATTTAAAAAAAAAGTGTATTTTGTGTTAGTCTCTATATATATACCTATATATATGGTATATATTTACCTCCCTCCACCCCCTCCTAATAAAAATGAGAACAAAAATTTTAAAAAAAATTTTAAAAAAATTGTATATTTTGTGTAAGTCTCTATATATCTACCTATATATATGGTATGTATTTATCTCCGTCCACCCCCTCCTACTAAAAAATTTTACAAAAATTTTCAAAAAAAAATTTTACAAAAATTGTATATTTTGTGTAAGTCTCTATATATATACCTATATATATGGTATATATTTACCTCCCTCCACCCCCTCCTACTAAAAAATGAGAACAAAAATTCTGAAAAAAAAAATTTTTTAAAATTGTATATTTTGTGTATGTCTCTATATATATACCTATATATATGGTATATATTTACCTCCCTCCACCCCCTCCTACTAAAATATGAGAATAAAAATTCTCAATAAAATAATTTTAAAAAAAAGTGTATTTTGTGTAAGTCTCTATATATATACCTATATATATGGTATATATTTACCTCCCTCCACCCCCTCCTACGAAGAAAAGAAAACAAAAATTCTGAAAAAAAAATTTTACAAAAATTGTATATTTTGTGTAAGTCTCTATATATATACCTATATATATGGTATATATTTATCTCCCTCCACCCCCTCCTACTAAAAAATGACAACAAAAATTTTCAAAAAAAAATTTACAAAAATTGTATTTTTTGTGTAAGTCTCTATATATATACCTATATATATGGTATATATTTACCTCCCTCCACCCCCTCCTAATAAAAATGAGAACAATAATTTGCAAAAAAAAATTTAGAAAAAATTTTATATTTTGTGTAAGTCTCTATATATATACCTATATATATGGTATATATTTACCTCCCTCCACCCCCTCCTAATAAAAATGAGAACAAAAATTTTCAATAAGAAATTTAAAGAAAATTGTATATTTTGTTTAAGTCTCTATATATATACCTATATATATGGTATGTATTTACCTCCCTCCACCCCCTCCTACTAAAAAAAGAAAACAAAAATTCTGAAAAAAGAACTTAAAAAAGTGTATTTTGTGTATGTCTCTATATATATACCTATATATATGGTATATATTTACCTCCCTCCACCACCTCCTACTAAAAAATGAGAACAAGAATTTAAAAAAAAAAAAATTTTTTAAAAGTTGTATATTTTGTGTAAATGTCTATATATATACCTATATATATGGTATATATTTACCTCCCTCCACCCCCTCCTACTAAGAAAAGAAAACAAAAATTCTGAAAAAAAAAATTTTACAAAAATTGTATATTTTGTGTAAGTCTCTATATATATACCTATATGTGTGGTATATATTTACCTCCCTCCACCCCCTCCTACTAAAAAATGAGAACAAGAATTTTCAAAAAAAATTTTACAAAAATTGTATATTTTGAATAAGTCTCTATATATATACCTATATATATGGTATATATTTACCTCCCTCCACCCCCTCCTACTAAAAAAAGAAAACAAAAATTCTAAAAAAAAGAAGAAAAAAGTGTATTTTGTGTAAGTCTCTAAATTTATACCGATATATATGGTATATACTTACCTCCCTCCACCCCATCCTACTAAAAAAATGACAACAAAAATTTACAAAAATTGTATTTTTTGTGTAAGTCTCTATATATATACCTATATATATGGTATATATTTACCTCCCTCCACCCCCTCCTACTAAAAAAAGAAAACAAAAATTCTGAAAAAAGAAGAAAAAAGTGTATTTTGTGTAAGTCTCTAAATTTATACCGATATATATGGTATATACTTACCTCCCTCCACCCCATCCTACTAAAAAAATGACAACAAAAATTTACAAAAATTGTATTTTTTGTGTAAGTCTCTATATTTATACCGATATATATGGTATATATTTACCTCCCTCCACCCCCTCCTACTAAAAAATGAGAACAAAAATTCTCAATAAAATAATTTTAAAAAAAAGTGTATTTTGTGTAAGTCTCTATATATATACCTATATATATGGTATATACTTACCTCCCTCCACCCCCTCCTACTAAAAAATGAGAACAAGAATTTTCAAAAAAAATTTTTTTAAAAAATTGTATATTTTGTGTAAGTCTCTATATATATACCTATATATATGGTATATATTTACCTCCCTCCACCCCCTCCTACTAAAAAAAGAAAAGAAAAATTCTGAAAAAAAAACAAAAAAGTGTATTTTGTGTAAGTCTCTATATTTATACCGATATATATGGTATATAATTACCTCCCTCCACCCCCTCCTACTAAAAAATTTTACAAAAATTTTCAAAAAAAATTTACAAAAATTGTATATTTTGTGTAAGTCTCTATATATATACCTATATGTGTGGTATATATTTACCTCCCTCCACCCCCTCCTACTAAAAAATGAGAACAAGAATTTTCAAAAAAAAATTTTAAAAAATTGTATGTTTTGAATAAGTCTCTATATATATACCTATATGTATGGTATATATTTACCTCCCTCCACCCCCTCCTACTAAAAAAAAATGGTATATATTTACCTCCCTCCGCCCCTCCTACTAAAAAATGAGAACAACAATTTTCAAAAAAAATTTTACAAAAATTGTATATTTTGTGTAAGTCTCTATATATATACCTATATGTGTGGTATATATTTACCTCCCTCCACCCCCTCCTACTAAAAAATGAGAACAAGAATTTTCAAAAAAAAATTTTAAAAAAATTTTATGTTTTGAATAAGTCTCTATATATATACCTATATGTATGGTATATATTTACCTCCCTCCACCCCCTCCAAATAAAAATGAGAACAAAAATTTTCAAAAAAATTTTAAAAAAAATTTATGTTTTGAATAAGTCTCTATATATACCTACCTATATATATGGTATATATTTACCTCCCTCCACCCCCTCCTACTAAAAAAAGAAAACAAAAATTCTAAAAAAAAGAAGAAAAAAGTGTATTTTGTGTAAGTCTCTATATTTATACCGATATATATGGTATATAATTATCTCCCTCCACCCCCTCCTAATAAAAATGAGAACAAAAATTTTTAAAAAAAAAAATTTACAAAAATTGTATATTTTGTGTAAGGTTCTATATATATACCTACATATATGGTATATATTTACCTCCCTCCACCCCCTCCAAATAAAAATGAGAACAAGAATTTTCAAAAAAAATTTTTTTAAAAAATTGTATATTTTGTGTAAGTCTCTATATATATACCTATATATATGGTATATATTTACCTCCCTCCACCCCCTCCTACTAAAAAAAAAGAAAACAAAAATTCTAAAAAAAAGAAGAAAAAAAGTGTATTTTGTGTAAGTCTCTATATTTATACCTATATATATGGTATATAATTATCTCCCTCCACCCCCTCCTAATAAAAATGAGAACAAAAATTTTAAAAAAAAAAATTTACAAAAATTGTATATTTTGTGTAAGGTTCTATATATATACCTACATATATGGTATATATTTACCTTCCTCCACCACCTCCCACAAAAAAAAAAATGGTATATATTTACCTCCCTCCACCCCTCCTAATAAAAATGAGAACAAAAATTTTCAAAAAAAAATTTAAAAAAAATTGTATATTTTGTGTAAGTCTCTATATATATACCTATATATATGGTATATATTTACCTCCCTCCACCCCCTCCTACTAAAAAAAGAAAACAAAAATTCTGAAAAAAGAAAAAAAAAGTGTATTTTGTGTAAGTCTCTAAATTTATACCGATATATATGGTATATACTTACCTCCCTCCACCCCATCCTACTAAAAAAATGACAACAAAAATTTTACAAAAATTGTATTTTTTGTGTAAGTCTCTATATATATACCTATATATATGGTATATATTTACCTCCCTCCACCCCCTCCTAATAAAAAATGAGAACAAAAATTCTGCAAAAAAATAATTTAAAAAAATTTTATATATTTGTGTTAGTCTCTATATATATACCTATATATATGGTATATATTTACCTCCCTCCACCCCCTCCTAATAAAAATGAGAACAAAAATTTTCAATAAGAAATTTTAAAGAAAATTGTATATTTTGTGTAAGTCTCTATATATATACCTATATATATGGTATGTATTTACCTCCCTCCACCCCCTCCTACTAAAAAAGAAAACAAAAATTCTAAAAAAAGAACAAAAATAGTGTATTTTGTGTAAGTCTCTATATTTATACCTATATATATGGTATATACTTACCTCCCTCCACCCCCTCCTACTAAAAAATTTTACAAAAATTTTACAAAAATTGTATATTTTGTGTAAGTCTCTATATATATACCTATATATATGGTATATATTTACCTCCCTCCACCCCCTCCTACTAAAAAATGAGAACAAAAATTCTCAATAAAATAATTTAAAAAAAATGTGTATTTTGTGTTAGTCTCTATATATATACCTATATATATGGTATATATTTACCTCCCTCCACCCCCTCCTAATAAAAATGAGAACAAAAATTTAAAAAAAAAATTTTAAAAAAATTGTATATTTTGTGTAAGTCTCTATATATATACCTATATATATGGTATATATTTACCTCCCTCCACCCCCTCCTACTAAAAATAGACAAAAAATTTTACAAAAATTGTATATTTTGTGTAAGTCTCTATATATATACCTATATATATGGTATATATTTACCTCCCTCCACCCCCTCCTACTAAAAAATGAGAACAAAAATTCTCAATAAAATAATTTTAAAAAAAGTGTAATTTTGTGTTAGTCTCTATATATATACCTATATATATGGTATATATTTACCTCCCTCCACCCCCTCCTAATAAAAATGAGAACAAAAATTTTAAAAAAAAATTTTTAAAAAATTGTATATTTTGTGTAAGTCTCTATATATATACCTATATATATGGTATATATTTACCTCCCTCCACCCCCTCCTACTAAAAAATGAGAACAAGAATTTTCAAAAAAAAAAATTTTAAAAAATTGTATATTTTGTGTAAGTCTCTATATATATACCTATATATATGGTATATATTTACCTCCCTCCACCCCCTCCTACTAAAAAATGAGAACAAAAATTCTCAATAAAATAATTTTTAAAAAAAGTGTATTTTGTGTAAGTCTCTATATATATACCTATATATATGGTATATATTTACCTCCCTCCACCCCCTCCTACTAAAAAATGAGAACAAGAATTTTCAAAAAAAAAATTTTTAAAAAATTGTATATTTTGTGTAAATGTCTATATATATACCTATATATATGGTATATATTTACCTCCCTCCACCCCCTCCTACTAAGAAAAGAAAACAAAAATTCTGAAAAAAAAATTTTACAAAAATTGTATATTTTGTGTAAGTCTCTATATATATACCTATATATATGGTATATATTTACCTCCCTCCACCCCCTCCTACTAAAAAATGAGAACAAAAATTCTCAATAAAATAATTTTAAAAAAAAGTGTATTTTGTGTTAGTCTCTATATATATACCTATATATATGGTATATATTTACCTCCCTCCACCCCCTCCTAATAAAAATGAGAACAAAAATTTTAAAAAACAAATTTTAAAAAATTGTATATTTTGTGTAAGTCTCTATATATCTACCTATATATATGGTATGTATTTATCTCCGTCCACCCCCTCCTACTAAAAAATTTTACAAAAATTTTCAAAAAAAAAATTTTACAAAAATTGTATATTTTGTGTAAGTCTCTATATATATACCTATATATATGGTATATATTTACCTCCCTCCACCCCCTCCTACTAAAAAATGAGAACAAGAATTTAAAAAAAAAAAAATTTTTAAAAATTGTATATTTTGTGTATGTCTCTATATATATACCTATATGTATGGTATATATTTACCTCCCTCCACCCCCTCCTACTAAAAAATGAGAATAAAAATTCTCAATAAAATAATTTAAAAAAAAAGTGTATTTTGTGTAAGTCTCTATATATATACCTATATATATGGTATATATTTACCTCCCTCCACCCCCTCCTACGAAGAAAAGAAAACAAAAATTCTGAAAAAAAAATTTTACAAAAATTGTATATTTTGTGTAAGTCTCTATATATATACCTATATATATGGTATATATTTATCTCCCTCCACCCCCCTCCTACTAAAAAATTTTACAAAAATTTTCAAAAAAAAATTTTACAAAAATTGTATATTTTGTGTAAGTCTCTATATATATACCTATATGTGTGGTATATATTTACCTCCCTCCACCCCCTCCTACTAAAAAATGAGAACAAGAATTTTCAAAAAAATTTTAAAAAATTTTATGTTTTGAATAAGTCTCTATATATACCAATATATATATGGTATATATTTACCTCCCTCCACCCCCTCCTACTAAAAATGAGAACAAAAATTTGCAAAAAAAAATTTTGAAAAAATTGTATATTTTGTGTAAGTCTCTATATATATACCTATATATATGGTATATATTTACCTCCCTCCACCCCCTCTAATAAAAATGAGAACAAAAATTTTCAATAAGAAATTTTAAGAAAATTGTATATTTTGTGTGTCTCTATATATATAGCTATATATATGGTATATATTTACCTCCCTCCACCCCCTCCTACTAAAAAAAGAAAAGAAAAATTCTAAAAA
>JBAMCL010000656.1:0-48446 GCA_037075165.1 Hirtodrosophila histrioides
TGATACATTATTTTTTTTATAGTCTTTTTTATAGTATTTTTCACTTTACTGCTGTAACTTCTATATTTATGTATCTAGAAACTACATATAAAAATATGCTCAAAATTCTATATTCTTTTCAAAATTGTCCATTGAAAATGCATTTAATGCTGTAATTTTATATTTGACTGCTGTAACTTCTATATCTATCCAGAAACTATAAAAAATACTGATAATATTCTATTCTTTTTAAAATACCATATTTATCTATATCTATATCTATATATCTATCTAGGAACTATAAAAATATACTGAATATATTTTAATCTTTTTAAAATACCATATTTATCTATACCTATATCTAGTATCTAGGAACTATACAAATATATTGAAAATATTCAATTCTTTTCAAAATTCCATAAAAAATACATTTCTAACTTTACTGCTATAACTTCTAGTTCTTTCTAACCTTATAACTTTTAGTAATTTTGATATTCAGCTCTGACAAATTATGATATATTACTCATAGCACTCTTTCTCCCCCCTTCTCACCTACTCTTGTTTATTTTTTTGAAATTCTCAGTGCCAAAATGCGTTTGCATGTTTTATGTTTATCCAGATAGAGATAGAAAAAAAAATGTTTTAAGTTTTTCTCAAACTAACACCCCATAAAACCTACTAATTTCAGCGTAATTTTATTGTCATGTTTCAGGGCCCATAAAAAAAGACACGCAGGAAACTTGAAGATTCGTATTGCATTTCTCATTATATAGTTTTATGGCTGGCAAAAATGAAACTTGCAACATAAAAGAAGAAGATAAATATATGATAATGTTGCTAATGAAGCTTATCAAAAGGGGAAAATAAATATATGAGAAAAATCAACAGAAAATTTAAAAAAATATATATATTATTATTAAATAAATATTGCTTTAAAATATTATTCAAGTTGAGTGCAAAGCTGTCAGTGTCACTCTATTTATTTGTTTTAGTTGTTGTTGTTGTTTGTAGCACTTAAATATGTTGGCTGGCCATATGAATAGGCCTAATACATACAAACATACATATGTATATATGTATGTATGTATGTATGTATGTATGTATGTATGTATGTATATAATGGCTGCTATCTGTAAACAGCGTGTGTGGGTGTGTGCATAGTAAATGTATGTCTGTGTGTGTGTACACACACACACACTCTTTTTGTAGATATGGCCTATGTGCAATGCTTTGGCAAACTATTTCGTTTCCTTTTGTTGCTGTTGCTGTTGTTGTTGTTGTATGTAGCTTTTTTATTCCCCAGCTGCTAATTGCTAGTTGCCAGTTGCCTTTTGCTCCACTTCGCATACTGACGCACTCACTCACACCCCCTCGCTCTCTCTCGCTCGCACATTTCGCACTCCATTTTACACGCTGCTCTCACGCATTGCCAAATGGCTGGCAAAAGTTTTGCATGCATTCAATACAGACACACATACACACATACATACATACATGTATGATGTGTAGAGTTGTGTAGAGCTGTGTAGAGCTGCGTAGAGTTGAGTATAGGCCTGCGGGTGGGCGGGCATGGGTGAGTCGCAATAGTTTGCACAAATAGAAAACGCATTTCATGGGCGTCGACAATTTCTAGAGCTTTGGGTGTCTATGCTTTGGCTGAGCCCCTGGCAGAGACGACTGCAGTGTGTAGGCGGCCATTTTGAGTGAGCAGGAGCAGCAGTATGCAGAGTGCTTGTCCTCATGGACTGACGTTCAACACACAGGCCAAGCCAAGACACTGAGCATAATAATCTTTCTAAAAAGAATTCTACATCGAAGAGAGAGCATACATTGACAGAATTAGGGTAATCCCGCTTTATCTAAAGTTGTGGAGGGGTATTCTCACTTTTAGATCGTTAATTGTGTCTATTTACTATATATATTATACTATATACTATAACTATACTATACTATACTTCACTATACTATACATTATACTATATTCTTTCTTAGTTTTAGATTAGTTGGACCATGTTATTCAAAACTTAAAATACAATTATAAAAACTATGCCTAACTTGAATAGTATAAAACAAAAATTCTAATTTGAATTGTTTCTTTAAATAACAAGAATAAATGAAAACAAAAGGTACGTCTAGGTTAGCGTCTGCCAAGAACAAACAAACCAACGTAAAACCATATTGCTTATATATTTTGAAGCTTGAATATGTATCCTTTTATTCCATTAAAAAACATTTGGATTTTGGGCAACTTTAAAATTTCTGCCTTTGGTTTAAAAATTTTCGGATTATTTTACACACATACTATTATTAATCTAAAAATAATTGTTCTTAAGTACATACATTTTTTAAGAGGTTAAGCAATAATTTTTGTATATTTACTATTTTTTTCGCAGTGTAAGAGATACAAAGCTGTATTTGTCACAGTAGTTCCCTTTTATAAGAAAAGTAAGTCTAAGCAAAGGATTTTCGAACAGAAATTCATCCTAAAGTAAGGAAAATTGTTGAAAAACTCTGTTATGCTAATTTTCTTGTCTAAAGATTGTCACAAGAGTCAATAAATTTATTTCAAGCAAAAATACAATGCCGGGCAACGCCGGCTAATACCAACTTGCATTGATGCTGCACAGCACTGACATTACATTAGATTTTCAAGCATTTTGAATGTATTTATTATTTATTCAATAATTGTTTACTCTTCCAAATGGGACACAGAGATTTATGGAGCACTTTCAAGAACCGCCGACTGACTTGAAAGCTGCGCAAGATGCGCATTAAGCTTAAAGCTCGTTTGTATACAAGCGTCTCCCATTACAACAGCAACAATAACAAGCCAAAGCCCCTCGGGGTTAGTTGTAATAAGTGCATACACAGCGAACAATTACGACTCAATTGGCTGCTCAGGCTGCGACATAAAGCGACCAATTCTCCCCCACTCCCCCACTTCCACACACTCCAGCTTAAGAACTGTAACAACATCATAAATCAAAGATCTTTCTGTGCGTGCCGAAGTTGAAATACCCTAACAGAATTGAAACCCAATAAGATTTTTATAAGGAAACTGAATTCTAGACTTCTCTTTCATATGACAGCTATATGATATAGTAATCCGATATTGTTCATATCCCACCAAACTATATAATATGTAATAAAACTTGTTATTGCGGACTTTGCTTGAAATATCTATAAAAACAAAAAAGTTTCCCATACAACAACTCATTTTTCAGACTAATATCTTACCAATATGATTGAGCTTGAAAAACAAAAAAGTTGTTTATACAACAACTCAGTTTATAGCTGATTGTTCCTATGGCAGATATGATATAGTAGCCTGCTTTTGACAAAATTTAGTCAGCTTTTATAAAACTTACAATTAGTTAGTTTGGTTGAGATATGTTAAAAAACAAAAAAGTTGTTCATACAACAGCTTCAATGGTAGCTATAAGATATAGTGATCTGATCCGTCTATCTTCAAATTTAGTCAGCTTATATGGCACTTAGAATTAGTTAGTTTGGTTGAGAAAAACGAAAAGTTGTCTCCCAGCTTCTGGTAGCTTATGATATATTGATCGGATTCGTCTATCTTCAACATATTGCCTGTCTTAACAAGAAACTTATGTGACCATTTTCATTAAGATAGCTCTAAAACTGGGAGACTGCACTCAGAAAAATAAATGTCATAGAATTCAGAAAGTCTCCTATTAATAAAGGTCTCCTTCTGTCAATTAAAGTAAATTATAAAAAGGTCTCTCTAAAATCTAGCATTAATTACTATTTATTTAAATATATTTATAATATATATTGGAATAAATATATATATATTCCATACATTTAGACAATTTAAAAGTCCTTTAATTTTCAGATTTTTGAATTACCATACACGCACTCCTATTATTATGACCGCAACTGTAATATGTCGACTTTTTATATTTTAGGTCATTTATTTTTCTGAGTGTAGTTTGCATAGAAAGAGATCGCCTTAGCTAGAGATGCTCAATAAGAATATATATACTTTATGGGTTCACAAATGTCTCACAGCTCGTGAGAAAACTATAATACCCTACGGCAGGGTATAACAAGGGGTATATCTAAGCTAAAGAGAGGTTTCATTTGTTGGATCGCTGGGATTTCCTGGTAGCTGTCGCATTATAATTCAGCTGCAGTCGCAGCTAATAAAATGCGACAATTATTAAAGAAGCCGAAGAAGAAGCAGAGTAGAAGAAGCAGTAGAAGAAGAAGAAGCAGCACACGCAACAGCGCTAATGAGTGCTGTCAGAGGAGGGGCGGGGTGGGAGGCACTCAACTGCATGGGCGCAGCGACTGCGACGCACTTTGCGCAACTGCCGACGACGACAGCGAGGCGAGGCGAGGCGAAGTTGCGTCAGCACAAAAGCCGCGCAGTCTGCCCAGTGCAATGCATGAGAGTGGGAAAGAGAGAGAGAAGGAGAGCGTGTGTAACAGAGTGGGTGGGGTGGGCAGCTTGCCGTAGTGCTGTTAATTCTAGGAAACTGAACGATTGTGCAAATGCAAGCAACTCAACGACAAGAGAGAGAGATAGAGGGAGCGCGAAGGGGGAAGAAGGCGGGTGAGCGGCACTTCCGACAAGTGAAAATGCAACAAAAGAGACACGCAAACAGTAAGAAGAAGCAAGCGTAAAACAAAGGTTGAAAATTACCAAATTGTTGTTGCATTTAATTAAATGCGGAAGACACAAAACCAAAAGCAACAACAACAACAACTACAACTACGTTTAAGCGCACGCACAAACTAACAAAGAGAGAGAGAGAGAGAGAGAGGGAGAGAGAGACAAAGTACACAACGCACGAAAATTTGGAACGCGCTGCGCTTAAAGTAGGTCAAAGTGGCAGCGACGCAGGCAGCGACGCAGCGTCAATGCCGCTGGGCGGGCGGGTCAGTTAGCGGGAAGGTGGGGGGCCCTTTGCGTGTCGGTGACGGCGACGCAGCAGCCGCATAAGAAAAGTTTAATTTATGCAAGACGTGTATGTGTGCGTGTGTTGTGTGTGTGTGTGTGTGTGTGTGTGTGTAAGCAACTTTTGCTTTTCTTCACTTGACGCCTAATTGTTATTAATATGCAACGTTGACGCTCATAAATCATAAAAAAAAGTGCGTAGAAAATACAAAAAACTCTTTTTCTTCTTCTTCTTCTTTTCCCCCCGTTTATTTTGCATAAATTATAATTATGCTCGTAAGTTATTATAACTACACACAAATGTTTGCAAATGTTTGCGACATGTAAAAAACAAGAAAAGAAAAAACAAAAAAAAAAAAACTTTCGAAAAGTGTGACAATATTTAGTGGCAAGGGAGGGGGCTAAGGGATAGGTAAGGGAGGTCTTAGGGCGATGGTAAGTGAAAATGCGCTGCGTAATTAGCATAAAAATTGAAAGACATTTCTTTTGAGGTTAGTTTGAAGACAGTTTTAGAGTCTTCTGTTAAAATAAAAATTGAAAGACAATTTTTTTGAGGTTAGGTTGAAGCCATATTAAGAGTCTTCTGTTAAAAATTTAGTTTATATATATAGCAAGTGCAATAATTCAGATTATTCTTGTTAAAAATCGAAGAATTAAAAGTCAAATTGATGCAGCACAGTTATATGATATAGTAAGCTGATCTAGCACACACAAAACTAATGATATAGTAGATAGATGCCAAAAAAGTTAGGTGAGCTTGTATAGAACATCATAAAAGTTGAATTTGCTTAGTTTTGTTTTAGATATACATATTATAAAACACAAAAATAACTAGAAAGCTATATGTTATAGTGATCCCATAAGTAGAATTCCATATGTGGAAACAAAAGCTACGTCTGTACCAAGTTTCTTCAATATATCTTTAAAACTGAGCTCCTAGATAGTTTATAAGGAAACGAAACATGACTAGTAAGTATATACAATCGCATACTCATACGTTTTTTAATTAGGGAGTAAAGAATTTAAGTTCATTTGATTTTTTATTCTTTTTTTAAGGATGATCAAATGTAACCCATTCGAAAGAATATCAAAGATAAGAAACCCTTGTTAAAAGATTAGAAACCCTTGAGCTAAAGAATAAAGTTCATTTGATTCTATATTCTTTTTTAAAGATGATCAAATGTAATCCATTCGAAAAGAATATCAAAGATATCATAATCATATATATCATAATCATATCAAAGATTAGAAACCCTTGCTAAAAGATTAGAAACCCTTGAACTAAAGAATAAAGTTCATTTGATTCTATATTCTTCGTTTAAAGAAGATAATATGATAATGTAATCCATTCGAAAAGAATATCAAACATTAGAAACCCTTGCTAATTCATTAAACACAATATCTAAAATGATTTGGAATGAAAAGTAGTTGGAAACCAGATCAGGCCTTACTAATTTTGTCTCTATAGTAATCAAAAAGTATTGCTAAAATCCCATTATATCTAACTTCTAAGCAATACTTTTGGATCCTTCTGATTACTATAATCTATCTCCTCATTTTGGCCCCATAGTAATCAGAAAGATCAAAAAGTATTGCTAAAATCCCAATATATCTAACTTCTTAGTAATACTTTTTCATCCTTCTGATTACTATGGAATCAAAATTAGTAAGGCTTGGTTTTCACCCTTGACGTAATATCGCAGATTGAATTTCTTTTTGCGGGTTCTAACATTGAATTTACATCCTATATACTTTTTCATCCTTTTGATTACTATGGAGACAAAATTAGTAAGGCCTGGTGTGGTTATAGAAATCCCAATATTTCTAACTTCTTTAGTGCCTTAAACATTTGTTTACTGTATTAAAAGGGTTTTGTATTCACCATTTTCATCCTTGACGTAATAACGCAGATTGAATTTATTTTTCCGCAGATTGAATTTATTTTCTAATATTGATTTTCCCTCCTATAACTCAATTCTGGAATTCTAGCCTTGAATTTACATCCCATAACTCAATTCTAGAATTGTAACCTTGAATTTACATCCTTTAATGCAATTCAATGTGAATATTTCAAGGAAATTCACTTCCGCTGAACTTGCAGGAAGTGAAAACTGCAACAGCTTTGATAAAAACAAATCTTTATAAAAACTCACCTTAAATCCAATTGCAAATTTTCGCGTTAATCCAAAAGGTCCTTAAATTGTAATTGTAAAAATGTTTACAAATTGTTATTTTGTTTTTATATTTTTATAAATTGAATTACAAATTTGTTGTAATTCTGCACTCCGCACTGCACTGGGGGCCAAAAGTTGTTGAAATTTCTTCTTTTGTTTTCTAATTTTTAATATAATTTCTGTTCTGTTTTTTTTTGTTTACAGTTCAGTTGCTATCAAAAATGTTTACCAAATAGTTGCTTATATAATTTTAAGCATATTTATATATATTTATATATAATATATTTATACATATGTATTTGATTTGTATTTTAATGAAGTTTTCTTTTTGTTTTTTGTTTTTTTCTATAAATTTTTAGATTTTATCGAAACGAAATTTTTATGCAAACTAACACACACGTTCTGCTGCTTGTTGTTGTTGTTGTTGTTACTGTAGTTGTTGTTGTTGTTATGGCTGCTTATTGTTGTTGTTGTTGTTGCTGTTGTTGTTGTTGTGTTGCTGTGTTTAGTATTGCGTTTTGTCCGAACCAATAATTTTGAAGAGTTTTCCAATTTGTTGTTGGCTTAAATTTTTGCAGTTTTTCGTCGTTTTTTACTTAGCTGATTTTTGCCTCTTGTTGTTGTTTTGTTGTTTAGTTAAATTTTACATTTAATTGATTTGATTTCTTGGTTTTTTCTTTATTTAGTTAATTTTCTTGAGTTATGTGTGTAGGTTGCCTTAGATTTTTGTTTTTTTCTCCTTTTTTTTCAATTAGCCAAATAATTTTTGTTTTGTTTTTATTTTATATATATTTTTCTTTTTTTTTTGCACGCAGCTTGCCAAAATAGTTTTTTTGTTGTTGTTTTGTATAATTTTTTTGTTTTTTGAATTTTTAGCCCAAAATTATTTTTGCCAATTTGAATTTTTGCGTTGCTTTTGCATTTACAAAAGTTGTTCAGTTCATTTTTGATTTTTTTGTTTTGTTTTTGTTGCTTTGTTTTAAATAAAACATAATATACATATAGATTTTAATCCATTTAGTTATATTTTTTTTTTTAGTTGGTTAAATGTTCAAAAATTGCTCTTGCATTTCCATTTTGTAGCATGCGCCGATTTTGCTTTCGCTTGTTGTCGTGATTAGTTTGTGGAGACATTGTCACAGTGACATTTGGGCCTGAAAGTACAAGAAACCAGGTTAAATAGGTTAGTTTGCTTATTATCAAATGGGATTCGACAATTTTCGGGTTTTATAGTTATTTATAGATTAATCCATAAGTTAACAAGTTAAGTTTATATTATATTTTATCTCTTTATATGCAGTGTCTATCTCAGGAACTATATGAACTTGAGTTGGTAATTTGGTATGTGAGTTCTCATTTGTATATTTTACTTCAAACTAGATTATCTCAGGATCTTAAGGAGCTAAGGCTGCTAAATTTGGTATGTGGGTTCTCGTATATCTTTCTCAAAACTACATTACTTCTGATTTTATGTATGCCCGTCAATCTCTACGAAAATAGTCAACAAACTTTTAAAAATATGACACGATAACTCCTATTAAAGGCACTTTAACTAACTAAATTTGTTTGAAAGTTCTAAGATTAGTAATTTGTTATGTGAGTTCTCATTTACATATCTTATTTCAAACTAGATTATCTCAGGATCTTAAGGAGCTAAGACTGCTAAATTTGGTATGTGGGTTCTCATATATCTTTCTCAAAACTACTTTACTTCTGATTTTATGTATGGCCGTCAATCTCTACGAAAATAGTCATTAAAGTTTTAAAAACATGGTTCTCTATAGCATGTTCTCGTTCTATAGCATGGTTCTCCTTACAAAGGCACTCTAACGAATTTTAAATTTGAATTGATTGGCTCTACAATCATTTATTTTATATTTATATTCAATTTTTTATAAGCTTCGTCTCATTGTTCAATGCGTTTATCTCAAGATCTATAAGAGCTGAAGCTGGCAAATTTGGTATGTGGGTTCTGATATATCTTACGCAAAACTTATTTACCTTTGATTTTATATATCTTCGCTAAGCTCCCCGAAAACAGATACCCATTCATTTCAATATATGGTACTCTAAAGCAGGTTATCTACTAGTTAATGTATTCTTACTTATTTTAATCGCATCATCTATTTGCTCTACTTATGACACATTTTATTTTTGTACCACGTTGATTTGCTTCGTATAAGTTTGTCATATTTCCAAAAACAAATTTCATTCATGAGCAAAATAATGTCGAAATATTGAGCTTATCAGTTAATAAATTGTTTCGCGTTTTCAGTTCCATTAAATCTATAATCTTAAGCCCTGAATCGAAAGCAAGCCATTGCATTTGATATTTGGCTCTGGCAAATGTTTATTTCTAATCTCGCATCGAGCTGACAATTTTTGTAGTAGTTTCGAAATGTCGCACTTAGACATGTGCGTAGCATCAGGAAATTGTCAAGGCTTATCGCACATATTAAACTTCTATGCAACTATAATAAACAATAAACAAATGTACCAAGTTTTTGTTTTCATAGAACACATTTGTGCCGTTTCACTGGCTTAAACCCTTTTAAAACCCTTTTTCAATCAGATGGCATGGATATGAAAGGGTTTTCAAACTGTTTCTGTATTTAGCACTATTTCATGAGCCTGCATACCAAATTTCAGCAAGTTTACTCAAATATTCATTTAGATATGACTCTGTACTATATGAGAACTGGTTCACTGATGTAAAACAGTATTTTACATCTGTAAACTATTGAATATTTTATGTTTTATTTCTTGATAATGATTAATTTATATTTCTTTATTATCTTTATAGGATTGTTGCTTATTATAATCTTATTGTAATTTGATAATTTTTTCATTATATTTATTTTCTTTTTAGTTTATTATGTTCAGACCTGTTTTCATACCGAATCTTTTTGATTTTATTCGCCTGATTTTCTTAAGGAAATCTCAATCGTTTTGGGCTTATTGAAGTTATATCTACATGGATGATATTCAACTGTCTTTCAGTGAAACCTTTAAAAGGTATTGAGAATTCTGAACATCAGAAAAGTCTAATATGATCTGAATTGTAATTGAAAACAGGCCTGAATATGTTTTTTAAGAGCATCATAATGTTTTATATATCTTTCTATTAGCATCTTTTGCAATCTGTTAATGTTTATGATGTTATTTTGTTCTTTATCTTCTAAGATTTATATATTTTATAACTTTTAGTTGCTATATAAATATTATATGAAGGTTTTTTGAAGAACTTTTGAGCAATTTCTTTCACATTTCTCTTGGTACTTCAGTTTAAAGAGCAAACAAGTGTCTTTCTTCTTCTTTTGGATATATAATTCTCATTTATAATTCTTATGCAGTTCCTGTATTGCACTCACACACACACAATGCACACACACGCACGCAAAAATACACGTGGCGAAAAAAGGGGTTCGATTTGTGAGTTGAGTTTTTGGGTTGTTCGATGTTCTGGCTTGGGTTTTAGCCTTGGGGCGGTGCGGTGCGGGGCGGGTAGGGTTGTTTATTCCTTGAATCGCATTGCGCTTGTTATTGTTGTTGCTTGTAGTTGTTGTTGTTGTTGTTGTTGTTGTTGTAGTTGTTATTCCAGGCATTGTTGTTGCTTGATTACAAATGCAGACGTTTTCATGCCGTGCATAAAAGTTTTCCAGTTTCAGTTGCATGCAGATCAGAACAGGCCGCAGCAACCCCATTTGTACAAATCACACACACACACACACACGCAGATACGCACAAAAGATACGCACACACAGGATTAAGATACGGATACATAGGCAAATTGCATTTGTATGAATTGTCCCGGAACTGAGTTGCCGAACGAGCTGAGAACTTCACGAACTCAAGGCTGTTTTCAAAGCTTTGTGGTTTGCTTTTTTGCCAATTGCACACTGTTTTGGCACTTAGAAAAGTATCTGTAAGATACAAATTGCACTTGTAAGATACGTTTTAAGCGTTTTAAGCTTTTTTGAGCTTCATTGCTTTATGAAACTAGCGCAGCGTGCACTTGAGTTACTTTTCAGTGGTAATATTTTAATGAATTTAATACTTTTCTGTTAAAGTTTAGTTTTAAATAGTTTTTATTTGTTTTTAGTAACTTTAAAGCGCATTTTTAAAATGTATATTATTTTTTAAAGGTTTTAATTGTGTAGATACATTTAAAATTATTATTTTTCCTTCTTTTTTGTATATATTTTATTCTAATTGATTTTATATTTATTTAGTTTGTTTTTATTTTATTATTATTTTATTTTTTATTTATTAAATTTGAATTTATTTTTATTATTGTTTTAATTTTCAGTGGTATATTTTTTATATTTTTATTCTAATTGATTTTATATTTATTAAGTTTGTTTTTATTTTATTATTTTTTTATTTTTTATTTATAAAATTTAAATTTGTTTTTATTATTGTTTTAGTTTTCAGTGGTATATATTTTATATTTTATTCTAATTTATTAATTTTCTTATTTATTTAGTTTGTTTTAATTTTATCATTATTTTATTTTTTATTTATTAAATTTGTATTTATTTTTATTATTAATGTTATTATTTAGTTTTCATTGGTATATATTTTATATTTTATTCTAATTTATTTATTTTTATTTATTTAGTTTGTTTTAATTTTATTTCATTATTTTATTTTTTATTTATTAAATTTGTATTTATTTTTATTATTTAGTTTTCATTGGTATATATTTTATATTTTTATTATCTAATTGATTTTATATTTATTGAGTTTGTTTTTATTTTATTATTATTTTATTTTTTATTTATTAAAATTGGATTTATTTTATTTTTTTATTTATTAAATTTGAATTTATTTTTATCATTGCTTTAGTTTTCAGTGGTATATATTTTATATTTTATTTCAATTTATTTTATATTTATTTAGTTTGTTTTTATTTAATTTATATTATATTTTTTATTTATTAAATTTGTATTTATTTTAATTATTGTTTAAGTTTCTTTTATTATTATTATATTTTATTATTAAATTTTCTTTTGTTTTATATTCAATTTGCTCTTCTTTTTTTGTGTTTTATTTTTTATTTAACTTTTAATTTATATTTTTTTATTTTTTTTTTAACTTTTATTTATTTTTTCTTAATTTTTTAATATTTTTTTTTAAAACTTTTTTGCATATTTTTTTTTTTTTAAATTTTGCACACATTTGTTGTGCTTTGATTAATAACAATAAACAATGGAATTTACCTTCAATCACTTGTCAATAAACACATACACACACACGCACACACACACACCCGTGGCAATGTTGTTGTTGTATTTTTGTTTGCCGGCCTTGGCGGCGTTTTTTATGAAAAACATAAACTAAACTTAAATAATAAATTAAAAAAGAGTTTAATTGCGAAACTCGTATTTGTTTATAACAAATGAAATTTTGCGCGTTCGTTTTTTATTTTCATTTGAGTGAGGGGTGTGGGGGGTGGGGAGAAGGGGGTTTAGCTGCTTGCGTTATTCTTTGCGATTTTCAACAAATGAATTTATGTTTATTTTTCTTATGCATTTCCGTATGTGTTTTTTTTAAATAAATTTCAGCTGTTTAATTTTGATGTTGTATTTGTTGATTTGTTGTTGTTGCTGCTGTTGTTGTTGTTGTATTTTTGCAGTTTGCTGTCGCCGTTGCCGTTGTCGTTGCCGTTGCCGTTGTGGGTTAAAAAAGAGTTTGTTGGTTTTTGAGACGAGTCGAGAAATGCACACAACGAACGCTGCTGCTGCGAGCTGCGCACCACCGAAACCTAGCGCGGAATAGACGAGCTGGAAGTTCAAAAATTGCGTTTATGGCCTATCAAGCAAGCAGGCAGGCAGGCGGTGGCGGCCGACGCAATACAAGCATACAAACTGCACGCATACACGCACACAGACAGGCACACACACACAGAGCGGGGCAGAGCCACCACCAGCAGCAGCAGCAGCAAGCAGCAGTCAGCAGCGCAGCAGCAGCAGCAGCAGCAAGCAGCAGCAGGCAGCGCAACAGCTCCAAGAGAGCAAGAGTAAAACGCAGCTGAACGCAGCAAAGCGCAGCATACAAAGCAATAGCAACAACAATGGCTGTGATCTCTCACAGCAGAGCGCGCGCTCGCGCTCTTGCTCGCACTAGCTTTTGTAGCACAAAACAAGTTTTCAGTGGGAGCGCACAGTCGTCGCAGTCACAGCCGCAGTCGCAGCCGCAGTCGCAGTCGCTGTCGCCCATTTTGCATTTGCGCTCTCTGCAATGTGTGCGTGTGTGTGTTTGTGCTTTTGTATTTTGCTTTACATTGCAAATGCAGAATTTGCATTGGTGTGCGAGAGAGGGAGAGCGCGCGCGCAAGTGCTCTTATTGGACTTGCCAAGTAAAGAGCGCGCGCGCCCTCTCTCGCGCTCACGCTGTGGCAACCACTTGCGCAGCGGCTGTGCAATGTTTTTTTGTTTTTGTGTTTGTTTTTTTTTTTTGCGCGTTTAATCCAATTGGAATGCACGCCGTGCAATCGGCTTTGAGTGGGAATTGCAAAGCCAGCGCAAAGCAGAAACTCCTCAACAGAACTAACTGTACATTAAGCTCGCTTGTGAGGTGAGCTTATTAAGAGGCCTAAGGAGCTTCCATGTGCTTCAGTTATGATGTCATTGCTGCAGCTTTGCATGTTTCGTGTGTATGCACTGCCGCCCCGTCCCTTGGACAGGACCTCTAATTGTATTTTCTGTTTGGGGTGAGTTTCGCTCACTCTCCAGCTCGCTCTCTAACTCTCCCGCTCTCGCTCTCGAACTCTCTGCTCTCTGTGCAGGCAAATTGCATAAGAGCGTAAGAGTCCTTTGGCGAGTCCTTCATGTGGAAAATGCTCGTGGGTAAATGAAATGTTTTCAAAAATAGAAACTTGCTTTTGCCACAGCAGGGCGCTCGACTGCAGGGAGGGGGGTAAGTGAACTCTGATAGAATCAGCTGACCAGATGTAGTTCCAACAGTTATATGGGTTATCTATAAGGAAGATCCTGAAATCTATTCATTTTATAGGGAATTTTTCTTTACTAATTAGCCATATAATTAAAATCTATAAAAATAATCCAAATGTTTTGGTTTTGAACGTAGTTATAAGTACTTAAAGGCATCTTTGAGGATGCCAAGGATATTTTTTTATAAAAGTTGTATATGCACAGCAAGAAAAAAGGGTTTTCAATGTTCAAAACTGAAGACAAAACTTCGATCATTCCTCAAAACCAAGAAGGTAAAGAAATTTGATGGTAAACTAGTATTTGTATTGCTTAAAAGTATTTTTTTAGTACTGTAAGACATTCTTAAGGATTGTAAGGATATATTTAAATATAAGTTGTATATACACTGTGAGAAAAAAGGGTTTTCAATATTGAAAACTAAGGACAGAGCTTGAAACACGTGTCAAAAACTAAGATAATACGGGAATTTGCTGGTAAACGAGTATTTCCATAGTTAAAAGTATTTTTTCCTACTGACAGACATTCTTAAGGATACATTTAGGTAAACGTTACATATACACTGTAAGAAAAAAGGGTTTTCAATGTTCAAAACTAAAGACAGAATTTGAAAAACGCGTCTAAGCCAAGAAAATACAGGAATTGGCTGGTAAACTAGTATTTTTTACTACTACAAGACATTCTTAAGGATACATTTAGGAAAACTTTGCTTATACACTGCAAGAAAAAAGGCTTGACAATATTCAAAACTAACAAACAAAGCTTAAAAAAAGCGTCAAAATTAAGATAATACGGGATTTTGAGGGAAACTAGTATTTTTTACTACTAAAAGAGATTCTTAAGGATACATTTAGGTAAACGTTGCTTATACACTGCAAGAAAAAAGGGTTTTCAATGTTCAAAATTAAGGACAGAGCTTAAAAAAGGAGTTTAAACCAAGAAAATACAGGAATTGGCTGGTAAACTAGTATTTTTTACTACTAAAAGAGATTCTTAAGGATACATTTAGGAAAACGTTGCTTATACACTGCAAGAAAGAAGAGGTTTCCATGTTCAAAACTAAGGGTAGAGCTTGAAAAACGCGTCAAAACTAAGGTAATACGTGAATTTACTGGTAAACCAGTATTTATTACTACTACAACACATTCTTAAGGATACATTTAGGAAAACTTTGCTTATACACTGCAAGAAAAAAGGGGTTTCAATGTTCAAAACTAAAGACAGAGCTTAAAAAACGCGCCAAAACCAAGAAAATTCCGAAACTTGCTGGTAAATTAGTATTTCTATTGTTAAACTAAACAAATAGGCTTAATTTTTATGATAACTCGACCAGAGAACTGCAAACAAGTTTAAAAAACAAGAAATTCGAACTAAAACCCAATAAAAACCGAACAAAGCTAATAAAAGCTTAAGAAAATTAACAAACTTTGCATTCCCATTATAAACCAATACAATCCCTTCTTAGATCAACTAAAACAAAAGAATATCCTTTGACAGTGCTTGCCCCGCATGTGATTACCCTCTTGTTGCAATTCCCACAAGTGTTCCCCCCCACAAGAGAATGGAATAGTTTTTTTGATGTTGTGTATGAAAAATATCAAATTGCTTGGAGACAATCAAGTTGTAATTGCTTGAGTATATTGTGAGAAAAGCCTCAAAATACTAAGCGCCTTTATTATTAATTAAAAGTTGATTATTATTAAACCAGCCGAAACCAACAAGAACCCGAAAAGTGACTCAAGGCGAGAGACTCACAGTTTGAGCGCACTTTTGAGCGAAAACTCGTTTCTCCTGCGCTTCCAGTGGCAAAGCAAAAGCAATAACAATACGCATTCATTTTGCAGTGGCAATGGCTACAACAATAAACAGACAGCGAGAGAGAGAGTGTGAGAGCGTGTAAGCTTTTTCAGCAACAACTTCCCCAGCTGAGAGAGAGCGCGCATGTCGCTCAGAGCGCCAAAGCGCGCGCAAAAAAACAAACGCCACATACAAGAAAAAAAAAACAACAAAAACGAAACGCCGCGCTGCCATTTTCTTGCGGCCTGCACACAACAACAACAAGAACAACAGTACAAACGGCGAGAACGATAACAAAACCGAAGAGCGGCAAGCAGCTTCGTTCTCGTTGGCGTCGCAGTCGCAGCAAGTTTACGCAATTCAAACAAACACGTGGAGCAGCGACAGCGCAGTCAACGCAGCCAAGCGCAGCGTCGTGAGCACTAGTTTTTTTTTTGGCGCTTCCCCCGCTCTCTCTCTCTTACGCGCTCTCACTGAGTGTGCTTGTGTGTGCTTGGCGCTTATGTGGCTGCTGCTGTTGCTGCGTGCTGCGTGCTGCTGCTGCTGCGACCGCTGCCTATGCTGCCTGCGTGAAATCCAATAAGAAAAAGCTTTTTGTGCGTTGCTGCGCGCACACCAATGCAGGCCATTATATGCGTGTATGCACGATGTGTATGTTAGTATGTATGTATGTATGTATTGTATGTCTGTATGTTTGTATATGTATTGCGTATTTTGGCATGGCCGCCAACGCTGACGTTAACAGCGGCGCCGGCGTTTGCAGTTGCTGCACGCACATTTTTGCTTAGCTACAGCATTTTTTGGCTCTGCCTACTATGTACAGTTATTGTGGGGCTGCTTTATATGCTCCACATTTTTGGCGCCAGCCAACGACGCATACACACACCCACACACCCACACCCCAGCCCCAGCCCAACACCACCCACTCACACTGCCCCATTAAGCGAACGCACTTTTGCAGCCTGCGTTTGTGTGAGTGCGTGTGTGTGTTTGTGTGTGTTTGCATTGGTGTGCGTGCGCTTTTTGTGAAATTTTAGCATTTATTTGTTATGTACTCGCCGCTGCTGCGCTGCGCTGCTGCTGCTGCCACTGCTGCTGCCGCTGCGCCTCTGCTGCTGCGTAGGCCCGTTATATACACTATTTGGCAATTATGTAGAGTTATGTGTGTGTGAGTGTGTGCGTGCGTGTGTGTGTGTGTGACCCTGCGCCATTATGTGTGTATACTGCATTTTTTCGCTTGCTATACTCTGTTCGTAAAGCGAAAGCGAGCATGCTGGGTTTGTGCAATGTGCATAAGTTAATCGCTCCATCCAACTCTAAAAACGCCATTTTGTGCAACATTTTGTGGCCTGAAGTCACCAAATTTGGTATGCATGCTGTCCTCTAACTGCTTCAGCCAAGTAGAAAAGATTTCAATTCCACGCCCACCAGCGCCCCCGAAATCTAGAAAAAACGCATATCTTTCACATTTTCATAGCTAGAGTCAGCAAATTTGGGATGTGTACTATAGATAACCTCCTTGAAAGATTGCAACAACAAAACTTTTGCCAGCTTCTTACGCAGCCCCGAAAATAAGCAAAACACGGCGCACAGAGTATAGCGCAGTCGGGAGTTTTCGATTGCAATGGTTCTTATTTGTCTGTTTTGTTGTCGTTGGAACCCCCCAAAAAAAGCTTTTCAATTGCACAAAAACAAATGTTTCGCTTGCTGTTTGTATTTGTAATACATACACACACACACACACACACACACACACATACAGTTATTTATTTTTCATGAACGCTTCAACGGATTTTTGTTGCGTTTTCAGATAAGATGATATCATTTGTTTTTGTAGCATTTGGCGTACATTAAATTTGTATGTTACGGTACATATAACAAACACAGACACACACACACACACACCACACACACACACACACACACACACACACACACACACATACATATACATACGTATACCGCCCAATTTTGGCGCTTGCAATGACTGCGTTTTATGCTTTCTGTCTCTTTTATATGTTTTATAATTTTTTGGTTTTTGTTTCTATGTTTTTTGATGTCAATTGGTTTGAACCAGTTATGGCACACACAAATACACACAAACACACACAAGCACACACAAACACACACACTTGACAATGAAATGGTTTCATATGTTGGGCTAGGAATTATGTATTCCAAACTATTGTATAGAGAACTGTGTCTAGGGCACTAATTGTGCTAATTAGATGAAGTAATAGTGGGAAATGTATGGAAAAACCATTAGAGAGAGGGAACGAAAGAGAAAGAGAGACAACTGGTTCAAAGTTAAGTCCACTTGGATTCTCCAGTGCAACCCTTATACCTACTAGAAAGAATCTGAAGGATGTTTGCTCATTGCATCCTCATATGAACAAGTAGACTTCTGGGAAGGAAAAACTTTATATCAGTGGAGTATAGAAGTCTCAACCCCGCGAACATGGATCAATTTGTGCGGAAGACATCGGGATAATGAGGAAGTTTTATACTCAGAAGAGAGTTTCAATAGATCTAAGAGGGTCGCAGTATTCCTTTTAATCATATAATAATAATACCCTAACATAATTACCATAAAAAACCAACATATCAGATATCAAACATATGTACTTGGTTCCTTCAAAAATATATAAAATATATTAAAAATGTTTGTGTAACTAACTTTTACTAACTAATATTGGAAAGATTCAAAAGTAATATAATAATGTAAATAGACAGTCAAGGCAGTCATGGCTAAGAATTATTGTTAATTTATAGTTTTAACAACAAATAAACATTATATAAATAAAAATATAGCCCAAAACTGAATAATTGAAGGTCTAAACGGCATTTAAAAACGAACCAATATAGATTAAAGTTTCTGGGAAATCTAAGATTGAAAACTTTCCTACTTTGCATATATAGAAACTTATATATATCTTCAGAAAAGAAAGAGCTTAAATATAAATGGTTTCTGTAGAGGTTTACATAATGCATCTCTTCAGATGTTTGAAACATAATCCATTTCTGTATGTTTACTTCTAAAGAATAACTCCAAAGAACCTTTAAGAATCTAGAGAATAATAGATCTTGATAAATGTATCCAACAATGAAGAGTGTTCCAAAAGAAAGATTGTGTGAATCTTAAGACAGTCTTTAGAAGACCTTAAGAAGCGTTTATCTTAACTATTTTAGGGTTAAAATATGTCTAGATAGATCAAAAGTATAGATACCTTATAAAGTCTCTTACCCATTGTTGATTTCGACAAGTAATCGATAAATATATCGATGTTTTGAACAATGAAGAGTGTTCCAAAAGAAAGATTGTGTGAATCTTAAGACAGTCTTTAGAAGACCTTAAGAAGCGTTTATCTTAACTATTTTTGGGTTAAAATATGTCTAGATGGATAGAAAGACTAGGTACCTTAAAAAGTCTCTTACCCATTGTTGATTTCGACAAGTAATCGATAAATATATCGATGTTTTGAACAATGAAGAATGTTCCAAAAGAAAGATTGTGTGAATTTTAAGACAGTTTATAGAAGACTGAAGAAGCGTTTAGCTTAACTATTTTAGGGTTAAAACATGTCTAGATAGATCAAAAGTATAGATACCTTAAAAAGTCTCTTACCCATTGTTGATTTCGATAAGTAATCGATAAATATATCGATGTTTTGAACAATGAAGAGTGTTCCAAAAGAAAGATTGTGTGGACCTTAAGACAGTCTATAGAAGACTGAAGAAGTGTTTATCTTAACTATCTTAGGGTTAAAATATGTCTAGATGGATACAAAAACTAGGTACCTTAAAAAGTCTCTTTCCCATTGTTGATTTCGACAAGTAATCGATAAATATATCGATGTTTTGAACAATGAAGAGTGTTCCAAAAGAAAGATTGTGTGAATCTCAAGACAGTCTTTAGAAGACCTTAAGAAGCGTTTATCTTAACTATTTTTGAGTTTAAATATGTCTAGATGGATACAAAAACTAGGTACCTTAAAAAGTTTCTTTCCCATTGTTGATTTTGGCAAGTAATCGATAAATATATCGATGTTTTGAGAATATATTAATATGTGAGCTATGATTATATGAAATTAAAACCTACGAAGTTTCTGCAGCATGCTAAACAAATAGATATATGCCAACTTGTACTCCACATAAAAGTTTGCCTATTCGGCAGTCCTGGAGTCCTTGAGAAAATGCTCCAGTAAGCCACTCTCGATTTATGCGCGGAATACTAAATGGTAGAATCAACAAGTTGTCTTTAAATGCCAAGAGCTCGCTTTAATAATCATTTCGAATTTCTCTTGCAGTTGACGCCTTTTCAATTGCAAATAAACCAACAAAAAAACAAAAAAGAAATAAAATAAGAAAAAAAGTCAACCGCAAAAACCAAGAAGCAAAAATTGTTTTGACTGACATCAAAGCTAAAAAATTGACAGGAAAAAGAGCCAAAATAATAAAAAAAAAGGAGCTCAAATAAGGACAACAATTTAAAGAAAACCGCCAAGCCCGCTGAGACCCCACGGTTAGCCAAGGGGCTTGGTCCGGGGGGGTCACAGTATTGTGACGTTGACAAAAAACAGAAAAAAAATTTACCATAATTTCAAAACAATGACGCAGTCCAAATAATCCTTCAGAGAAAACAAACTGTTGTCCTTAGCGCACAAAAGTGAAAGAAAATGAAGCGAGAAGCAGGATGCGGGATGCGGGATGCGAGTGTGTGCAGGGAGCAAAAAAAAAGGGGTTCAAGGACATTTTACACATAATTTTTACTACCTTACATGGCTCTCCTCTCGCCAGGACAGACAAAGGGCCCCTGGCCGCCACCCCGCCCCTGGCGCGCACATGCTAATGTAATAATTTTCAAGATGTGCGCCAGGATTTCTCAACGTCCTTGCGCTGATTTTTCCCGGCAGCAGCAATGAATGAAGGAAGCAACAGCAAAGTAAAAGTAAAAATAAGAAAAACAGACATAAAAAAAGGCTGTTGCTTGAAGAGTTTAACGCTCTATTACGCACAATCAGCGCGGCGAGCGGCGCGGGGTAGTAAAATAAAATACAAAATAAGGAACTTCTAGGACGACGACATTGATTGCCTTTTTACCTTGGCTAACCACCCCGGACCGAACCCAGTCCCGCCGCTCCACAAAAACCAAGGCTTTGTTTACCTTTTTTTCTCTTTCTCGCTTCTGGCCAGAAGGCAAATCGATTATTACGATTTGGGTGAATGAACCTGAGAGAGTTAAGATTGGCTTGACAAAGGCACAAGTATTAAATATGTATTTATCCACAAGTGCTGCAAAACTATCGATAAAGTCCTTGTTGCGCTCACAGGGTCACACTTTGTATCCTTTTATAGTTCGCAGTCGTACAAGGGTAACATTCTTGGGAATGCCTGTTGCTTAAATTAAAACCAACTCAAATGGCAAATAAAATACTTAAATATAAATTAGAAGGTATTAATAACTGTGGGAATATATTTAAAATTATCGATAGCATCGTTGTGTCTATCGAAATGTCTAATTTATTTATTGAATTATAGAAAAGAAGTAGAAATGAATAAATAAATAAAATACTAATTTTAAAAATCTAAATTTATTTATTTATTTATTTGTTATTTTCAAAGTTAAAATTGAAGAATGCATAGAAATAAAATTACCATAAAGTTCAGAAAATCGTCCTAAGAACCAGAAATGTTTTCTATATTCTAGAATTAGTTTCTAAATTTAAGAAAAATGTTTCTTCAATTCAGTAAAAATAAGAAACAAATTTGGCTATAGAAATATGGGAAATTTCTGCATTCTAGGGCACTTATTTTCCTTAGTGAAACTATCGATACTGTGGAGGATCTATCGACTTAACGAGTGCGTTCCCCATTTATTGCTGCATTTCCACTTAAAATTGAAGAATGCATAGAAAAATAATTACCATTAAGTTCAGAAAATCGTCCTAAGAACCAGAAATGTTTTGTTATTTTGTAGAAATAATTTCTAAATTTAAGAAAAATGTTTCTTCAATTCAGGAAAAATAAGAAACAAATTTGGCTATAGAAATATGGGAAATTTCTGCATTCTAGGACACTTATTTTCCTTAGTGAAACTATCGATACTGTGGAGGATCTATCGACTTATCGAGTGCGTTCCTCATTTATTGCTGCATTTCCACTTGGCGCTGCAGTGTGACCAGCTTCGTTTCGGATGCATGCAACACAACAATCAAATGCGCCACATTCTTTGTTGCGCCGCAATACAAAGGGCAAATTGTGAACTAGAGCAAAGCGTCTAGGGCTGGCTGGGGGGAGGGAGGACGGAAGCGGGGGGAATTTGAGGAAATTAGGTCACGCACGCATGTGTTGAGTGTCGACGCGGTTGTTGCAGCTACGCAGTAGTTACAAACAGATGTGGGATACGAGATACAAGATACGCGATATCAACGCACAACAGCAACAAAATGAGGCAGACAATGCGACGCAACGTGTCGCAAGGGGCAGGTATGAACGGGGGGAGAGAGAGAGAGCAATCAGAGAGAGGGAGAGGGCAAGCGATGCGGTTACGCATGCAAATTACAATTAACAACTAAGGATACAGTGAGCATAGTTTATGTAGAACGGCGAGGAAGGTAAAGTTCATTTAGGAGAATATAATCATGGCCAGGAGAAAAAATTCAATTTGAGTTGAAGAAAAAGACAAACGAGCAGACTTGGTTACTTGGTAACAACAAATTGTTTCTAAGAACTTTAATCAAAATGCTAAGATACTAAAAATATATCATCCTATTGCTTTTCCGCACATATCCTAAATATTAAAAGCAATTTTGATTTCATTGTAATAAGGATAAGTAATAAATGTTCTTAAGGTTTGTTAACATTGAAGGAACAATCAGAAAACCAATATTTGATGATTTGAAACATAAGGGATAATAAAAATAACTTTTATAATAAGAAACTTTTATGAAGGATGATTTCTATGATAGATTTAATATGGCAAACTCCCATATGGATCAATTTAAGCTAAATTCCAAACTGAGCTATAAGAATCTTGGCTGATTCGTTTGGTAGGGTTCTAAGCAAATCCTTGCTATGTTTGCTTTCGTATATAAGGATGTGCTTCGTTCAGTGTTAACCTATAAGCTGTATTTCATATAAGGAAGTATCTGTAACCAGTTTTAAGCCATTTCTCATTAACTTAACATTAACTTTTCTTGTCTATTATTATAAAAGAATGTTTGTTAATTACTTCGATTTCCATAACCCTGTAACTTTACTCTGACTTTACCAAGCTTCCTTATAATACAGTCAGCAACTGCGTTGCTCTTAATAATGTTGTTTCACTGTAGTTCACATTTGACATTTACATGGGGCAACAAAAGCTACTCAAAAAACTACAACAAAAACATGTTGTCGGTGTGGTGCGTTACGTTGGGTGGCGCTGCGCTTTTCATCTAATTGCCGCACGTTGATCTCCACCACTGCCCCCACTCTATAATGCTCCCCTCTGCAGCTCCCTTACTCTCTCTAAAGCTCTCATATTCTGACGTCCCATGCAATTCTCATCCAAGTTGAACCAAAACAAAAATTTGTTGTAAATTTCGTTTTCTATGATGTGTTGCCAAGGGGAAGGAGAGTATGCAGGGTTTGTGCAAGCTAGAGTTATCAAATTTGGTATGGATGTTCACAAATACGATAGCTAAGTGTAGGTATAAAGATTCTACCGTTAGGCCCACTGCCGCTCCCGAAAATAGGAAAAATTTAGGTATATCTCTGACAATTTGACAGCTGAAATTACCAAATTTGATAAAGAAGTCCTTGAAAGTGCAGACAAAACATTCCTTAGCAATGTCCAGAACTGCCCCGCTTATAACCAAAACTCAACAGCTTGCAAACAGAGTATATTGCAGTCGGGTAGCTTTGGGCTGCAACATTCTTAGTCGCTTTTTTGTTGTGTGTTCTTTTCGGTTAGTCAAATTAGGTCAATGCATATAATTTAGAGTGCGTCTCGTGTGCCCCTTACTGTGTGTGTGTGTGTGTGTGTGTGCTACTGTGCGTGTGTATTGGTGCATGTTGCAATGTTGTTGATGGCGCAGTTGCTGCTGCTGCTGTTGCTTCTGCTTCAGCTGACGCCGTAATTTTTTTGTTGGTAAATTGTTTTGTGCCTTTGATCTTTTGCTCTTTTATGCCTCAGTTGGAGAGTTGCCACCCCACCCGCTGGCCCACAGGCCCACAGTGTGGCAACACTCAGAATGCAATCCATCAATCGCAACGAACTGACGTTGACGCCAACGTCGACGCGGACGTCGCCGTCGCTGTCGCTGCCTCAGCTCGTGTGCAACCACCGCGCAATTATGTAATCTTCAGCACCCGCTGGGGGAATTGCTCAAAAAAAAGCTGCGTGCTATGAATCTATGCGTTTCGGGTGGTTGCGGCTGGGTGGTGCAGCGGGGAAGCAAGGCGCCGGAGTAGGGGTAGCCAAGTTGAAAAAATAGTGGGTCATATTAGGGGAAAGTTAGAAGTGTAAAAAAAGGTTCTGAAATCTATGGAATTTCTTATTTCCTATATAAGATATAGCGCTATATATAGTATCTCTAGAACACTAACTAAATTGAAAAGCTAATTGTAACTAAAAACATAAATTTAGTAAGAATTCAAGATTAGGTTAAGAAAAACCTACGAAATTCTACTGGGATAGATTACATATTAATCCCGAGTACATCTTTGAAGTCTGTCATATTTGTATTTAAACTTAATCTTTTTAAGGAACTACAATATTATAGGTATTCCTGCAACAGATCTTGCAGACTTTACACACCGAAAAGTTATAGATTTCAGAAAGATATAAGCCTTTTCTAATCCAGCAATTATATTCTGATATTTTATTCAAAATATATATTCATTTTACAATCCCTAAATGCAGAAACTTTCTTAGTTTCTAGTTCCTAATATAATTTTTTTTGTACCCTAATTTTGTCTCAAATTGTGTAATGGTCAGAAGGAGACGTTTCCGACCCAACAAAGTATATATATTCTGAATCAGCATGAATAGTCGAGTCAATATAGCGATGTCCGTCTGTTTCTATGCGAACTAGTCTCTCAGTTTTAAAGCTATCGTAATGAAACTTGACACAGATCCTATTTATTGCTAAAGGCAGTACATATGTCGGAGCCGGCCGGATCGGACCACTATAACATATAGCTGCCATAGGAATGATCGGTCGACAACTATGTTTTTGTATGAAAAACATTTTTGTTTATGAATGTATCCTTACCAAAATTAACCAAACCAAGTCTCTAGTAAGTTTATACAATCTGATCAAGTTTGGGCAAAATCGGACCACTATATCACATAGCTGCCATAGGATCGGGTGAAAAGTGAGTTTTTGTATGAAAAACTTTTTGTATTACATTGAAACTAAGTGAGAGTTTTCTTATACTTCAAATGGTTTTCCATAATTTTTATCGGAATCGAACCACATAGGAGCAATCAGACGAAAATTGAGATTAGTATAAAAACATTGCTGGCTAGGGATATAGTAGCTTCGGTACTCCGAAGACAGTCGTTCTTTCTTGTTATTTTTTTGAATTCAATTAATAAAACAATCACAATTGCAATATTATTATAAGTATTATGGTGTCTAGCTTAAACGCCGGTTCAAATATAGTAATAAAACTGCATTTATTTATATTTAAACAGTTTTATTCCCCATTCCGAAAATCAAATCATTGTTTAACTGATTATAACATCTCAGGCACGTTCCCTGCAGCATTTCCCTCCCACTAGTTCACACATTGTTAATCCCAAAACCCAAATACATATGAGACAGCATTTTCATCCAAGTTCCTTTGAGGCAAACCCCCAGCTATGAGGCGCATAATCAGATAATCACATCGTAAGGCTAAGTACTTTATGCCATTACAAGACCTTCAAAAGGTTAAACATAAATTAAATTAAGCAAAAACCAGCACAAAACTAACCACCAATAAGCCAAAAGCAACCATTTCCAACCACAATTGTCCACGCATTTTTTCGTCTTCGTCTTCAGTTTTGCTATGTTTTATTTATTATTATTTTATGCAAGAAAAAAAACAACAAAAAATATAAAAGAGAATATAAATAAAAACAAAAATGTTGAAAAACTTGCACAATCGAATGGCTGGGAGCACCCCAAAAAGAAACGAAAGACAGAAGGATGCTCCATCCAAACGTTTTTCTGCGCATTTTCCGAAATTTTCGGCGATTTTTGCATACCCTGTAAACATGAAATTAATGAAAGGCGGGTTCGGAAAACTTAAGGGGAAGGTTTGTAATAGGGGAAGGAAATCTTTAACTTAGACAAATTCTATTTTATAAGCTGTTTAACAGTTAATGTGCATACATACTATATGTTTCTTTTAGGTGTGTTTCTTGAGGCCTGGATCTCAGAGACTAGAAGAGTTAGAGTAAGCAAATTTGGTATGCGGCCTCTCAGCTATCAAACGCAACTCAATTTGTTATCAAACTTGAGATCCTCACCTCAGTATTCCCGAAAATTAGATACAATGCATTATAGATATAATAAAAAATTTATTT
The DNA here is from genome assembly GCA_037075165.1 of Hirtodrosophila histrioides. Classification (NCBI taxonomy): domain Eukaryota; kingdom Metazoa; phylum Arthropoda; class Insecta; order Diptera; family Drosophilidae; genus Hirtodrosophila; species Hirtodrosophila histrioides. The sequence goes on from JBAMCL010000656.1 coordinate 26,389, forward strand.
ACTGGGTATTTTCTAGGCGAGCTCTACTTAATTGCTTCTCTTTTATTTGTTTATTATGCATGAATTGTGAATATGGAGCGAAGTTTGCGTCTTGCAGCAGCGGCCGGAAGAATTCAATTGAGTGTAAGAAGGGGAGGCATGAAAACAAGGCAATTGTGAATATTAGTAGAAAGTAATGCAAGGGTTGGGGCTACGGGTGGAGGGGGGTTGTGGTGTTGGGCTTTAGGGTTCGTGTAATTATAAACATTTGTTGCTGGCTACCCTTGCAAACCTTTTTTGTATACCTTCTTTTTTTTTAAAGGAAAAGTTTTCACAAAGCAAATCGCTGGCAATTCCAATGCCAATTTCAGCTCCAAGTTGAATTCCCACGCGTGCTGCTGCCTCAAAACTAATTGCAAATTAATGACTTTGGTTAAGTTGCCGCAATGAGCAACAACAATAACAACAACAACAACAACAACAGCAACAATTAGAACTCATCTCTTGGATTGGGCGCAGGGCGTACCAGGTCAAAGCTGTAGTTCGGCCTGCAGGGCCCTTGGCTCGAGTTAATCAATCATTTTCTCCATTACATGATGTGCAAAAAAGAAAAGAGAAGACAGCAACAACAATTGCTAATACTAATACTAAAACAAAAACAATTTTCTATCATGTCTGCCAATTTGTGGCTAATTAGTTTTCTTTGACCATTCGCCGCAGGAATAACGCAAGTGCGAGCGAGATGCCAGCACGATAGTTGCAATTCTCGCCAAAGCTTGCGCTGGAACTGCAACTAAGCGCGTGCGAGCGAGATGCCAGCACACAAATTGCAATTCTTGCCAAAGCTTTCGCTTATCGCGCAAAACTGCAGCGCGCCAGAGCGAGAGGGCCATAGCACGACTGCGAACTGGTTCCCCATTGGATGCGCATAAATGGCGATTGCCTGCGGATCGTTTAATGCGATAACTGAGAACTTGGGGCGCTTAAGAACTTGATAGGAACTGACTAACTATAAACTTGTTTTAATTCTTAAGCTGTTGGCATAGAATTGTATTTTAAACAGGAAAGAACAACTTTCTTCAAAGATTTAAGCTCCTGCAGCAATGTCTTCATCCCAAAAACTCAATTTTCATCCTATTGTTTCTATATGTATGTATATTCATCCGATCAATATTACGTATTAAAATACATTTTTATTGTCCTGCTGCAATATTTTCCATCCAAAAACTCACTTTTCATCCTATTGTTTCTATATATATTCATCCGATCAAATATTACGTATTAAAATACATTTTTAGCTCAAAATACAAATGTCATATATCGAACAAAAATGATCAAATAATTTGTTGTGTCTGCGTTTTTGAACTAATTTTAGGCATAAGCCGATCAGATTATTATTAAAATTGAACATGAAAAATTAAAATAAATATAAAAATAGAATTCCCAATGCAATAATTTTATGTTTAATGAGTCGTGTCCATGTCGCACTATCAGCTCCAACCTCTGGCTACAATAACTAAACCTAAAACATACATTTATATTTACAGAGAATCTCCTCAATGCAAAAACGAGCCCATTCTCCAGATTTATACTTACATATACAAATGCGAGTAATTCAGACATACGAGTGTATAAAAACTCTAGTGGCAAACGAGTTTCAACACATCTAGTTACATATTGTTATTAGTTTTTACTCTGACGGCGGGTGTAATAACTAAAACAATAAGTCTGTAACGAATAGATGCAGATATATAGTTACATTCATACTCGTATTAATGGTTCTGTATCCCAAAGACCAGCTCTTAAGCCAGGCTAATACCCCAATTCTTCTGAAACTAATCTCTGCTGAGGGAGCTGTCTAAAGGTTTCTGGCTTAAGGAGCTTTACTGAGCGTGAACAGTAAGTATTTGGTAAGTGCCAAAATATGAATTATTTTGAAGCCAGTCAAACGTTTAAGGATGCGAAGAGAAAGATTTGAAATATCAAACAATTTAAATGGGAGAGCGAAAGAAAGAGCGGGATGAATGAAATTATAATGAAATTTGATTTTAAAAAGAGCAAAGCCAGGTTGCTAGTAAAATGTTTAAGGATATAATACAAAGAAGAATTACAAAAATGAATGATCTTGTAGGAGTAATCATGAGAAAGGAAGCATAGAAGTAAAAAGCTGTCTTATCCTTAGGCAAAGCAGCGCTGTTAGAAAAACGTTTAAGGATACAACACAAAGAGGAATTGAATAATTGAATACAATTGAAGGATTACCCCTATGACAACGAAATAGATCGATACATTATTGCAATTCAGCGAAACACTATAAATAACGTTTAAGGATACAACACAAAGAGGAATTGAATAATTGAATACCATTATAGGATTACCCCTACGACAACGAAATAGATTGATTTACAGACAAATGTTATTTTATTGCAATCCAGTGAAATACTATAAATAACGTTTAAGGATACAAAACAAAGAAGAATTGAATAATTGAATACCATTGTAGGATTACCCCTACGACAACGAAATAGATTGATTTACAGTCAAATGTTATTCTATTGCAATCCAGTGAAATACTATAAATAACGTTTAAGGATACGATACAAAGAGGAATTGATCAAAATGAAGATTCCCAAGTTCGGTAGAGATATTCATTTATATGTGGCTAGGAGTGCTACGCATTGGATTTCAAATTGATGTTACTTATGCTATAGACATAAATTGTTGAATAGATCGGCGGGGTATAAATTATAGCAAGCAGGTAGGGTAATTAAATTTCGGTGCTGTGTGTGAGTGGCTTTGCGTAGCTTGTTTTGCGTTAATCTTCCAACAATGTGGAGCTGCGCTGCGTGGACATGAAATTTATGGGATGTCAAAGGGCCATAATCTGTGCGACGACTGCTGCCACGTTGGGGCGGGCCAGGGGCTAGGGGCCAGGGGACGGGGCGACTAAGCGGACAAGCAGACCGAGTAGAACCTACAGACGGAGAAGGCCAGCGATGTAGTAGTACACATATAGTTAACCGGGGGACGGGGGCATTTGCAGGGGCCTGCCAGCGCGTGCAACGAGAGCGACAAAGCTTTGCGCTCACGCACATATACGCACTCCACACACACACACACACACAAGCACACGCATGTGGCGATTACCTCATCGCAGCGAATGTCAGCGCCCAGCAGAAACAACAAAAAAGCGCAGAGCAAAAGCGAAGCGTGGAATGCGTGCGAGCATGAGGAGAGCGCGGGCAGGGCGAGCGCGGGGCGCGTAACAGACGCACTTTGTATGCTAGAGGCCACGCACACCAATACATAACTACTCATATATGCATATGTGTGTGCGTGTGTGTGTGTGTGTGTGTCTATGTTCTATGTGCTGATTAAAAAAGCGTGCGATCTTTTATTAATGCTGCTTCGCTGCTGCTGCTGCTGCTGACGCTGCGTCGCTGCTGCTGCGGCTGCTGCTGCGGCTGCTGCTACTGCGGCCGAAGCTTTTGCGCTTGTTGTAACTGCCTCCCCTCTTCTAGCCCCCCGGCTCTTGTCTTTGCCCTGCGCTCAAGAACTGGTCCAGCAACATTTTAATTAATGATCTGGCAATGCTATTGCTGCTTCTACAATTTATACCCTATATAAACTAGAAGTACCAAAGAGGGCATGCTAAATTGGGCGCTAAGTATGTAACAGACAGCACTAAAAGTTATAGCCACATATACATAGTTTCAAATGTGACAGCTATTATCGATTAAAAGCTTGCTTAATGACAGCAAATTTTAAAACACAATATATTCCGATTTTATACACCCAAGAATGTGTTTTTATAAATAAAAAATGCATTCATGAATATAAGATTTCTATAAAATATAGACTCCGTCGTAACGATAGTGACAAATAAACCTCAACAAAAAAAAAAATCATCAAATCGATTAATTATACGATCTTATTTATATTCAGTATGTATTTTATCAGCATTTGTTTTGCGTCAATCTCAGGATCTATTGTATCTAGAGTCAGCAAATTTGGTATGTAAGCTCTTTTATATCTCTTATACATAAAAAGATCAAGCTTCTTCTAAATATATAAAACGTTGACAAGAAATTAAGATTAAAAAAAAAAAAAAAAAAAAAATAATTTGTATTAAGTCCTATCTACTACTATTAAGCTTTACAAAATTCAAAGAAGACAAGATTAAAGATAAAGCTCTGACATTTAGTACTTCCAAATTTATGATCTATATATCTAACTCAAAAAAGTCATAAGAATCCTATACTGAATACTACAATTGTTTCAAAAGTGTTACTGTTTGAGTCCTCTTATAAAGATATATTTAGGAGTATAAAATTACGGCACTTCTCTATACAAAAGCATTCCTACTTTAAAGTTTCTCTAGAACTTCCTACAGGATATCACAAAGCATTTCTACTTTAAAGTTACTCTGAAACTTCCTACAGGATATCACATAGTCGATCATTGTCGTTTTGATCGCTCACTTCTTCTACTTCTACATCATCCACTTCTTGCTCAACTGCGCCATGCTTCTAATAAATTTAGCTGAATGTAAAATCTTGTATGGTAGGTCATTTGCTCTCTTTCTCTGTCGCCTATTATCGCTCTCGCTCTCGCTACCCGTCCCGCTCACGCTAGTTCTCCTCTTGTAACAGCCGGAAATGTGTCTTGTTCTTGTTTTCTTACAGACTACCACAAGATTGAGCCACAAAGATATTAAAACACAGCAATTCTCCATTAAATCTGTTGACTTCTGCGCTACCATTTGAAGTAATTAATCAAAATATGAGCCAGGATAGGTGCCTAGGCCAACGAGGGTGTGTGCTGCACTCAGAAACCCACAATGTGGTTGGCAACTCTAGTTCTTCACGCAACCCAGCCGAAGGAAATGGCCACACACATAATTATTGTAATTTGCATTTTCAGCAGGTTGGTCATAAAGTAAAAGTGTGTAAAAAATATATGTATATGTGGAAAATGTTCGTTGAAACTAAAACGATAATAAATCAAATGTCTTCGAGAAGAATTCTGGACACACTTATACGACTAGCAGGTGTTCTGTCTTATGAGGTTAAGAAGACAAATGGAATATAGAGGTGTAATAGTAATTTGATCAGATCCAAAGAAGATGCGGCTAAGATGTCTTTAAAAGTTCGTGTAGAAAAGTTATTTCTTAGTCCCAGGAAATATTTCTCAGTCGCGGTCTTTGCTATGGAGAAGTAAATTATAAAATAAAAAAAAAAAGAAGTTATTATGATATCTGCATATATGTAAAATATTCCGAGTTCTTCTGTAGTCTATAGAAAAGATGCTGGATAGAAGAACTCGGAGCTTGGAAAAAGAGGAAAAATAATATAAACTGGGACGACAGTTAAGCACAAAGACAAATAAAAACATTTCTTGGACTTGAAAAGAAAGGATGATAAACTTACTAACAAACTATCTAGAGAAACTAAATATAGCTGACTCTGATAGGTGTAAATACGCTAAGAAGAATGAAGAAACAAGAGAACATGAGTTCCCTGAACTTCACAGACACTGCTTTCAACGGGGAGAGACCTCCTTACAGGAGTTGGGATCTTACTTAGCTCTACTAAATTTAAAAAATGATTTACTTTGTCCCATTTTCCATATAAATAATGATATTTCTATGAATCGATCTTACTTAATTTAAAAAAATGACTTACTTTCTCCCATTTTCCATATAAATAAAGATATTCCTATGTATCTATGATCTTACTTAGCTCTACTAAATTTAAAAAATGACTTACTTTGTAACATTTCCCATACAATTAAAGATATTCCTATGTATGGTAGTATTATTATGTTGAACTGCGATCAATAAGATCCATTGTAGTCTCTTATGATCCCAGAACTCCTCCATAGTGAACATTAACCTGCAAGCGTTCAACAATTCTCAGATTTCAGTTTACAGAATCAACAGTCTATATAGATAAAGTGATTTCATAGCTGACAGGAGCTTTGTGTACTTCAGATAGTATATAAACTATCTCTCCTTTAAAATAATTTCAGTTCCAATCTTCAACTGAAGACACACCTCCCCAGTTGCCTGAGTTAGCTGACATGCCCCAATTGAAATCACAGGCATGTCATAAAAATCGTAGGTATTATGAAATCATATATCAAACATTCTGGAAAGGTTTTTTCTGTGCACACAAGTCGCAACCTGGCGTATGCGTAATAATAATACTATTATGTATACGCAGCGCAGGCCAAAGGGGTCAAGCAGTGCATATCTGTGTGTGTGTGTGTGTGTGTGTGAGGGTTTGTTGTGCGTGTGTTTTAATGACCGTACAGAATATATTCAGAAATCGCAGAACACACATACGACCCGTGGGCCCGGCCCAGAACAATGTTCAAAAGGCAACAAATTTTGTGCCTTTTAATTTTATTATTTTCTCATAAATTATATTTTCTTTTTTTTTTTGGCATAGTTATAGTTGCTGTTAGTTGTTGTGTGTGTGTGTGTGTGTGTGTGGCCTTTATTGCATTTTAATGGAAATTTCTTGTTGCTTTCTGTGCGCTTCATTTGTGGTTCGACCACCCTCTGTGCCGCTAATATGACAATAACCCAACAATTAAGTAATTCCATCATTTTTGTAATTTTTGATGTAATTTCTTAGTTCTTAGCTGCGTTTTTGAGGCTTGGTTTCAAACTGAACCCAACTGAAACTCATTATTCTACTCAATGGATTTTTATTGCAAAATTGCGTTTTCATTTATAATTTTTGTTGGCCAGTTTCATTACCATCCCCCGCCCCCATTGAAAATGACCTCAATTGCCTTTTGCCCTTTACATTTTTTGAGGTGCGTGCATGCGACGGCTGAGGGGTTTATTTGGCCCGGGGGGGTGGAGGTAATGATTCATGTTATGTGTTGCAGGACTGTCCCACAAATATGCAAATTATGCAATATAATTTACGTATATTTATAATAATGTCGTGTAATGAGTTTAATAAGTAAATGTAGGAATGTCAGGGGGCATTCCAGATGGAGTTTTAATTTGATATTCCGCTTTGAAAAATTGCAACAAAAAATTTAAGAAAATAAAAGTATTTTTATCAAGCTGATTTGTAATAAAAATTAGAATAACATTTTTGGGGATTACTGCAAAAAATTAGAATCCGCTTTAAATATCACATAGTAGTTTAAAAAACTGCCTAATCATCTGTTATAATGTAATTTTTGCTTTAGTAAACAAAAAGTTCTGCACATGGACAATAAAAACGTTTATGGTTAGTTATAATTGAAATAGAGTTATCAAATTTGGTATGCAGCTTCTCCAATACCTTACATAGATCAATTCATCAACAAATTCGGTGTACTATCCCACGCAACATCATAAATTAACAAAAACTCAAAACATAACCTCACATAACTATAACATAACCTAACATTTTTAGTTGAGTTTATGTTATGACTTTCTATATCAAACTTCTAGCTGCCTTATATGCGTTTTATAATTGAATCATTTATATAAAACGTTTTATGGCCCACTTCACACATGTAAATTTGCTGGCACAGCCTTTCCATCAATTGATCAATTTATAAATTGTGTATTTCATGCATAATATTTGTACAGATAACAATTTATGATTATTACAATTTGGCAAAACAACAACTTGACAAATCTAGCGAAAAATATGATAATAAAACTAGAAATTTATATGACAGGCCAAGGAAGACCAAGCAGCTAAAAGAATTCATTCAGGCGAAGCACTAAAAATCATTCAAATTAGTTCAAGAAAAATGTGAAAAACAAAAAAAAAACAAAAAATGAAGAAGGCGACAGCAGCAAAAGGAGCCGTCAAAAAGCAAAGCAATTCAATTACAACAAGAGGCAGCAGCAGCAACAACAATGAGCTGATAATGTTGCAAGTGAAAGTGAAACAAGAAAAAACGCTGCCACAGCAGCAGCCTACAAGAAGGAAGCAGGATTCGTGGCGCCTCAGGACGGCCCCATAAAAATGCTGTAGGAAAATAAACGAAATCGGGCAAAACAGCACAACATGCTCAACATATATGGTTGGGGACTGTTTGGGGATTGTTGGACTCGTATATAGTTTTGTTTTTAATCTTTGGCCTTGTTTTTCCGCCCAAACTCAGCAGCCAGACACAGTTATTGCATTCTGGCGACAATGCTGGAACTGGAGTTGGATGCCGGAGCCAGTTCGCTTATTTAATGCTTCATTTATGTACAACTTATATATATATATATATATCTATATATATATTTTGTTATATAGTGCAGTGTGTCTGCTCATCTGACATTGCCGGTTTGCCCTTTGTTGCTGTTTGTGACATTTGTAAAATATTTCTTAACATTTTCTTTGCTTATTTGTGTGTTTTCTTTTGGGCGCTGCCTGACGCCACTTGGCCATTAAATTGATAAGGAAAATGTTACTCGGCTGTCTGGGAAACTGCACGAGTAGCATCCAACTTGATGCCAGTTACATGATAGAGATATTGACGGTTGGCTGGAGGGTGTCAAGTGAAAGTAGTTAGAAGGGTGTTTCGGCTATTGAGGCTTAGCCAGATATCCTGCTTGAAAGTGTAGATAAACTTAAGGCATTTTTTAATAAACTAACAGACTAACCCCACTAGTTCTCTTTTTATTTCAAGAATTGTAGAATGGGAGTGCATAGGAAGGCAAGTTTTTGACTTGAAAGTTAGGCTGGGTATGTAAATATAGTCGGACTTTTTGGATCTAACTTGTGCCTTAGTTTTGAAGAAAACTCAATCAAACTTTTTAGAGTTTCAAACTTAATGGAGTTTCAAACTTGCTAGAGTTTGAACTACAAGTTGGTAGCATCCGAATCGGGCTATAAAATTATAAGAATCGATCAAAAATAAAGTTATTATACAAAATTACCATCTTTTGAAAATTTACAATTTTTATAGGACTTCTAGCAGAGTTTTTATAATTTTTACTACTGTCTTTTATTATAGCTGACAAAAATTCACTTTTTATTGCCAAAATAAACTGATCTATAATTTTTGTGGATAATCTTAGACTTGCTGAACTACACCCAGAAAAATAAATGCCATTGAATTCAGAAAATCGCCATATAATAAAATTCACTCTTAAAGCCAGAAAAAATTTCGTTTAATAGAAATAATATTTAAATTGAGAAATATATTTCTAATATATTTCAAACCAAACTAATATAATAGATAATATTCCAACACTTAATATTTTTAATAGCTATAATTTTTTGATTTAAAGTCTATGTATATATTTAGCAGAAAACGCTATGAAGTCTGAACTCCTTATTGTAATTAATATTAGGACACACACAAATACACATAATTACTTTACTGTGAATAAATGATATGAAAATGAAATGAAATTTCTTAAATTCAGAAAAAAAAAAATGAGGTTATGTGCCTTTGGCGATTTTCTACATTTAAGGGCATTTATTTTTCTGAGTGTAGCTCTGTGTAGATCTGTGATCTGTATTATAGTTAATTTTCAATAAATAAATAAAATACATAGATCTGGGATTTCAAATTACGAAAACACTGATGAAGCCGCTCTGTTTTGTTCCCCCCATCTAATTTATCTCCCTGTTTTACTCCCCTATTATATGATCTTAAATGAGATTAACTAGCAAGTGTCAACAGCCCATGATATTTCTATCCTAATCTCTCTAAATGGGAAACTGCATTTACAAGGAAGCAACTCTATAACATGTAATGCCCAAGTGAACTCCTAAGAAAGTTTTCTTCTCAAATCAAAAGTATCTTCCCATATTTTTATTGACAATAGTATGACAATTGTTGTTGTTGTTGTTGTTTGTTATTCTATTTGTTGTCTGTGGTGGTTGTTATTGGCATTATTAACGCAGCAATTTGTTTGCGTGGGCATTGGCCAACAATAACAACCACGAGGAAACTCCAGCCCCTTTTTTCGGTTTGGGGGGGTAACAATTTTGAAAGTCGTCCCAAGGAAAGTACTTAACGTATTGCCTGCTACTGACCCAGTTCAGCAGCGAAAAGGACCTTCAAGTTACTTGCCTCGATTTATGTTGTTTGTGTTCCTGCCTCCTTCTATGCTTGTGCACTTTGTTTTTGTTTCTTTGGCTAGTGTCCTGCTGCTCCTCTCGCATCCTGCCATCGCCACGGCGGTCAGCGAAGTATGTGCCACATGTTAATGTCTTTGTATTGGCAGTTTGTCCCGTCTCCTGTTAATATCCCATCCTTGTAGTTGTTGTTGCTGTTGTCCTCTTTGAACTGTCATTACAACTTTTGTATTTGACAGCGCCGCTTTATTGGCCGTTCACTGTCTCAGGCCTTGCTTGCGTTTCCTTTTTGTTTTTAGGTCTTTTTTTTTATTTTTATATTTTGACATTTATTGCCAAGTTGTGTTTTGAAGTGTCTTCCAGTTGTTTGTTTCTTCATTTTTCGTGAGATTTGTTTACTTCTTGGCCCGAAAATATACTTCCAATATGGTTCACAATCAATTGAATGGGATTTAAATATTTATCAAGCAATTTCAATTATATGCTTATGTCGCCTAACTGAATTCGTTTCTTGGGTGCAACTGTATATAGTTTTAAGTGAAGCATAAGCCAGATATATATGCCAGTAGACCACATACCAAATTTCAGCATAATATCTCAAAGGATATACGAGATAACTATGAGAAGACCACATACCAAATTTCAGCATAATATCTCAAAGGATATACGAGATAACTATGAGAAGACCACATACCAAATTTCAGCATAATATCTCAAAGGATATATGGGATAATTCGTTTCTTGGGTGCAACTGTATATAGTTTCAAGTGAAGTATAAGCAAGATATATATGCCAGTAGCCCACATACCAAATTTCAGCATAATATCTCAAAGGATAATATGAGAAGACCATAACCAAATTTCAGCATAATATCTCAAAGGATATATGAGATAACTATGAGAAGACCACTTACCAAATTTCAGCATAATATCTCAAAGGATATATGGGATAATTCGTTTCTTGGGTGCAACTGTATATAGTTTTAAGTGAAGTATAAGCTAGATATATATGCCAGTAGACCACATACCAAATTTCAGCATAATATCTCAAAGGATATACGAGATAACTATGAGAAGACCACATATCAAATTTCAGCATAATATCTCAAAGGATATATGGGATAATTCGTTTCTTGGGTGCAACTGTATATAGTTTCAAGTGAAGTATAAGCAAGATATATATGCCAGTAGACCACATACCAAATTTCAGCATAATATCTCAAAAGATATATGAGATAACTATGAGAAGACCACATACCAAATTTCAGCATAATATCTCAAAGGATATACGAGATAACTATGACTTTTTAAGAGTCTTGATCTAAGACAATCTTATAGATAAATATGCAGACGAATTCCCTTACCTCATATTAGGTCTTTTGATAAAAGAAATATCGTTTGTGAAAATACCTAAATATTATTAATTTAAATCATTTGTTGTCAAAGCAACGCACAAACGTGATAAACATTATCAAAAAGCAACCCGTGCTCCTATGTAATTAACTTAAAAATGCCTATCAGCAACAACAAAAGCAAATTGTTTGATAAACGAGTAGACAAGGTATTTAAACGAAGAAAAAACACATATAAAAAATTACATTTCGCACGTGAGTTGAGACACAAAATCAACAAAAAAAACTATGTTGAAAATATGTAAGGTGACAAAAGTGTGCTTATAAAACAGATAACATAAAATAGCAAAAAGAATGCCAAATTATGCATAAGTTTAAACGCTTTATGCATAAATAATTTAACAACTTAATTATAAATACATTTGAAAAGTTTACCATAGTTTAAAGCTTTGCTACACATGCAGAGAGACAAGGTAAGAGTGCAGTTGGGGTAGGGGCACTTTGACAAAAGCTCTTAAATACATTCGTCAAATTGAACGAAAGCAAAAGTGACGCGCGCAACTCAACGCATCGATAAGTGTGCAATTGTTTATTAGGTTGAGATAGGAGAAGTTGATTGTATCAAATTTTAGGTTAAGCTGAGAGCGGGACTGGAATGACAATGGAAAACTTCGGTTATGTGCGGGATCTGGACAGGTTATGAGACAGGTCAGAATAGCTGGGTTATTTTAAATCTCCCAGCGGTGCGGGCCTTCATCTTGGCTCTTCAAATTTCTAACGTGTCCCTTAAAATATCATATTTTCTAAATATGAATAGAAGCATTTAGAAGCAGAAGGCTTATCCGATTCCATCCTTCGGATAACTGGATTTATGGCAGGACGCCTGCAGGAAGGCTATTAAACTTTAGCTAAGATCTGTACCTAATACTCACTCTACTGTCTACTGTTAGTTTCTGTTTTCCCCTGCTCCGTAACATTACATTAACATTATGAAAGTAGTTTAAGTAAGTAACATAATAAATATATTTATTATATATATATATATATATAAGTTTATCAAAAATAACATTTACGATTGCAAAAACTCATTTTAACTACTTGAATTTTTATCTCTTCTATATTAGTATTTGGAGAACACATAAATATAGTAGAAAACCAATTTGAAAACAAATTTTTCAAGCTATAAGTAATTTTTGGCGGACTTCGGAATTCCTGAGTAGTTTAAGGAACCCTCCAATCGGGTGGGTTCCGTTAAGGAAAGCATTTTCAGGGACGGGAGGAATTGGACACGAATTTTCTCTCCCAATCCCAGCTGTAATTTGAATTATTCAGTAAGTTGAAAGAATGAAAAGTGAATAGAAATGGGTTAAATTCCTTATAGAACTGGCTTAAAAACAATTTGAATGATCTTTTCTTTGATTTGATGATCTCGCAAGTTGAACGAAGAGCGTGCAATTCTGTATCAAGTTGTGGGGAAGGGGTAATTTCAACACTTCGTTAAATACAACGAAAGAGCAGACCAACCGAAAAGTGTGCAATTCTGTATAAAACTGTGGAAGGGGCAATTTCAATAATTTCGTTGAATACAACGCAAGAAAACAACGCATGAAGAGAGTGCAATTCTGTATCAGCTTAGTTAGGGGAAATTAGCCAAAATAGACTCTTTGAATTGTTCGTCAAGACTGAACGAAAGCAAAAGTGAGGTGCGCACATGCAAATACACCAAAGGTTCGTTAAGTTTTGTTAGGTTTGCAGCTTGAATAAGCTGTTAAGTTTTGAAATTGCAAAATGGCTGCAGAAACCAATATTAATTAAAAGGAATCTGTTTAATTGGCAGCGGGCCAATTGAAATGCGGAAGTTGCCAAAGATTTATGATAAACTTATATTGTCAAAATGTTTTCTCAGGCCCAGCTCAAGCTCAGTCTCAGTCGCTGAGTTTCTCAGTCTGCAGCGTCATTCTTTCTTGGCCAGAGCCTATGTTTGGCCATATAATTACCGGTTATTGTACGCTTTATAATCGTAAATGCGTCGCTGAGGCTGCGGCTGCGGCTGCGGCGACCTTACGCACAAAATGCGTGTGAGATACATATAAAGCCGCATAGATACAGATACATATTTATATTTACTGACAGACAGACGAATAGACAAGCTGGCAAATACGACAGATACACAGTTGGCAACACGCTGCGCATGCTGATCTCACAATATACAATTTCTGGTTTTTCGGCGGCCACTTTTGAGCCGCATACGAAATATGCCTAGAAAAACTTAACTTAACTTCGTTTCCTCTCCCTCTCTCTAGGCCCTGTTTCAAGCCCAGTTCGGTCAAACAAACAAATAACAACAACAACCAACAAACAGTACGCAGAATTTTATGCGTTTGCAAAGTTTTCGTTTTCGTCGTTGTTGTTGTTGTTGTTGCTGTCTTTCGCCGTTGCTGCCTCTCCGTCATTCGTTGTTATCTTTTGTGCTTCAGCTTCGTTGTTCGCACTGCTCTTGAGCATACATAAGTTTCTTCAAGAGCTTTTCGACCTCAGAAGTGCGCTACAAATTTCGAATCTTTTCAAAAGAATATTTCAATAAATTATAAGAAATAATTGAAAAAATTTAAGAAATTTCAGTATTTTCATGTGCTTATTATCCTTGGCTATAAATAAATAATATTTGGGAAAAAAATATATAGAGATCTAGGGTTTCCATAGGATTTTGCTGCTCATACAACTTTATTCCCTTGCTCAACTCAGCTTAATTTACTTTCAGACTTTATCAAAAAAAAAGAAGTTATTTATCAATAATAATAATAATAATAAACCCGACGATTAAGTTAGAAACCATATCACTTATAACTTATAACAGTACTGAAATGTTGATTGTCATATTAATTATATAAAATGTTATAATGTTACAACGTCAAGTTTACTAAAAACAAGAAAGGACGGCTAACTTCGGAGTGCCGAAGCTATATACCCTAGCAGGAATTAATTTTTATACAAAACTTTTGTCTGATTGCATCTATGGGTCCGATTTTGATGAAATTATAGCAAACTAGTTTGGATAAAATATTTGTATAAACAAAAAGTTTGATATAACGATAAAGGTAGTAGTTCGATTTTGACCAAATTTGGTCAGATTGTACAAACTCTCTAGAGACTCGGTTTGGGTAAGTTTGGTGAGGATTCTATACTTAAAAAAAAAAAATTCTTGTCAAACGATCATTCCTATGGCAGCTATATGTTATAGTGGTCCGATCCGGCTGGTTCCGACATACGTATGCAGCAAAAAGAAGGGTCTGTACCAAGTTTCATTACGATAGCTTTAAAACTGAGAGACTAGTTCGCATAGAAGACGAAGGATTAGAGAGAAAAAATGAATAATATATATATATTTTTTTTTTATTTAAATAGGGAAAAAAAAAAAAAAAAAAAAAAAAAAGACGGACAGACGGACATCGCTATATCGACTCGGCTATTCATGCTGATTCAGAATATATATACTTTGTTGGGTCGGAAACGTCTCCTTCAGTCCATTACACATTTCGAGACAAAATTATAATACCCTCTGTTAGGGTATAAAAATGAATACATTTTTTTTTTAAATTAAATGTATTGGATTCCATGATCTTAAGCAATATATACAAATATATGCTACACAATAAACAGAAAAATTTTAATTTCTTGAAAATTAAATCAGGAACTCTTCATTAGAGTAAATAAAAATGTTTTTCTAATCAATAAAATTACAAATAAGAGTGCATTCGAGTAGAAAATACATGTTAAAATTTAATTAGGCTCTGCGAAATGTAATTAAAAGAACGCTTTTCAGTGTTGATTAACATCAAATGAAGATTTTTTAGGCTTTAAACTTGCGATCTTAAAGTAGCCATATGTTCTTCCCTCCAAGGGGTACTCAGTTTTTCAAACCATAAATCATAGTAGAAATACCAGAGACTCAAAGCATACCCCATCCATATGATTTATGTATCTATCTCCATTTACAACTAGCGCCTCCCTACGCGATTTTCAAACAATTGAAGTGAGCACTCCGAAGCGCATGCGAACAGCCCACGCAGCCTAGGCAAAAACACAACCTCAACGCATAACTCAAGTGTCATGCGCTTGGGTCTAGGTACCAATCACTCGCTCGCTCTCTTTCACTCTCTCTCTCTCTCTCTCTCTCTGTCTGTCTGTCTGTTGCTCACTCGCTTACACTTGCTGGGGTCTGCTCACATGCGTAACGCATTTCGGGCTCTGCGCTCGCTGCGCCTCGCTCTAACGCATTTCATTCAACAAACAACAACAAACAGAAGAGGCACTAAAAACTTTATGAAAAAAAAAAGAATTAACGAATCTTTAAAAAAATATAAAAAAAAAAAATACCGAACTCAACGCGGCTCTATTCAAGGTTATGTTCAGGGCTACACGCATCGCATCGACAACAAATTTTCGTTTTTTTTTTCTTTTTTTGTTGAATTTTTCGTTAGTGCGTTTGTCACTTTGTTGTTGTTGTTGTAGTTCACGCATATTTTGTATTTGTATTTGTATTGTGCGTGTGTGTGTGTGTGTGTGTGTGCTTTTTTGCAGCTGCTAATCAAAATGCCTAATGCTCTCCGGGCCTGTCGCCCGCTGTAATTTATAAACGCCTAACAAGCAGAAGCAATTTTTTTTTTTTTTTGCTTTTTGAAAATGTGAAAAAATAATGTTGTAGTTTTTGTTTTTAGTGTTGTTTAGCGGCTGGCGATACGCATTATTTACGCAACTGATTTGTATTTGCAGTGTATCCACAAACACAGAAACACACATATACACACACACACATACATACATATATATTTAAGTATAATGTGGGATTGGAGTTGGGAATTCATAGGAAAAAAAAACAGTAATATTTAAATACAATACATAATACACAATACATGCAATTAAATTGTTCATATTCAATTCATATTGTAATTACAAGCCCCTCAAGGTGAAATAAAAGTCAAATTTTATATTACAGTGCAAAACTTGTAAAAGGTACAAAGTTTTTAGCATTTTTTTCCTATCAAAATTCATTAATTTCGATTTTAAAAATGTCTAGAAATGCATTCAAATGTAACCTCAAAAAGCATAAAAAAAGTTATATGTTATCAATATTAGTCATATTAAAAAAAAAATAAAGAAAAAGTATTGATTGATAAATGAAATGAAATTGAAATTCTAAGGATGAATTCAATCAGTCATAAAAAATAGTTGAATGAAGTTTCAATTATGTTTTGAATCTCAGTCTTAAAAAAAATACATACATTATTTATCATTTATCAATTAATACATTAAAAATTCATCCTCAAAAAGCATGAGAAATAGTTGAAGAAAGTTTTAAATATGCTACCAATTTTAGTCTTATTAAAAAATATATATAAATTGAATAATAAATGTTTCGAAAAATCATGAAAAATACTTATACGCAGTTTTTGATATGTTATCAATTTTAGTCTCATTAAAAACAAAAAAACAAAAAAAATACAAATTTTGATTGATAAATGCATTGAAATTCAGATTGGAAGTCATGAAAAATAGTTGAATGAAGTTTAAATTATGTTATGAATTTTAGTCTTATAAAAAAACGAAGAGTGAGATTGCTGATCTTGAGGAATGGATCTCAGTCTTAAAAAAATACATATTATATTATTTATCATTTATCAATCGATGCATTAAAAATTCATTCTCAGAATCATGAAAAATAGTTGAATGAAGTTTTTATTATTATTAATTTTAGTCTTATTAAAAAATAAATAAATATTGATTGATAAATGCATTGAAATTCATTCTCAAAAATCTTGAAAAATAGTTGAATAGAGTTTTCATTATTTTATCAATTTTAGTCTTATTAAAAAAGAAGAAGTATTGGTTCCAGTCATGGAAAATAGTTGAATGATGTTTTAATTATGTTATGCATTTTAGTCTTTAAAAAAATATATATATGATTGATAAATGCATTAAAATTCATCCTCAAAATTCATGAAAAAATATCGATTTTATTCTCATTAAAAAAAAAATACAAATTTTGATTGATAAATGCTTTGAAATTGATCCTCAAATAGCATGAAAATTAGTTGAATGAAGTTTTTAATAAGAATGTTTTTATAAATGTATGTATTTAATTTGAGCTGTTATTCAATTAAGTTTAGAATAAAATTATGAACATTTAATAAAAACAAAGTTTTTTGATTTTAATCGAGAGAATTTTGTTGATAAGGTGACTTATTTCGCTGGACTTATGTTATCAACTTTCGCTTAAAAAAATTTATTTGTATATATTGATTTTCTGCGGCTTAAAAAAAAACGAATAAATTGCTTTACCATTTAAAAATCAACCAAAAGAAATATATATTTTTAAATATTTATAACTTTAAGACCAAGTTATACTAAGTTTAGATAAAATTAGAATTCTAAGAAGCTTTAATAAAATTTTAAATATGAATATTTTCTATAATAAAAGAACTTAAATCAAGCAGTTCAGTTGGTCATGCATAAGAGATCATAATAAATGCATAAATTATGAATATAATTTGGAAACATAAAGGTCTAAGCCAATTCTTAAGATTAAGAGTTCATAATAAATGCATAAAATATGAATATAATTTAAAAAACATAAAGGTCTTACAAAAATCTTATTGTATTTTATACCCAGTTCTAAGCACAATTCTTAAGATTAAGAGTTCATAATAAATGCATAAATTATGAATATAATATTAAAATAACTCGTCTTATGTTTTCTTCCCAGTTCTAAGCACAATTCTTAAGATTAAATATAAGTTATGAACTTGACTGACGTTTCGGTTATCGTTTGTCGCCTTGTTGGGCGCTGCTGACCTTGGGCACTGTATAAAGCACAAGTAGCGCCAGAGTAGTTCGTTAAGGGCCCCCATAAAACGCACTCACACACACACAACACACACACACACACACACACACACACGCACAACACACACACAGCGTAGCCAAGGCGAGCGCTGCGTTGCCCTTCTAGAAAACCAAAAAGCCGAAAAAGCAAAACTGAAAACTTATCAATTCGTATATCAATTAAATGCTGTTGTTGTTGTTATTGTTGTTCATTGTTTTGTTGTTGTTGTTGTTGTTGTTGGGGCCCTTCAATCATAAAGTTTACATTTATTGAGCTTTATTTCTCTTTTATTTTAGTTTTTTTGGTGCGTTCATTTCCGCACTGACAATACGCAACTGGAAAATATGATTAGAAGCACAGCACACGTAATATAAACTTAATTATAAAACTTTACATACTATACTTCTATACAATATGTAGACTGCATACCCAGAGGAAGCATTGAACTGACCCAAGGTCAGTAAATAAGCAAAGCAATTCGATTGTTTCCCTAGTTCTTGACATGAGACTTACAACAACTGACAAAGCGTGCAGCAAGAAAATAAAATATAATCTAAAATGGATAGAAATGATAATAATTAAAATACTCTAACCCTTAAGCAAAGTTACAAGTACAGACAGTTTGATAAAAAGGTAAGGAAAGTAACCAAATCTTCATATAAGAATGATATTATTTGGTATAATAGGCAATATTTCATTCATAAATTATAGACAGATACTTTTGGGATTGGTTAAAAATAGTGTTCAAATTAAAATAAAATTTTAAACTGTACAAATTAAAAAAGTATTCCATGCAGCAAATACATTTTAGATAGTTCTTTCTTTCGCTTTCTGTATAATAGATATAAAATATAGAAAAATAAGGAAAACGACCCGTTACGTCCACATATTACGTAATCACGTTTTTTGCGCTTTTTTGATACCCTCCTCTCTCAGGTAATCAAGCGTTATCATTTGGCTGACCTTCTCTCTATGATTACGTAATCATTCAAAATTAATTTCTTGAAAAATTTGAAAACAAAATTGTTCAAATAAGGCTCTTATAATAGATTACGTAATCATATGCCAAGGAACCTCCCACCATGTAATCTAGAGTAATCTTTTGGCTGATCCCCCCACCCCCTTGATGATTACGTAATATGCCAAACTGTGACTATAGAGCTTGATCAAAATATCTTCTTTTTAATATATATTTACTATCACAATCAAAAAATATCTTGAAAGCAAAAAAGTTTTTAATAATAAATCAGTTTTTGACAGATCATTCTAAGGAAGCTATATGATATGAAATAATGATCCGATCCGACAAGTTTCTGCTTAACAATATAGAAAATCTGACATCCCAAATTTGATAAGAAAAAATGCTTTAGAGAGAGTCTAATAAATAGATTCTTATTAAATACCTAATAGGGATTCAAAATTGCCTTTCTCAATATGTGACAAATGTGGACACAAAACTCTAATACCCGATGCATAGGGTATAGTCTATAACAAATTCAAAAAGTTCAATTTATCACACCCCTCGGCGCGCTGTTCAAATATTCAAATTGAGCTGTAAATTGTAACTTGTAAATCGACGGCTGTTTTCAAGGTCAACATTCGATTTTTGTGGTCGAGTTGACCTCTGACTGTTAACTGGTTGCTGTCGACTGCATTGCTGCTTACCGCTAAGGCCCCTAAAAAACAGTTTTAATTTGATCTACAAATATGCACGTGTATTTGAAATGAAGGTGTCGACTTCAATTCAGACGATCATATTTGCATTTTGTGCATTTGTTTGATTAGACGACCGTTTTTATAACACAGGAAGTCAAGTTTATTTTTATTTATATTTATAATATAATATTCATTATAATGCATGCTGATATCAGCGGGGTGTAAAGTCTTTCCAACTAAGCCTACATGCAAATGTGCACGTTTCTGTTATGGTAAAGTTGTAGAAAAAACCAGCTTCCATAATAATATGCAGCTCAGTTGATAATTAAGTTAAATTTAGTAAAAATCAGCGGGAGGTAAAGCTAAATTTAAAACAAATTAAAAACTATGAGACAATATAAGGTTAACATATGTAGGCAGATAAATGAACAAAACAAACAATATCAAAACTTAACTCAAAGCTAGCTCTGTTACAGGAATATATAATAATGGGAGTCTTAAGCTGATGTCAAAGAAATTAAAAGTTTGATCTCCCTAAAAGATAAGTGCTTATAATAAATCTTAAGATAAAATGAAAATTTCCTTAATTTTCTAGTAAAGAAATGGTTTTATCTGAAATATCTATGAATATTTAGTGATCTTTACTTTAATTTGTATAATTTAAATACACACATCCCAAAAATTTCAGGTTCTTCAACTGAAAATTCATATTTAAACTTTATAACTAATAATATGTTCATCATCATCACATCTACACTCATAAAAATAAATGCCTTTAAATGTAGAAAATCGCAATACTTTTGTAGCCAAAGGCAGTTAATGATATTTTTTTCTGAATTTAAGAAATATATTTCTCACATTTAGAAATTATTTCTTTTAAAGAGAAATTTTTTCTGGCTTTTAGGGTGAATTTTATTATATGGCGATTTTCTGGATTCAATGGCATTTTTTTTTCTAGGAACTAATTTTAATACCATTTATAGGGGGAATATGTTCTGCGACCTATAAGTTATATATTAAACCCTCTTCTATCGCTCATCAGCCCGAATTTATCCACAAATGCAAGCATTGGAGAATTGAGAGTTCCTATATCCACTGTTGTGAGGGATATGCCCTCTCAAAATCCTAACCCTTCTTCTAAGGATACTATGAGGTTTCATCCTCAATTCCGAATTATTTTACGTGAAGAGCTTTGAAAATGAAATTTTGAAGCTGATCGGACTAAAATTAGACTTTCGCCCATACAACTTTGGGATCCCCATTTTCCGCCCATGGGGGGTGGATTTTCCAAAATTGGTGAAATATGTGTCCAATGAATTTAAGTGTAGATCTTTGAAAATGAGTTTGAAGCCGATTGGATTGTGAGGGATATGCTCTTTCAAAAGCCTAACCCTTCTTCTAAGGATGCAATGAGGTTACATCCTAAGCTGACTTCTCAGTTTACAATTTCCCGGTATGAGAAATTATACTAAATTGTTTTCCATTGGCATTATTAGCTAGAAGCTTTTCAGACTGCAATTTCTAGTTTGCTGAGCTGACTTCTCAGTTTACAATTTCTTGGTATGAGTTATAATTATTCTGAATTCTTTTCCATTGGCATTGTTAGCTTTTCAGACTTTAATTTCCTAGAACTGATTTGTTCTCTCAAAGACCTGTTGCATTTGCTCAGCTTGATTATAGTAACTACAACAAAATACCTATAAAACAATCGTTTGCTTCTAGTGAGTATAAATAATGATATAATTCTATAGACTCAATAAACGTAAGTAAATAATTAAGCGATTTGTAAACTTGGCTTACTGTAAGCTGTTGAAGGACATTTCATGGCTCTGTCAATGGCTTATCAGTCAAAACACACACACTACACACACACACATACATGACTTAGACATAAATCAGAATGTTGCACGCTTCAAAATGGAGTAGAAGGTAAAATCGCGCATACGCCACGTGGCCTGCGTTAGGAGCAGCTGCTCCTCAGCCAGAAAGTTGGCCAAGGAGGTGTGCCTATAAAATATGCGTATATCATGTAAAATGTGTGTATATTGCCAGATTAATTCATAAAATTTAATTACACATTCACACTTGCCGCTTTGCGCTGTGGCATTTCGAAGGTGTGACACACACGCGACTTTCGACTCTCTCATTT
>JBAMCL010000658.1:0-173164 GCA_037075165.1 Hirtodrosophila histrioides
AGACAAGTATTTTAATCAACGTCTGCATTCTTAGGTGTCTTAGCATGTTATCAAGTGTGCATTTCAAAAGCCTTCAAAATTCAAGTACACTTGGCATATACTCGGTATACGTTTGAATATACATACTATATTGAATATAGAATATAGTATATACTATATAGAGCGGGAATTCACGTGGGACACGCATAATCGATGGGCTGCAGTTATCATATTGATAAGCACTCAAGTCCCAGAGTCCAGAAAGTAGCGAGGTTTACTAAACCAATTCCAGAAACTGATAAATATGACAAACGTTTTGTGTTTAATCATTCAGTTTTCGTTTAATTTTAATCATACAATTTCGTTTTAATTTTGCTCAACTATTATAATAATAATATTCCACAAAAAGAAACCTGTTTTCCTGAAAATGCAGTAAATGTTCAGCCAGGAAGCATCATAAAATATAATAATGTTGCTTTAATGATTACAACAATTAGGCGCAACTATAAAAATAAATCATTCCGTTTTCATAGTTCCAAATTTAGTGGAACGACGCGACCTCCTCAGTATATATATCGAAAATGTTATGTTGCATTTACGGGCAACAACTTACAGAGATCAATTATAGTCTGTGTAGTTGCGGATTTGATTTATTATATGATACGGATTTTATATATTTTTTATTTTATAGTTTCGTTGGCTTTGCCTGTGCGGAAGCCGCTGCAGCGCCCCCTGGCGTTGGCCAAGAGCAGTGCTCGTTTTTGGCAATGAAAAATGAATTAGACGATCAAAACAAATATGTAAGGAAGGAAGGCTACGGGTGGATAAACACAGAGGGAAAGCTTACACGACTGCGGAATACCTTGTCAAATATTTTTGAGTAATTGCATGCAATGACAATTAGTGGTGGCAAACTATCGATTAAACTATCGATCCTTATGGAGACAACTAATGGTGACACACTATGGATAGTTTGGTATACCATAGGGTTGTGAATCGTAAGGATAAAATAGGTATGCATAAGTACATAGGTGTATCGAAAAATTTATTGCGAAAAAGCATCGAAATATGCTTGATATATCGCCATATTTTCATCGATAGTTCAGATGGAAACTATCGACTAAACCATAGATGGCGGAGATACCTAAAGAAGACCCACTATGCATAGTTTGGTTGTGGGGTTGTAAATCGTAAGCATAATATAGATCTATATGTGTATCGAAAAATTGATTGTAAGCATCGAAATACGCATAATATATCGTCATATTTGCATCGATAGTTATGATGGTTATCGATAGTTTATAACCGATCGATGAGAATGGATATTCTTAAAAATGAAGAACTATCGATGTATTGCAATTAAATCGATATTTTGACAACAGTAGTGTACTAAGACAATGCTATCGATAGTGTTACCAATCGAAAGTTGAAGTATTTATACTTTTTACATTTGAGATACACAAAATAATTGTTGTAAAACTAGATTAAGTTGCTAGTAAGGTAACAAAAAACTTGTTTATTTGAATATACAAATTAAAAAAAAATAAATAAAAAAATTAATAATAAAAAATAAAATAAAAATTTAAAAAAAATAAAAAAAAATAAAAAAAATAAAAAAATAAAAATAATAAAAAAAATAAAAAAATAAAAATAAAAAAAATAAAAAATAAAAAAAATAAAAAAAATATTAAAAAATACTAAAAAAGAAATATAAAAATAAATAAATAAAATAAAATATTGTTTCTTTACACATCACAGACTTGTCGAATAATTCAATATACCCTATCGCATTTGTAGGGTATATTAAAAACAAATAAAACGAAGATCGCTGCATTAAAATTTCGCTTAATTTACATTTGTTTTTGTTTTTGTTGTTGTTTCAGTCGCTTGGGTCTTTTTAATTTTCCGCGGCGCTTGACGTTCAACAATTTGTATTTATTTAATTTAAATACATTATGCATTGTCTGTATATATACACTATATAGTATATATGTGTATATTTCGGGAGGTTTATGTGGGCGTGACAAATGCATGTATCAATTTGGCGCAACAACGAGGGGAAGGGGTGGGGGGAGGCATTAGGCAAAGTAAATAAATAAATTGTAGATTTTGGGGCGTGAAGAAAATTAATGTGAAATTAATGGAGCGTCGCGGCGCCGCCGCCGATGCCAAAGTGTTGCAATTCAATTAGCAATTCGTAATTAATTAATTAGCCACAGTAAATACATTAAAAATGCCATTAAAAAAACAAAAGCCAGGCAATGCAGCAGCAGCAACAAAAAGCTGACTGCTATGCGACTCGTTTAAACTACAAATGGTGCAGACCGCCCACAAAAGCTGATTAAACTTGCACTCTGCGTGTGGATTTGCGGATTTGTGTATGTGTGTGTGTGGATGCCATGTGGGCGTTGTCACTAAGCACCGGAACAACAACAACAACAACAACAACAAAACAGCTGTTGGAGCTGAGCTCGCACAGCTGCGCGTCTCTGTCAGCGTCAGCGTCAGCTGAGCAGACACACACACATACACACACGCACACACATTCGAAAAGCGCTCACTCACAAAAATTGGCAAACAAAGGTGGAAAGAAGAAGAAGACGTGAGAGAGAGAGGCAGGTGGGCGAGCGGGCGGGCGAAGTGTGGAACACGGCTTTTGTTGGAGTTTTTTTGTAAATGGCCGCTTGCTTTGCTTTGTGGGCTGGTTGGGTGGTCAGCGGCGGGCAGGAGGAAGCGGGTGAGAAGACGTGGTGTGGGTTTGCCACTCATGTGTGGTTGATGATGACTAATAAATGGCAACAAAATAAAGAGTCAAGCAAACAACAACAACAACAGCAACAAACAACAACAATAAAACCGGCAAAATAGCTTAAAACGGCAACAAGCAGCAGACAAAGAAAAAACCGGCTTAAACTATGCTTGTATGTGTATCTATGTATGTGTGTATGTATGTGTGTACAAATATAACTTTGTTTATATATACATATGTACATATGTATGTATGTATGTATATAAGTACGTAGTATAATGATCTCTAGTCAAGAGGCGAGATGCCAAAAAAAGAAACAACAATAACAAATTTAACAATAAAAGTAGTATCTAGGAAAAATATTATTTTAAAAAGTGATATTTTGAAAGGTCTAATAAGAAATGTTAGAATCTTAATGTTAGTTCAAACTCGGAACAACCAGAATTGGAGTTTTTAGAAGTGAGAAGCGCAGAGAAGAGCGCGCTTAAAAAAAGTGATTTTTAGAAATATCCTATAAATCCTCATCCTATGCTTAAACTCGGCAGAACACAGAACTTATTTTTACTAGGAATGAAAAGTGAGTAGAAAGAGGCTCAAAACGTTATTTTACAATTCGATACGATAAAGCTAGGAACAAAAGAAACAGAGTATCTACAAAAAAACAAGTAAGAATGCTCTAGTTGAGTATACCCAACTACAAAACTCCCTGTACCCTGGTCAAAACTTTTTCGATCGCATCTTCCTACACTTACACATACACACACATATATACAAAGACACATACATACACATCACAAGCGACAGCGCAAGCGAGGTGGTGTTTATTATCCGATCGACTTGAAATTTGGACAGTAGATCAAGAGTGACTGAAGTATTGTACATGCCAAATCCCAAAGCTATATCTTGAAAATTGTTACCGCAAAATGTTTTTTATCGAATAGCGGGGGAATGGGGGGGGGGGGGCAATATCTCGAATCCAAAATAAACTTGACCTGCTCCCGCTATACACGAACCTACATTCCAAATGAGGTGTCTAGCTCTTATAGTTACTGAGTTCGACGCGTTCATACGGACAGATAGACGGACATGGCCAAATCGAAATCTCTTTTGATACTGATCAAGAATATATATACTTTATAGGGTCGAAAATGTCTCCCTCTGCCTGTTACATACTTTTGCACAGATTTAGTACACCCTCTTCACCCATTTTATGGGTACAGGGAGTACAAATTTTGATTAAGAACGAACCTTTAAAATCAAAAGTGAAATATGTATTTAGTTGATTCTAACGATGTGAATATCTGTTCCTGACAAACATGAATAAGAATTTATCAACAGTCGCTTTTCGCTCTGAAGAACATTTAAGTGCACCATACTTCTTTGAACTGCATTCTTAAACGTTTTGCTCACTTCCTAATATTATCCTAAAATAGAAAATCAATCGAATTCCGGAATCGCTATAAAAGACAACAACTAACAAGAAATTGCCATTTAGTCACACAACTTTGACAAACATTTCCGACAACTTCTGGAAGCCTCAAAAAAAAAAAGAAGAAGTCTGACAAATATTGCCAAAATAATAAAAAATGAAATAAAGCTAAAAGTTTCTCTCTGCTCATTTTCTCTCTCCTAGATGGTTTTCGCAACTGTTTTTATCACTGGCAGCCAAGAAATTGCCGGGAATTTCCAGTCACAACTGACAGTTTGTGTCTGGGTCTGGGGCAAGATTG
This sequence comes from Hirtodrosophila histrioides, assembly GCA_037075165.1. NCBI lineage: Eukaryota > Metazoa > Arthropoda > Insecta > Diptera > Drosophilidae > Hirtodrosophila > Hirtodrosophila histrioides. The sequence goes on from JBAMCL010000658.1 coordinate 4,459, forward strand.
CGTGGGCGGGCAGCAACCACGACGGCATCCAATAAACGCCTCCATAAAGAATTCCTGGCTTATATTATACTTTGCCAGCCAAAATATTGCCCATTAATTATTTATGCCCAAAATTTATGACGTTGTCTTTCAGCTCTTCTTTTTCCCCCCAATGTTGTTTAGCTAATTAAATGTTCTTGTTTTATTTTTGTTTTGAAAATTCCAACCACCCCCATCCCCCTCCTTTAAAATCGACAATGTATTATTGAATTTTGCATAATATTGTAGAACATTTGTTAATTAGTTCACATTAAATGTATGCAAATAGCGATTGGCAGAAAAACCAGAATCGGAAATGGAATTTGTGTGTTTATTTTATAGATTTGGAATTGGAGTGCAAATACTTAATTAATAGTTAATCAATACTAGACTATATTGAGAGCAGTTGTGGATGAAATCAAAGATATCAATTTAAAACAGAAAATGTTTAAAACTGCAAGTAAGAACGTTGCAGTCGAACGCACCCGACTGCAGAATACTCTGTTCCTAGTCCTGTATAATTTAGTTATTTATGGGTTCGGAAAGAAACAGTCTGTATGTCAAATTTGATGACTCTACCTGTACAGGGGTGGGAGATATAGATTTTTCTCATTTGCAAGGGAGGGGTTGGGGGCATCAAAATTTGTTTGATGCAGATCTTTCAGGAATCTCAACATTAGTGGGTATGCCAAATTTGGTGACTATAGCTTTAAAAATGTGGAAGATACAGGTTTTCTCCAAATTGTGGGGGAGGCGGTGGGGGTGACACTATAAATTGAGGATATACACCTACTTGTGGCAAAAAATTGCGTTCATACGGCCACACGGACATTTCGTAAGCCCAATATACTCTTTTTTCCTTCGGGAACAGAGTATAATAAGTACTCTTTTTCCTTCGGGAACAGAGTATAAAAAGTACTCTTTTTTCTTTCGGGAACAGAGTATAAATAGTAAATATCATTAGGGGCCTTTAGATTAAACTAGATCATAAACTAGTTCGCACCCCAAAACCTTACTGGGAAGGAATTTTTATCATTAAACAAAAATTATAAAGTAGTTCTTAAATATTCCAATTAAATTGTTTTCACCTTAACCACAGACTCATTTTACCAGGAATTCGGAGGGGATTTGGAACTTTGCGGGATAGTTTGATAAAATAAAGCACGGGACAGACGGAATTGGGAAGAAAAATATGTGTGTTGAGACGAGCGGAATCGGGATGAATTCTCTCTCCTATTCCATCTCTAGTGTGGACCCAAGAAAGTCAACAATTTCTAATGTCAAACTTGAAATGAATTAGAATGAAATGAGAGATTGCGATTCCGTAGATATAATTAATAATAAAAACCAGCTCATTATAATAAAATAACAAACAAACGAGACAAGACGAGACGACAATGACCGGCGCTTAGTGGAACGGAAATGCCTGAATGCCAATAAGGCAAAAGCGAATGTGAGTCAGTTAAATGAAATGAAGGAAACGATATATTGGCAATGGGTTGAGGCAATCAATAGGTATATATAGGTATAGGTTTTGCCGGTTTACCAGCCAGCCACATGAATACCCACTTGGCTCCTATAAACGTTGCTCATTCCGCCGGATCTTATCTGATGACACACAGAAACTTCTGCTTCTCTCCCCAACAAATGCAAATATGCTTAATGAATTAACAAACAGCGAGGCAGTCCTCCCAGAGCCAAGTCAGCCCCCACAATTGTGGGGGCGTAATTAGGTGCGAAAATACAATGCAATAGTCCGCCGCCGTCCACCCCGTACCCCGTCACCAGCTACACATCCAATTTAGGCTACGCAAAGCAAAACCGCCGTGATAAGAAGTGCATTTTGTCACGCACATTTTGCCCGGCAGCACACCCAACCAACCAACCAAGCAACCACCCAACCCACCCACAACTAGCCACAACCAGAAAACAGAAACAGAACCTGATACCATATATACTACTTAGCAACCAGCAGGGCAAACGTCACAGGGCGGCCTTATTGTCGCCGACACGCTTATTAACTTTTTGCACACTTGTGGAATTTTCTCGCTCAGCGAAGACTGACAAACGCCCCCGAAACAAGGGGGGGTTCCTACATTCGTATAGCGCAAAATGACGCTAATGAGCAACAACAAAAAAAGATATAAAAAACGATCGATTCGATGTGTTAACAGGTCAAGAGCTGTATAAACTGTCTCATGACAGTTCTTGATAGCTAGAAGAGATTGTTTTGAACAGGTTACAGTCAGTTAGATATGACGGAAGATTTATACTTCATTCACTGTACAACAATCTCTATAAGCAAGCTAAGTTTGTTTTCAATTTCTTCCTAAAAATACTTAGGACACTTAGGGAAACATTTTGATACTAAATCTCTCCGTGAAAACTAAAAGGAGGATGAGGAGGAGTTATATATGACGGAAGATTTATACTTCATTCGCTGTACAACAATCTTTATAAGAAAGTTAAGTTTGTTTTCAATTTCTTCCTAAAAATACTTAGGAAACTTAGGGAAACTTTTTGATACTAAATCTCTCCGTGAAAACTAAAAGGAGGATGTATATTACTTTCTTCTTTTATCATATATCCCAAATATTTAAGAAGCACTGGTTCCATAAAACCTTATAAAAGAACTAAGTACTTAACAGCTGCTATAAAGAGCTATATAAAGAACTGATTTCAACAAGGAACTCTACATGTGAACCCGAAAACAATACCATAATTTAAAACCCTTGAATAAGTTCGAAATCATTTTCAAAAGAGGCAGAGGCATAGCTTAGTAATAAGCTCTGTGGTTCGAAACCCAGTTATAATTATTATCATTGATTACAAGTAAAAATGACAATTTTAACATCTTTTTAGAAGGCCTCTCAGGTATGATAATACAAATATTTTCCTAACTTTTGAAGGAAAAATAAAGTAATTTTATTATCCCAATCCAACTAAATCTCCAGTATGTCTCTAGGCTTAGGTTTATGTGAAAATTCACAGCATCGGTTAGAGGCGCCACCGCCCCCGCCTGCAGTCCGTGTGGCAAACAGACGCTAATGAAAGAAAGGCGGTTCCCAGTCGTAACGGGCCAAAACGGTGTAAAATCTGAAGCCCCATGCAACTGTCTACTGTCTACAACTTTCACGTTCACTTGCTATTGCTTTTCACTTGGTTTAGCGCTTGTAGCGCCATTTGACATTTTCCCATTTCCATTTGCCCGTCTACTGCTTTTTATTGATTTTCAGTTTCATTTTCAGTTTTTCAGTTTTTCATTATTTTTTTTTTTATTTTTGTGTAGCTTTCCTAACGACGAGTTGCAATAACGTTTTCTGTTTGGCCTGCCCAAAATGCAAATCCATAATCAACTTTCTGCGATTGCTTGTTTACATACCCGATAATAACTTTTTTCGCTGTCAAGGTCGTTCTATGGCAGCGAACCCACCGGCTAAAGGTAAACAGAGGAGCTTCCCCTCCTTCTACTTCACCCCGAATGCCGGTAACTTTGCCATTTAAGACTCCAAATTATAAAGAAACTTTGGTTTAATAGTTTTTTCCAAAAGAATTTAGATATAGATTCTAGTAATCGAACCAACATAAGAATAAGAACAATACGTACAGTTTTTAGAAAGTTATCTGATTGGGAAGATTTTTACTTAATCTATCTTTTTTTATTTTTACTTTGTAATACACTCTGTAAGATCCCTGCGTTTATCTGCTCTCTTTAATACTAGAATATATTTTATGAAAGTTTTTTAACTAACACGCAGCATAAAAAATAATATTAGTTTATCAAAAAATCTTATAAGATTTCAAAATCAAAAAACAAAAAAAAATTTTTTTTGACCAAAAACTAAAACATCCAGAAAAATGAGAATTCTTCACAAATATCTATTTATGCTTAAGTTGTTCGTAATCGATTAAAAATGAATTTGAAATAAAGTGTATTCCTAACTAATATAGGAGGAGGAAGTTAATACTTTAAGTTAGAGTATTATCAAAGAGGAAGTTCATCCTAAGAATTTAGAGTACTAAAACAATGGTATTCTCAATAAGGAATCAATATAAACGTTTCCAAACAGACAATTCCTAATGAAAGTGGTTCACTTTTAACAAAATATTGGTAACATTAAATACAGGAAGGGGGCTGGCGGGGTGGTGAACTCGTTGTTTACCCAACCATCCACAAGTAGTTAGCTTCGTTTGTTGGTTCGATTTTTGGCGTTTGTTTACCAACCAAATGTGTGGGGAGGGAGGGAGGGTGTTTTTGTTTTGTTGTCTAAATAAATAACAAATTAAGTTTGGCATGCATAAGGAAAAGTTTTTGCAAGAAAATTAATGCCGCTGTACTAATACAAAAAGACATATGATTAAATTAAATGATAGACAGTTTTATGATACTAGGTCCTGTGAAACATCCTTTAGGCTAAATAACGATAATCTGCACTTAATTCTGTTTATAGAAAATTGAGTTTGTATTTTGTTTTTGTCCAGACGGTCAGCTGAAAATTCGCAGCGTATGCCAAGAAAATTAAACGCCATTATTTTTGCCGCATTCAATTTGCATATAGTATGTATGTATGTATGCTTGTGTGTACATAGAATATCAAGGTTATGGTCAATGGGGACGGACAGCACACGAAACCCAAGTACAAAAGCCAATTTATACGACTCTTCTGGCGCCATCCAATGCCACCTTCCCAATTTTATTTGTGAACTCGGTGCCAAAAGGCCAACAGGCAGTTGAAGTGGCTCCAGGAAATGCCTATAGTATAACCACCGAGCCGACTAACGGCAAATGCCACCCTATTCCACACACAGCGGGTGGATAATATGAAAAGGATTGGCAGGAAGTCAACGCCACAGGCGCAAACAAAGGGGAGCATGAGAAGAGAACTTCATAAAATCGTACACAGTTAATAGAGCTTAATAGCTATGAAATTTATGAAATTCTTATTTTGAGTATTCTAAAATGAAATTTAAAAATCAATAAATTAACTGTAGAAGGATGAGAACTGTGAAATGAGAGTGATTTACTTTAAGGTTAGGTTTACAACATTTCATCCTAAGATGAGCTTGATCTTAAACTGGAAATTTGTATAAACTTGAATTTAAGTTTTCCATTTTGTATTACATTTGGTATATTAATCTCTTGACTTTTCTTTAAGGTTAGGTTTACGACATTTCGTCCTAAAATGAGCTTGATCTTAAACTGGAACTTTTGGATAAACTTGTGTTTAAGTTTTCCATTTTGTATTACATTTGGTATATTAATCTCTTGACTTTTCTTTGTTTCTTTTGGCTTTTGAAAACCCGAACCTTACCCTAATGATTAGACTATGCCTCCCACACATTATACATACTACTAGAATTGTTAAAGTTCGGCGACCAAAAACCAAATTTTGAGTATAAAATAATGTTGAACTTAAATATAATCAACTGAATAACAATTTCTCGGCAATTAATTTAAACTACATTTAAATTTCGTATTTTCTCTGTACGCGACAACCTTTGCTTTTCACAATTATTCCTCATTTGGGCCACTCCAATGTGACCGTCTTCTTATCTAATATCTCAAATTATGATCGATATACTCCAAACCCGATAACTTATTATATTCGGTCACACTGACCTTAACATCAACATTCAAACGTTTTTATTTAAATCTTTACAATGATTATAAGATTATGAAATTTTATAGAAGCACATTCAATGCAATTAAGATAGGATTGTTGATACTTTTTATTCCAAGTAATATAAATATATTGAGTTGAAGAATCCCATTAGAATATTCCGAGTCAGATATCATTTTTGCTTGATTATTGACACACTGTGGCGACACTAGATATAGTCAAGAGACAGACAAAGATGGGTGGGGTGTTGAGGGAGGGAGAGAAACATTTTCGTATATCTTATGTCGTCTGGTTGAAATTTATGAGCAAATAAATGAATACATATGTATTCCTGTTATTTTGTTTGTTATACTCTTCTTTTTTTTTCATTCTTTTCCTTTGCTCTTTGTTGGGATTCTTTGTTATACGTTTTTATTTAAATCATGTGCTCGGTGTGTTCCGTCCAACTGTCCTCGGTTCATGCGCCAATCCCCAAAAGATACCCCCCCATACCACCCGTACATCGTTCAGTTAGACGGTGTTCTATATGTTCCTCTATAGATCTCTCACAACTGACGTCTATCAATAATTTCTGTCTTATTTCTTTCTCCTTTTGTTTTTATTTGAATTCCTCATTGCTCTCTCTCTCTCTCTCTCTGTCTGTCTGTGTGTGCTCTCTTTCTCTCGCTACTCTTCTTTTTTTTGGGTTTATTTGAATTGCAAATATCAAACAGCCGAAAGTCAAAGTCAATCATCAATCAATCATTACACCCGGCCGTCCATTCGCTCATAAATCAATAAAGCGCCGTTTTGCGCCTGTCACAAATTTTACAGCAACAGCAACAACAACAAAACAATAGGTAGACATGTGAGAAGGTGTCAATTTGAAGGCAAAAAAATATAATAAAAAAAATCATATTAAAAAATAACAACAAACGAAAGCACCTAAACAAGCCATATAGAAACCGCATCGACGTAATCTGAGGTATTCCCTTTGCACATGGAAACACCTGTTTAACATTTTTGTTTTTCATTTTTTTCTTTTTTTTTTCCCCCGCTTTTTAATTATTTCGTTCAGTTCAGTTGAGTTGAGTTGAGTTCAGTTGAGTTAGGCACTCAGTGGGGCAGGTTGTGTGCTTTGAAATGTGATGATGATTAGAATCGTCTGCTTGGTAACAACACGGAATCTTTCTTTATCTATCAGAGAGATATGCATGAATGAGTATCAAAAATCGAGCATATAAAACATTAATTAAATGAGTAAGATATTTTCGGACAAGAAATAGAAAGAAAAAATGAAAAATGAAATTCCTTTATAAGTATGTTCGAAGTACATGTGAATCATAGATACAGGAAAAAAAATGTGATTAGATTGAGGATTTGTATTGATGATTACTTTGTGCATTTGTAGTAGAAATTTGTTAAATTATATAGATTGTGATAAGCCAAGTTTAAGTACACATTTTTGGGGACTTTGCTCTTTATAGTATGCATATACCTAACCTAATAGTATGTACCAGACATGGGCGCGTGACGTGAATCCCGACGATCCCGAATATATCTTGATGAACGGGCTTGGAATACATAACTTTTCAAAATTGTGACTGTTTTTAATTACGCTCTTAAATATTGTATATATTTTGATATTCTTGTAGAAGTCTTTTAATTTTCAAAACTATATAGACTAAACTCACAAAATTCCACAAATAAATACATTTTATAAAGTTCGGATTTTCAGTTTTCGGTAACTTCTTAAACTTTGGTCACATTCATTTGGAATTAAATGGCAACAAATAAATACATTTTATAAAGTTTGAATATTTAGTTTTTCGGTAACTTTAAGTTCTTAAGCTTTGGTCACACTTTAAAATTAAATGACAGTTGACATAACCTTCCTTAACTTTGGGCGTGATTCGGGACTCGTGGGGAGAAAGGAAGCAACGATGACGTTGACTGCGGCTGGGCTGCTACGCTGACGTCGACGTCGACAGCCGAAACTAAAACTAACAGTGCACACATGCAACGCCCCCCTCCCGTTAAATGGAAACACAAATAAAACAAACGGGAAAAATGCGAAAAGATGCTAATAATGTGCGCGTGTGAAGCAAAAAGCGCCAAAAAAAAGAAACCATTAAAATTTTGTTGTAGTGAAATTTGCAAAAAAAAAAGTAAATTTGAAAATGTTGCAAAAAAAAAGTGAACAATTGGAAAGCAGGAGAGAGATAGAGATAGAGAGAATAGAGAGCGCTAGCGAAAGCATGAATTAAAATTTTATTAAAGTTTATTTCATTGATTTTTAATAAGCAACAGAGCGAAAGGGACAGGTAGAGACAGTGAGAGCGAGAGAGGACACATCGCTTGAAGAGAGCATAAAGAGCATGCGGCGCTTCTAAAAAAAAATGCCACGCGCAGCAGAGTTTATTTTTAAGCAACAACAATAAGCACAACACTGTGCGCATTATAATAAAAGCAACAACAACAAATAGTCGCACATTGATAGGCAATGCTTGATAGCAGCAGCAGCAACGAAGCAACGTCGCCGTCGCCGTTGCCGTCGACGTCTGTATAAAAATCAACAACAATATTTGTGGCTATTTTTAGACACATACAAAACGAGCGTACCCCAAACGCATGACCGTTTTGCTATAGCTATAGTGTGCGTGAGAGAGAGCAATAGCAAGAGAGCGCCCACAAGTAGGTAAACGAGAGTGACTGTGGGGAGGGAGGCGACGGGTTACAGGCATTATTTGTAATGCGCCGGCTCAACGATCGTTGCAGCTCCCAACAACAACAACGACTAACCGCAGCAACAATAACACTAACAACAAATGCAAAAGGCACTCTCATGCATGTGTACGTTGACTTTGTGTAATTATGTATGCATGTGCTTGTATGTTTGGTGACGAGACGCTTTACAGACGCTGCGACGTCAAAGGCGTGTGCTGTAATCATCGTCGTCGGCATCAGCGTCGCGTCGCGTCGGCGTCGTGCTGCCATCAGCTTTGTTGCTGTTGTTGTTGTCTATGCGGTGCAGCGACAGCTTTTTACTCCCTGCACCCGTAAAATGAGCAAACGGGAGTATTAAGTGTGTGCAAAGGTATGTAACAGACAAAAGAAGAAGACTTCTCCGACAACATTATACCTCTTATTCACCCTATTATCTACGTTTGAGTATGTAGATACATACATATGTATATATCTTGTTGAAATTGAGATTCACTATAGTACAAGTTATTAAGAATAGTAAGTCAAATAAACCTTTAAAAAAAAAAAAACAGACCCCTCGAAAAAAAGGCAAATACTATATTGGGGTCCCATTAATTCTTGAGAATCGCAGAGAAGGCCGATCATCAGAAAGACCTACATAATAGGCAATCGTATTGGACTACCATTAATTCTTGAGAATCGCAGAGAAGGGCGACCAACAGTAGGACCTACAAAATAGTATTGGACTTAAGACGCAAAAGTTATGAGATAAATTGATCAAATGTGTACTTAACCTCAAATAAAATCCAAGTTTAAGTAGAGTGAGAAAACAGGCTTCAAGCCAGTGATGTAAAAAAAACGATTTTTTGTATGAATTTCCGATGTTTTTCATAAAAAAAATTGATTTTTTCTGATGTTTTTCATACAAAAAATCGATTTTTTTACATCACTACTTCAGTCAGATAAGTCAAATATCCTTTTTGGATTTGATTTGGGTTTATTTTTTGGGGTTTCCAAAGTTTCGCGCAAAATAGAAATCGTTTTATGTTTTTGCTATTATCTCTAGTTTTAAGTTTTTTTTTTTATAATTAGTATTAGCTTTGTATTTGCTTTCGTTTAGCTCTTGTTATTGTAAAATATTGCATGCCCAGTGAATAAGTGTCTACGTCGTCGACATCGTCATCATTAATTAGAAAGTTGTTTGCGTTTATCGTGTGGCGCTTAGGCTAGCACACCTACCAACCCCCATAGACCCCCCCATTCACCCTGTTATCATATGACGAAACTCAAGACGTGTTATGGTTTAAGTCAAGCATCAAATTTCACTGAAGGTCAAACTGCGTTTTACATTTTGGTTTGCATAAAACAAACTACGTATTTCTAGTTTTTACTACATTTTCGCATTAGATTTCTCAACTAGTATATATATAAATACTATATTATATATAAGTATATATATATATACATAGTTATATAGTACGTATGCCAGTGCGCATAAGGCGCAGCTCATTTAGCGAAAAATGTGGCGCTTACACAATCGTATACTATACTATACTATATCTATACTATACTATATCAAGGTGTAAAGGAGATGAAAACGAAACTGAACATCTAGAAATACCAGGAAATGCTAGTTGAAACTACTTCGCCATAACTAAGTAGAACTTTTCAACTAAAATGATTCTCTGAGAATTTCTCATATCACTTTTCTGTAAAGTTATAATGATTTAAAGGTTGCTCATTCATGTGAAATGCATGCTCCTTACTGAAAATTGGTTGCGTGCTAAGCTTTTTTTTCCAGGACAACGAGCACACAACTTTTTCTAATATGAACTGGTTTTTTATGCAATTTATGTTTATTTTTTTTGTATATTATAACAACTTCTATTTACGACCCATAAGAGCCCTTTTAAATCAGAGCGGCAATTCAGATAGTCTAGACTTGGAAAAGTCCAAGGAATAGTATAAAAAGATGGGGTATATATGGTTTTTAAGAACCAGCCTTTCAGATTTTTACTTATGACTTTACATTCACTAGATTAGAACGTAAAATTCTTTGGCGACGATTATGAAATAAGCTTTTTTTTAGTACTAAATAATATTTAACAAGAAAGAACGGCCATCTTCGGAGTGCCGAAGCTATATACCCTAGCAGGAATTAAATTTTATACAAAACTTATTGTGGTCCGATTTTGCTAAACCTATAGGGGCGATGTGGTCCAGTATTAAATGAAATTATAGGAAACTATTTGAAGTATAATAAAACTCTCACTTAGTTTGAATGTAATACAAAGTATTTCAGTATAAAACTAAAACCCGATCCTATGGCAGCTATGTGATATAGTGGTCCGATTTTGATCAAATTTGGTCAGATTGTATAAACTCTCTAGAGACTCTATTTGATAAAGTTTGGTAAGGATACCTTTGTAAGCAAAAAAGTATTTCATACAAAATCATAGTTGTCGACCGATCATTCCTATGGCAGATATATGTTATAGTGGTCCGATCCGGCCGGTTCCGACATATGTACTGCCTGCAGCAAAAAGAAAGGTCTGTGCCAAGTTTCATGACGATAGCTTTAAAACTGAGAGACTAGGTCGCATAGAAACAGACGGACATCGCTATATCAACTCGGCTATTCATGCTGATTCAGAATATATATACTTTGTTGGGTCGGGAACGTCTCCTTCAGTCCATTACACATTTCGAGACAAAATTATAATACCCTCTGCTAGGGTATAAAAACTTGATAATACTAGAGCCCTGCTTAAAAATGTATTTCTATTTAAAAAATATATTTGGTTCTCGATTTAAAAAAAGCTATAGCAATCAATTCAGTTTATTTATGTTTTGCGGCAAAGCATTATACACAAAGCCCGCAACATTTTATAAATATAGATATAATTATATTTATAAATTACATTTAAGATATATGTATATTGTTCAATATATTATACTGGGTATACTGTATATTACGCACCACTGTGCAAACACTTTCACACGCGTTAAATGTTCTTGGTAAAAATGCTGATGTAACTGTTCGTGAGGTTTTTCAACTCGAGCTGACAAAGGCGACATTATTATGCGGTTGAGAAGGCGGTTTGATAACGTGATAATAATAACAGCTCCATTATCAGATTATACTTATTCTTATACGGTATTAACTTGAGCGAAAAATCTTGCTGATTGCTAAATATTCAGCATATGAGCAAGCACGTCAAACCAAGTGAAAGTTAATTTGCCATTATATAGTATAAACAAACATTGTGACTTCTTATCAAGCATCTGGCCCCATCCATAAAGCCAGTTAGGAACGTGGCAAAGTTAGAAATTTCACAGTGCAATGTTTATGCGCACAGTCATTTCAAGATAAGTTGATTTCTTTTAAAAACTCTGATTCAAAAAAGGTTGAGATAAGTAATGATTTGTTGCAGTGCTTCTAATAACACTTGCATTCTTTTCTTATCCTACTTTCGGGTGATTTCATGAAATCGCAACTGTATAAACGTTTTTTTTATAGAATTTAGCACCCAATTGCCACATGTTTTTGGTGGCTTCCTCTTGTGGCTGTTCTGACGTTAATTTGCTCAACATTTGTTGCCCTCCTCCACCACCTCTCTATTGTCACAGCTGTTTTTCATTTGAATACAAAATATATTTCATTTTTTTTCTTCTTTTTCAGATTTCAATTATTTTCCTTTCCCTGCTCTTGCACATTTTCATGTTCAATTTGGTTCAAGCAAATAGATACAGACATTCAAGATAATTTAGATAAACAAGTGGTTGGGCTTCTTAGATAAGAAACCTCCCCCAACAGGCCCCAAAACAAAAGGCAAAACGGAAGTCAGAACAGTATCTGAGAATAGTTTCCTTTTGAACTAATGGAATTATCGGGAAGCATCTACATTATTAATTGTTCTACAGCTCTTAGTAGGTCAAAACCAAGCAAAAACCATTAATACAGCCGACAAGAAAGTCAAAGGCGTCATTGACAGCACTGCGAAAACCAGAAGGAAGTCAAGGCATATTTTGGCACATGAAATATTTACGACCTTGCCGCAGAAGAATATATATGTATATTCTACTAAATATTTTTGCCAGCATCTGCGGAAATCATAGTCCATGGGCTACCAAAAATGATGCCTCATATACACAGCAGGTCCAAAATAATACTGAGCAACCGAATTTCCTAAGAGTTTATACTTTAATTATCAAAATTTAGATACTGGATTTCACTCAGTTTTAACAATTATCACATTTTTGGGTCTAGTGAGCGTAGATCACATATTGTAGAAGATATAACAACGCAACCCTGGACCTTATATGTAAAAAATAACCTTATTTCTAATCAATTATTGAAAATTGAACGCAAGAAATAAGTAAATAAGTTTTGAGTAAACGTAAAAAAAAAATAAAAAGATATTCCATTTATAAAGGATAGTAAAGTTGTTCCAAGTACCATTACCTATATTTTCTGTTAAAAATTTAAAATAAGTTTTGAGTAAAAGTAAACAATAAAAAATTAATACAGAAAAAGATATTCCATTCATAAAGGATAGTAAAAGTTGTTCAAGTACCATTCCTAATATTTTCTGTTTACAAATTAAAAAGTTTGCCTTCTTTTGCCGTCCCTGGTTTCCATCCTAAACCTGCAAAAGAAATTCTGGAACTCTCTTATACTAACTACTATTCTAATATACATAAAAATTCTAATATTCTCTTAAGGAAAAGTTATTTCTTATATGGTAGTAGTCGTAAAACTTTATATATTTCATTCTTATAGCTGGTATAAACTCTTTCTGCCTCATTAATTGTTTCCAATTGTGCATAATTTTCAAAAATATTCTCGATCTTTAAACAGGTTTACCGCAGTCAACTTGATGACTATTTAATTAGACGCCTTGGAGAACCTGATGCGACCGCATGGTAGTGCCATTGGAAATTGGAGCGTACTGGACAGGTGTGAACAATTTCGCCGGTTAATGTTCGGATTCTGATTCTGAATCTGGTTCTGGTTTCTCTGTTTGTTCGCTCTTTAAGGTAACCGCTGGCATGTTGACAGCCGTATGACTTTGACATAGATATCAACGTCGTTGCGAATTGGGCTCACTTTGGATTTCAGCTGATTTTATTATTATTTATATTTATATTTTGTTTTTTGTTTTTTCGTTTTGTTTTTATTACTTTTGTTGGCGGCGCGTGCTGTTTATGCATGGTAATGGCGCCTAAATGATGAGGGGACTACGGATGAGAGAGAGACAGGGTCTGTCATTAGAAGGAAGACCGCCCACAGCAATATTTCTTCCCAGTCCGGAAGTTCAGGCCACGAGGTCATCATAATAACGGCATTTTCTACCAATTACTGACAAAGTCGGTCAATGCCACGCGCGCCTCCCAACTCCCCCCACCGGAGCCGAAGCACACACTTGACATATGACTATAGGTTTTTGGGCCTCGCCTTGAACACGAGTTTGTTGAGGTAATCAATTTTCATGCCAGGGTATTAGCAATGCCCGCAATCGTTCCCTTATCACACCAACACATGACGCATATGTCTCTCTCTCTCTCTCATTCTCTCTTCTATCTCCATTCCCCTCTCTTTTTTCGCTCCCTTTCTTTATCACGCCCTCTGTTGGCTGGCGGCGGGGATCGGCGGGTCGTTGACTTTAGGCTGCTCTGCTGGGATCGAGCGGGCGTTCCATTGCAGTAAATCTGTCGATGGTCCTCGTACGTATGGTGCATATATCACTCATTCAAACGGACTCAATATAATTACTCATGTGTGTGTGTGTGTGTGTGTGTGTGCTCCTGTGTGTGTGTGTGTGCCATATGAATTATTTTCAATGTGTTGCGCTTTTGTTTCACTTTTTTTTTTTTTTGGATTTTTGCAAAAATAAATTAAAAATGCGGAAAAGGTCGCAAAAACTCATAAATGATATGTGCGAAGAGACAGACAGAGAAAGCCAAAGTACGCATTTACACAATGAAGTTACTTCATGAAGTTTATGATTGCAATTGTTACCATAACTATGAATGATGAATCTTTAGAGATAATAGGTCATAATAAATGCCAGTTCTAGTTTAACTGGGAGTTTTAATAAATACTTTATAATAAGAAACATATTCCTTTGTGTAAACAAACTAATTTCCTTATTTTTTAGGCCTTTTCTTGATAATATCGACTTTTTTTGTAATTGAAATATTACTTTGAGTAGAACACTATTACCTATTCTGACAACTGAAGCTAGTGTGAAATGAAGAGAATGAAACTATGTCTAGATGAACTAAGATATTATATACAGCTATTTACAATAGGATTTTGGGTTTATAATTAGGAGTTATACAGTTATTAATATGAAGATAAATAGGATAAGCACCTCAAGACCTTCCACACCAGCTCTTGGACCTAATATTTATATCTTTCTATAATATAATTTTCATTAATTTTTCCTTTCAACTAAGTCAGAATTTGCTTTATAATAAATATAAATATCTTCAGTTTTTCTTATCCTTTAAAGACTTTGTCTATAAGGTCACATTCTCTTCAAGTTGATCATCTGTTTTTTGTCTTCCCCAAAAACTTCATGAAGCAACTTCAGCGCCTAAACCCAGCTATATAGTGAGAGCTGACCATTAAAGCTGCTGCTTATTACTGACTATATATTAGAGACGCGTGTTAGACATTCAAATATGTTGATTGCGTATACGACGCGTTTGCCCAGCGGCATTTGGATAATGTACAAATGCGACAGTTCCACAACTACTAAGTATACAAATTTTGTATTTATGTCATTTTTCTCAACTTTCTTGGAACTGCTCTGCAAATGATGAGTGGTTCTTTCATATATATATATACATAACATATAGTATACATTATTGCTGCCTTTTATATCCATCGTTAGTTGAGAAACAGTTGGCTAATTTAAATGGCAGCTCAATGAGCTCAGCAGCTCAGTCCGATGACAACAGATGCCAATGGATGACCATTGCGAATGCGATTCATGATGAAATATGCCCTGTCATATACAATTGTTATATGGGGGGGCAAGCTGACATAGAAGCCATTTAAAGGGGAGATGGTAGGGCAGGCAGGCTTAGCGAATGTAAAACTCACTTAAGAAAAGGCCTGTAATTCGCTTCATTTCAGATTAATTAGAGTGCGATAAACACCAGACAGCTCTCTGGGAAGTCACATTTTGATCTGAGCTTTAAAGATCTCTAATTTGAAATTGTATTGTAATTTTCCAAGCTTATAAAGATTTTATCTGTTGACTTTATGTTGCTGGTTTTTAGTTTTCCTAGTTTTTTTACCATTTAAATAATTGCTAGAAAGATAAAAACGTAGTCCTGTAATCTGTTAATTGACCATATTGATTTATATGAATTTGATCACATTTCCAGCAGGCCTGCCAACTTGTCGATGAGGAGTTGCCAACTTATTGATGTGATAATTTTAATATATTTGATGAAGAAAGGATGAAAAAATTGACGAAAATTATGAGAATTAAAACAAACTCGCGAAAATATAGAAACATCTATGAATTGCTGCATTAATATCGATGTTTCTCCAGGAATATGTATACCTTATAATGAAAGCAATTTAGTTTCTTGTCAACTAACAGAAACTTTGATCCTAATAACAGAATTTACTCATTAACTGGCATTAGTTTACACATGTTACAAGTATATCCAATTTAATTTCCCGTATATCATTATAAAAGCATTCAGCTGTAACTTCCCACTTATATGTATATTACATATTAGAAACACAATCGTTTTAGCAGCTTTTAATTAATTAAGCTTAATCAGAAATCAGGCAGACATTCGCAGTTGGACTTAAAGCAGCATACGGCTATCAATTTACCCATTTGCTGGACATTCGTTATCCAATTGTCCGCTTGAATAATCCAACCATCTCCAACTCAATCTGGCTTGGGCTCTGGGCTCTTATATAAGGCAAACGCTCTGCACAATGCACTTCTGCTTTACTTGTGCAACGCACTGGACAATGCACAAAGCCCAAGTACCATTGAGAAAGACTTTCGTTTTTATTAGACGTCCGAAGAGTTTATGCGGGGCATGAGGGGCAAGTGCAGAGTCAGACAGGCCACAAAACCAGTCAGCAGTGCCCACTTGCAACATTGACTGCTTGCTAGCTCTGGACTTTGTCAAAGACTCTATCTCTTTCACACTCTCTCTTTCTCTCTCCTTGTGTCTCTTTGTCTCTGTACATGACGCAAGTCCACTTGCAACAGTGCCCTTGCCACATTGCATCAATCAGGCGGCAGTGCTTCAATAAAAAAAAACTCTACAAATTGTCCGGCCGTGTGGGACGCAACTTCTCGGCCAAGAGACGCAAATGGAAAAATGTAAATACATAACAGCAAAGTTGTCAAGTGCAGGCCAGTGCAGTTGTGTACCCTGTATTTTACAGGGTATACAAAAGGGTTAATGCAAAGGGCAAACCTATAAATATGTACGACTATTTAAAAGTTCTCTATCTTATAGGAAGTAAGGGCTAGAGTTATGAAATTTAGGATGTAGATTCCCATAAGCTCCACGTAGAGGAACTTGAATTAAAAACTTTGAATATTTTAACACACAACGTCGAAAACTGTAAAAAACAAATAACAGAACCTGGTATATAACATGAAAAATTATGTTTTACTAAGCCTATAAGGGAAATACTATGCATTTTATATGTATAATTCACATCAACAGCAGAATCTATAATATAGTATAGTATGTGTTGTCTCTATCTCAGAGATCCTATAAGCTAGAGTTATGAAATTTGGTATGTAGAAGCCGATATACAAAAGGAAAACATACTGTTTTACAATTTTAAGATATCTCATCAGGCAACTTCGAAAACGTATAAAAAGGAACTACAGAGTCGGGTTGCAAAATGACTGCAAGTCGAGCAGACGTAATGGTCTTGCTGCTTTTGTTTTACATGGATTACACACACACACACACAGCAAGCTGTTGCTAAGTCGATTCGGACAGTCAGAAAGACAGACAGACACTTGCCGCATTACTCATACGACGCCCTGTCAGGCAGTCGGCGTCTCCTGCTGCTGCTGCGCCTGCTTTTGGCTTTATTAAGGTTATTTTTAATATCAAGCCACATAATTCATTGTAATTTGCCTGCCGCTGTACATTTTCCAGTTGCATACGTCTGCATGGCTTTGATGTGCCACAGTTTGTGGCTGCCACAGTCGACTCCTCCTCGTCACACGCAACTGCGCATTCTGCGCACATCTGTAGATAGCTTGGTATACTCATATATATATAGAATCTGGCCTGTACATCTGATGGAGAGGACGCCTTGACTTTGCTTGTCTTTTTGACTAATCGCCCAACTGATTTTCGCATTTGTAGTTTATTAATCAATTTAGCGCCGCACAGACAAACACTCTAACAATGACTCATCGCACACAGAGACCAACCCAGCGAAGGCGCAAACAAATTAGTCATCTACAAAACTGTTTGACCAGAGGCTTCATGACACAACTGTCGCCAGCAAAGAAATTTTTTAATTTACTGTGAATATTAAATTACTGTGAACATAAAATACCCTATGAAGGTCGTACGTACTGCGGGACTATCGATAGTATCGATTGTATGCTATGGTTTATCAATATTGTTAGGTTTGGTCACTATCGATTAAAGGGATTATCGAATTTTATAACATTTTCTTTCCGTAGTTAACATTTACATTCCATTATTAAACTATTTAAATTACTATCGATAGTAAATGATTGTATGCTATCGGTTTTCAGCATCGTTGATTTGCTCACTATCGATTAAAGGGATTATCGAACTTTATAACATTTCCTTCCCGTAGTTAACATTTACATTCCATTATTTAACTATTTAAATTACTATCGATAGTAATGATTGTATGCTATCGGTTGTTCAGCAACGTTGTTTGCTTACTATCGATAGTTTTTAATCGTATTATTTAAATATTATATAGTTACAAACATATCTATAGATTATCCTACATTCCTGTATGTTCCTATGCCCTAACAATATAAATAAACTGAATACTTAATGATTCAATATACTTTATTCTAACCCATTAGTATCGATAGATACTGAAATATCGAAATTATTGATATAAAAAAGAATCAAATTTTCAACAAACTTTAATTTTTTTTAAATCAGTATTCCAACTATGTTCAAAACGGGTCTACACTAAATATCTTTGAACCTTTTTTAAACCGATTAAATAGTATCACCATCCTATATGCAAAATTTCGTTTTAGAGTCGCTGAACCACTTTTGAAGAATATGCTATAAACCAGTTTAGAACTGGTATCAAAATATGCTATATATAATATTAAAACAGTTTTCAAAACGAATGAAACTCGTATATCTAGATGAATATATGATGTACCACATTGGCAACATTTGAAAAGCACTTTTGAACCGGTTCACATAAACAAATGTGATGAAAAGCTAAAAGTGCTCTAGCTTTCTAGTGTAATTCAAACAATTAAGTAAAATTTGTATGCTTTAAAATGCGCTTAATTAAAGCGACCTTTTGTGTCACGCCCCGTGATGTTCTTGTTGTTGTAGTTGTTGTTGTGGAACGAGTCAAATGAGTGAGCGGCAATCCGCCCTCCCTCCCCCTTCACTATCCCCTTTCCCCTACTGTGTCACTAGCTGTTCTACGTAGTTCGCCCACCCACACAACATTTCTCAGCTAATTTCATTGATGAATTTTTATTAAATAAATTATTATAATGAGGCAATCGCTGTTGCTGTTGCTGATGATTGTGCCACTGGCCCGAGGCACGTTGCAAGTCAACGAACGAGCCAGTAAAAAAAAGGCGACTGGCGCAAAAAAATATATACAAAAATTTTGGCACATAAATGTTTCGAGTGGAAGAAATGGCGACACTGAAAATATGGCGCGTGTTTGCACTTTAGCGAACCCCAACCTCCGTCAAAGCGTTAACAGATCTGTACAGTTAGCTAGAAGGTGGATTAACGTGGTCAACATGTGACGTTAGTTGTCAGCGACACTCAAACCTGTTCACATAACGAACATCTAAGAATAGACAAGACAATGGGAAATGCCCACAATTCGAAGGTTGGACTCTATAAATAGTTCCCCCCTCTAACCCAATTGATTAGGGAGGAACTGATAGACAGTCCGGCAGCGGCGATTGTCGGGGGGAAAATATATTGTTGAGCCAGCTCAAATAATCGCCGATAAGGCGGAACCTGAACCTGAGACGTACTGAGGCCTTAAGCAGAGTTCAAAGTCATCAAGACGATGGCGACTGAATGAATGAAATTTGTGAATGAAAGTGGACGTACAAAAAAATGAGATGTTAATCAACGGTTAAGGCAAAACGTAAAAGTTTTAAATGCTCCCTGACATTTATTAATTAATTCAAACTTTGCATGTTAATCAAATATTGCAAGCCAACAAAGGTGAAAACAATATATGCATACTCTTCAGTTTGTATTCAAATTCTATTAACTCATTAGATTGAGTAAAGTCATTAGATCGAGTAAAGTCATGAGATTGAGTAAAGTCATTGGATTGAGTAAAGTAAATACTATTGTGAGTGCTATAGGACAATCTATGGCAGTTTCGATAGTATCGATACTTGAAATTTCCTAATCGAGATCGAGTTCTCTGTAATGATTTCCCAATTCTTAGATTGAGTAAAGTCATTAGATTGAGTAAATAATAATACAATAATACTATTGTGAGTGCTATAGGACAATCTATGGCAGTTTCGATAGTATCGATAGTTCAAATTTCCTAATCGGGTTCGAGTTCTCTGTAATGATTTCTCAATTCTTTCTTATCGTGTTTCATTTCTTTCTTTCTTTTGCTTTTGTGCAAAATATCGATGCATATAACAACGAAATTTCCTATCTATGGCAGTTTCGATAGTATCGATACTTGAAATTTCCTAATCGGGTTCGAGTTCTCTGTAATGATTTCTCAATTCTTTCTTATCGTGTTTCATCATTTTTTCATTCTTTTTTTGTGCAAATTATCGATGCATATAACAACGAAATTTACTATAAAAAAATGTTCTATATATGGCAGTTTCGATAGTATCGATAGTTCAAATTTCCTTATCGATATCGAGTTCTCTGTAATGATTTCTCAATTCTTTCTTATCGTGTTTCATTTCTTTCTTTCTTTTTTTTTTGTGCAAATTGTCGATGCATATAACATCGAAATTTTCTTCTTTTTTTATGACATTAGTTTAATTAAAGGCGACACATCTTAAATGAAAGACATAATCCGCTCGTAAGCATTACAATTACATGATTAGCGTCTCCCAGGTAGGACATCAATAAATATGCAAAATTTTGCGATCTGTCACAGCTTTTTCTAACAGGTTGTTATGGCATGACATCTTTACAGCATGGTTTTTCGAAATTATATTAGTAACCTCCATAACTGAAGGAATATTTAGGTCTCTCCTGATAAAGGAGTTCCTCACAAGAAAGGGGTTCCCGATCAATGATCTCATAACAAATATTATGTGTGTATTAGCAGCAATGCCCCATATGGCCACTCCATATGTCCAGATGGGCATAATCATTACCTTGAAAAGCAGCACCTTGGAGCGTAAGGGAAGCTTGGATGATACCTTCAACAGCCACTGAAGGAAGTTTCTTGAATCGTGATTGGAGAGAGTGTCTAAGCACTCTGGTAGATTTATCTGGTGTAAGTCCGAGGTATTTATGTTTAATCACAATTGGGAGATTGAAATTTACTATTAAATAAAAAGTTCTATCTATCGACATATCGAAAAACCTATTGAATAAACATCTATCATTAAGTTTAGCAAATATAAGCTATTTTTCTCTATATATTTTCTCTATTTATTTCTCTATTTATAACTATTTTGACTTTTTTATTACCCACAGACATTATCGATACTGATCTAAATACTATCGATATATCGATATAATCGTTATTATCAACGATTGTATCCCAGCTCAACTGCATTCAAGAGATATTTATTTATTTTTGTTTCGCATATTACACATCTCTTGAGTTAGTCATAATAAAATTGTACTAAATATTGATCGATCATACAGTTTATTTAAAGCATATGATTTCACTTCTGGGAAGCTACAATTTGTGTATTTATTTATTTATTTGTTTTCTTTGCGACACTTTGCGTCTTCTGATAAAGAAAGCAAATGGTTTTTAAAACAAAATTTGATTTAAGTACGAACTTTCTTAATAAACAGCTGTGAAACTAAATACTTGGAAAAAACAGAAATTTATTGTTCTTTTGGAATTCGATAGTTCTATTTCTTGACAAAGCAAAGTTTGCTCTAAAACTGATAAGTGTGAACACAGCTTAATTTTGCCTAGATCAGCCACAGAGTTAACTGGATTATTTATTTATATAATGTCAATTTGTAGTTAAAACTATGAATTAACTATAATTCTTAGCCATGGCTGCCAGGGTCTTCAGCTAAACTAGATTATTATTATAATTTCACGTACCTTTCAGTCTCCGATTCTGCATTTGGTTGCTGCTGTAGCTGTTGTATCTGTTGCTGTGTGGCTGTCGATGTTGTTGCTGCTGCTGCTGTTACTGCAGCTGTTCCAGTTGCTGCTGCGGCAGCTGTTGTTGCTGCTGCGGCCGTTGCTGATGTCGATTGTTGCTGTTCATCGCCCAAATTGAGCGATGTTGTCGTTGGCTCCGCTGCTGTTGCTGCTAAACTTGCATTCGTTAAATTAACATTATTATTGGCACTAACACTCGCGATATTTGTTGGCGGAATTTGTTCTTGTTGTGGTTGCTTGTTGTTGTTGCTGTGTTGCTGCTGCTTGCTGCTCATCCAGCACGCCAGCGACAACCAATTGCTGCACATCGGCAATGGTTGCCGGTGCGCTCTGCATCTGTGGCACCAGTATTGCTGCTGCCGCCGTTGCTGCTGCTGCAACCGCTGGCACTGCCATCACGCCAGTCAGATTGCTCATGTGCGCCAGCAATGGCAACGTTTGCCCCTGAGTCTGTACAGTTGCTGCTGCTGCTGCTGCCGGGGTGGCTGCTGTTGCTACTGCTGCAACTGTTGCTGGCGTGCCAGTGGAAGTGTTTGAAGTCTGTGGTGGTGCTGCTGCGGCTGCTACAGCTGCAGTTGCTGCTGGGAACTGTACAGCTGCCGGTGCAACGCCATCAATTTGTGATGTTGCCTGGGGCTGTGGCTCCAGCTGGAAGTTGGGCGGCGGCTGCTGCTGCCCGGCAGCAACTGCTGCAAATGTGGGCACAGTTTGTGGCGTCTGCGCGGCCGGCGACAACGGTTGCTGCTGCTGCTCCACATAGCTGCTGCTCATGGCCGCCAATTGCGGCTCACTGACAGCAACTGTTGCTGCTGCTGCGGCTGCTGTCGTTGTGTTGTTGTTGTTATTATTATTGCTGTTGTTGCTGCTATCGCTGGCACCATTCTGAAAGTGAGTGGGCGGCATATAACCAGCGCCTGCATTGCCAGCCACATCCATTGCTGCTGCTGCTGCAGCGGCGGCGGCGGCAGCGGCTGCCTCCTCCTGTTGCTTCAGCTGCTGCAGCGACTGTTGCAGCTGCTGTGCTGCCGCCGTGGCATAGTCCATGGGCAACGTTTGGCCATGGGGCGTGCCGTCCGTTGTCGCCGCATTGGGCGTGGCAGCATTGGCATTGACACTGTCGTACAGTTGCTGCTGCTGTTGTTGTTGCTGCTGTGCCTCACTGTTGACCGCATTGACAAACTGCTGCATGCCATGCACCACAGTTGCTGGCGCTGTCATGACGCCACTGGGCGTGGCATTCAGCTGAGTTTGCTGCACGGCAGCAACTGTTGCCGGTGGCACACCAGCTGCACCAGTTGGCTGCAACTGTTGTTGCTGCTGCGACTGATGCTGCTGCGACTGATGCTCGGCAAAGTTCCAATTGGCATCCGCCGAGGCAGCCTCCATATGATTCTCATGCAGCATTGTGGGCGGCAGTATCATGCTCTGTGTTGTCTTGGGCGGCCCTGTGGCATCGCCCTGACCATCAGTCAGGCCGCCACCCGCGCCCCCATCCGTATTAGCAGTCTTTTCATTGTTATTGGCAGCGCCCACACTGGAGTGGTCCAAATAGTCCATGCATATCCAGCGTCCACGCTTAAAGGGTTCCGTGGATTCGATTTTGACCACCTTGAAGCGTTCGCTGCGATGTTGGGTCTCCTTCATGTCGTCCTTCTTCTTGGTGCCACCGGGCGTCACCGCAGCGCTTACCACATTGATAATATTATCCGATACATTCACCTGGACATTCTGTATGGTCTGGCCGAGCGCTGGGCCAATGGGATCCACCACAACGAGGCCATACTGTGAACTGGTGGGTATAACGGGCGCTGTGGTGCTTAACGCATTGTTGGCAAAGTACACCTCCTCCTTGGAGAATGTATCCTCGGACATCGATGGCGTCTCATTCTCCAGATCCGTAATGCGACTATTGTCGTCTGTATGAGATTCATCCAGATCATCGGCCGACTCATCGCCAGTATCGCCGGCGGCGTTTAGCTTGGCATGACCCACCGTAACGGAGGTGATTTGAAATGAGGAAGTCGTCTTTGGTTTGCGATTGCTGCTGCCCATGTTGCTGCCGGCGCCAGCTGCACCACCCCCACCAGCAGCAGCTGATGTTGTTGTTGCCTGATGTCCTTGACTGTGGCTGGTGTGGTGATGATGATGATGATGGTGATGCGCATGATGATGGTGTTGCTGCTGCTGCTGCTGTTGTTGTTGTTGTTGCTGCTGCGGCGGCTGTTGCAGGCTCATGCTACGTGTGGCAGCCGCAACAGCAGCAGCGCCATTGTTATTAGGCGAGCTGGCCTTGCTGCTGCCGCTGTTGCTGCTATTGCTGCTGCTGGTTGTTGCTGCTGCTGCTGCTGCAGCTGTTGCTGTTGTTGTCGCTGATGTTGCCGTTGAGTTGTTGGTGCTGCTCGATTTGGGCGCCAACGATGTGCTCGACGCGCTGCTGCTGCTGTTCAACGTGGGCGTGGCAATGCTGCTGTTGCTGCTGGCACGCGACACCGCTGCGCTTGCCTCAACCACCGCTGCGGCGCCGCGACTGAGCGCAGTCAGGCGCAAACTTTCGCTGGTGGTGCGCTGTATGTTGCTAATGTTGTTGCTATTATTGCTGTTGTTCTGATGCGCATGCGCCTGATGATGATGCAAATGCGATGAGGCATGATGGTGATGATGATGCTGATGCTGTCCACTGCCGCCCAGCGAATTGACCTTGGTCAGCGGTGGCTTCTTAATGCTGGTGGTGCTAACAACGTTAACGCCCCGCGATGGCGTTTGTATTGAATTGCGACGCGCGGGCGCATTGCCACCGGCACTGGCGCCACCTGTTGGCTTAAACTTGGCATTAAGATGACGATCGAACATGTTGTTGCTGCTGGCGCGTTGTTGTTGCTGCTGCTGCTGCTGTGTGGCCTGTTGTCGGCGTGTTGCTGTTGTTGTTGCTGCTGTTGTTGCTGTTGGTGTGTTGCCCACAATGCTGTGCGACTCTTGTGAGTTATCGGGCGATGAGGCCGCTGAGTTGCTGCCGCTGGCCTGTCCGCTATTGGCAATTGTTGCTGCTAGTACTGCTGCTGCTGATGATGTTGCTGCTGCTTGTGTGGCTTGCTGCTGCTGTTGTTGTTGTTGTTGCTGTTGTTGACCGGAATCTTCGTTGGCAGCGCTTTGATTCTCGGCCATAATCGAATTGGATTTCAGCGTACGCAAAGTTTTCAGCAAATAATCCAGATTGCCGACAATACTTTGGATTATTTTGATACAGTGAAAAATTGTTAATTATTTATTATATTATAACTATAGTTTTTGTTGTTGTTTGCTTTGTTATATTTGTTGTTTTTGCTAATTGTTTATATATATATATGGTCAAATTAGGCGCTAACTTAATAATTGTATGAAAATTGTATGTTGATTTCAATGTCTATGCAACTAGTTGCTGCTGTTGTCGCTAATCAATGTATGTTGCTGCTGTTGCTGTGCCTGCTGCTGTTGCTGCTGCTGCTGTTTGGCTGCAATTGTTGCTAATGCCGCCTGGGTGGCAAACGGTTTGCCCACTTCAAAGATGAAACTAGCGGCTGCCAGGCGACGACGACGATACATAGCGACCGTTGCGTTCCAGGTGCAACCAACTGACTGACGGAACTGCGACGATGACGATGATGACGACGGCGACGGAGACGGCGGCGGCGACGGCGGCGACGACGACGACGATGACGACGACGACAATGACAACCGAAAACGAGAGAGATGCCCGCGAAAATTCAGTTGAGGTTGCTGTTGTTGTTGATGTTGCTGTTGTTGTTGCTATTGCTTTTATTATTGTGTTGATTTTGTTATGCTAAGTAATAAATTTAAATTTATTTGTTGCTGCTGCTGCTGCTGGGCTTTTTATTCTACTTTTTTTTTGCAAAGCTATAATTTGCTTTTCCGCGTTTTATTAGCAACAACAACATAAGCCGCCAGCGTTGCCAGCAGCGCCATCTAGCGCTTGACTTTGGTTAGCGGGCGTTTCAATATGCACACACACATTCACACACAGCACAGCTGTCTTGTTGTTGTTGTTGTTGTTGTTACGATTATTCACTTAAATATGGAACACAAATATTTCAATTAATTTTTATTATGTTATCTATAATAATAATGATTTATTTTTTTGCATATACTACTTTTTGTTATATTTATTTATGTATATTTAACTAAGAATTTTAATTTAACTTTTAGATTGAAATTAAAAACTTTGTTGCACTTTTCACGAAAATATTTCCATTTGTTTGGTTTTCTTTTGTGTTTTTTTTATTTTTTGTCTCGCGGAATTATTGAATTTCTTTAGGCCCGGTTTACTAGCCGAAGAAATGTAATTCCTGTTAGGGAGAAAAATAGAACAGAAATAACAATACAGTTAAATAAGTATAAGTAAATGAAACAATTACAATTACAATTACTTTGTTTATTAATTCAATTACATTCGTTTGAAATGCGAATTGTGTAACGCAATTCGAGCTACAAATAATTAATTGCAGTGCACGCGTTGGGCGCCATTTCAGGAGGGGACACTTTGTGTAAGTGGAAACCATTTCATAATTAAATAAAAACCTTTTGGGAATTGCATGAGATTGCTTTAAATTTAATGGATAAGCCAATGTTTACAATATTATTCTTACTATACAATATATATGATGTATTTGGTAACACAATGACATTCAATATTTATGTAGATGTAAATGAAAATCAGGTACATGAGAAACTAAAATCAGCTACCTGAGAAACTAAAATCAACTAACTCAACTGATTGCAGTCATATTTTTGTCAATTTGAAACCTTCAGGATTAACAAATTGCACAATTAGAATTGAGTACATAATAAAAGCTACATGAAAAACTAAAATCAGCTACCTGAGAGACTAAAATCAACTAAATCAAATGGTAGACATATTCTTTAGCTGATTTCAGTCATATTTTTTTCAATTTTGAACCCTAAGAACTAACAAACTGCACGATTAGAATTGAGTACATAATAAATGAAACACAATTAGTTTCTGAGAAAGCTTTAAAATGATTCGAAAACCTTTAAAGTAATCAAAAGTATACTTAGCATTGCTTAAAGGGTGAAAATATATTATAAGGAAAATTATATATAATAAAAGAAAGACAATTAGCTTCTGAAGAAACTTTCAAATGATTTGAAAACCTTTAAAGTAATCAAAAGTATACAAAGCATTGCTTAAAGGGTGAAAATACTAGTTATAAGGAAAATGTATTATTATAAGAAAGACGTTTAGCATTTGAGAAAGCTTTAAAATGATTTAAAAACCTTTAAAGTAATCAAAAGTATACATAGCATTGCTTAAAGGTTTTCACCCTATACTAGCTATATGAAAATGTATTATTATAAGATAAATTATATATAAAAGATTTGAATATTGTCTGCTTCTTATCTCGCATTTCATTTTTCACTTATGTATATAAAAATATATTGCATATACGTCACACTGTTAGATATGCATATAGATAGATGTACTCAATATTTGTATCTGTATCTTTTTGCAAGCAAGCCAATCCATTCTCTCTGTATATCGCATTAGCTTAAGCTATATCTGTGGCTATGTCAATGACTGTAGCTGTAGCTGTTGTTTTTTGTTGTATCTGTATCTCTGTATCTGTATCTGCTTGTGTATTTGTATCTCTGTATAGCTAGTAGTAGATTTCATAACTGCGTAGTTCATTGTTGCTTATTATTGAGTATTTTGGTGATGATCAGCATGATAATAATGATTTTCCGTTTTCTTCATTTTGTATTTTATGTTTTATATTGATTTCATTATTTCCGTCGTGCGTCGTAGTTTGTTGAATTAGTTAAGTGGTACATTAGACGGATATTCCTCTGCTATTTTTTTTTCTTTCATTTTTTTCCCCCTCTGCATTGTCGTTTTGCCAAATTGTTTGGTTTTCGTTGCGCTTCTGGCGCTCTTTTTTTTCTTGCCACAGTTTTAATATTTTAAATACATATTTGCGTTTTCGGCATTCTTTTCCTCAATGCTTTTTTCTCTCTCGCTTTTTTTTCATTATTTAATTGATTTCGTTTACGGAAATAGCAGCGCAATTGACGCTGCCAAAATCAACAACAAAAAGCCAGTAAGAAATATTCAAGCTCCATTGCATCGAAGCGTTTATACTCTTTCTGGGTTCATCCTTAAATGAGGATGATTTTTTTGAATTGAATTTCTTTTCAAAACTGGCATGTTTGTCATTTAAATTTGTTTTTTATTTTGTTTTCCGGTTTCCGCTATATACATTGTATTCTTTCTGAAGTTATCTTGAAACTATTAAATTTTTTTTTCCGTATACATAACATGTTCTGTTTTGAGTAGTGCTCATTTCAAAGCAATATAAATCACATATATGATAAAGATAGCAATTCAGTGATAGGAATACATATAGTATATATAATAGTTGATTAGACATTATATTGACGGATTGAACTTGAAGTTGAGAGAGGTAGTTTGATGATGTTTAAAGGAAGGAAAAGGAATACCAGTTTCATCATAAATGGATCTCAAAAGTTAAGCGTTCTTTCGAAAAGCTCAAGATGGCAATCCAGTGATAGGAATACATATAAAACAAATAGTTGATTAGACATTATATTGACGGATTGAACTTGAACTTGAGAGGAGTAATTTGATGATGTTTAAAGGCAGGAAAAGGAATACCAGTTTCATCTCAAATGGATCTCAAAAGTTACATATTTTTTCCGAAATTTCCAAGTTTTATGACATTCTTAACTTTTCTTCTGCTCTATATTAGATATGATACTGAGTTCATTCAGGAGAGTGAATTTATATAAAAAGTAATGATAAGCAATTTCCACTCCAAAGATTATAGGTGACATTCTCTATATGCATTGCAATCTTTTGCGACAAAGTTAAAATGCCCGCTAGAAATAAAAGTACCCAAAAAAAAAAACAAAAAAAGTTTGCAAAAAAATAAATGTTAAATGAACGGACGCGTGGTGTGTGTGTGTGTGTGTCTGTAGGTTTGTTTGTATTGGTTAATAGCCGTAAGCATTGACGATCATTCATAAATTGCGTAAACTGTTTAAGTTATACACTTTCGTATGTTTGTGTGCGTATGTGTGTGTGCGTGTGCGGGCGCGTGTGTTTGACGTTTTGAACTCTTGCGTTTGCCCCCAACCCGAAGGCAAAGTCAAGACCTTGAAGCACCAAAAACAACACACAAAAAAAAAAACAATGCACATTTAAAAAACAATAACAATCATAAAAAAAATAACAACAAATCAGTTATAGGTCAACATTGGTCAGAGCACTCAGAAGGTGCTGTCGAGAGTATATTGGCCTTGTTCTTGCACAGGTGCTTGACTTTTTTGTTGTTTTTTGTATTTTTTTTTGTTAGTGCCAAAAATGGAGGTTAAGATCAGAATTCATCAGCGATCATTTTGCAAATTGGCAGGTTTGTGGGGAACTAAACACGTCTAGCAGGTAATCTAGAATGTCGTTAGATGTATTCATTAATTTTATAACTGATCGGCAAAAGGAATGTTTAAGATTATTTCTTAAATAATCGATTAGCATTTTATTTATAGAACAAATCGATTCATTTTGTGACGGACTTGAAACAAGTTAAGCATTATTCTTAATTGGTGATGAGAGTTCTATCGATAATCGAAATTGAAATATCGCCTTGATATCAAAAAACATTGTCAAATATCATCCTAAATTATCATAATATAGAAAAATGAATGAGTCTTTAATTTTAAGGTAATGTCAATGCATCGATACATTGTATATCGATTAACCGGTATTAATTGAATAGCATGTTATCGATAAATAGTTGTATACAAAAACATAAAATATCGTCCTAAATTATCACAATATAGAAATATGGATATATGAGTATTTAATTTTAATGTATTGTCAATGTATCGATATATTTTATATCGATCCACCCCATCTTGATCGATAAATAGTTGATAGGAATGTATATAAAAACATTATAGGAAATACTGTCAAAAGTATATCACAATATAGAAAGATAAATATGATCATTTTATTGTCAATATATCGATATGTAATATATCGATTCAACATATATCGATAATTAGTTGACATAACCTAAAATTCCTATTCTGAATGCTTTTACTAATCAAACTGAGTGAATAAATGACTTAATGTAACCGATTTTATGAAAAGGTTTATTGTAATGGATTGTCAATACATCAATAAGTGATATATTGATGAATCGTCAATTCTGAATGTCATTACGAGTGATTGAATAATCGACAAAATGTAATTGGTTTCTCTAGAGGTGCGCACAAAGAGAACCCCACTTTGATTTATATCATCTCGTTATCTCCGATAACCGATATTTATGTCTTTGCCACAAAGCATGCCCCCACAAAGAGCATGATGGAAGCAGTAGCCTATAATCAAGGCATCTGATAGGTGCAAGAAATGCACTCACACGCATATTCCACAGAGAATAGTATGTGGTAAGTGCAATTTGCAATGGAGGGTGCCGCTCGCTTGCGACGCCTGCCTCAACAGAGGCAACAAACAATAAACAGAACAACAACAACAACAAGAACAACAAGAACAAGAAGAACAAATACAGCAACAATGGCAAGTCGAAAGCGCAGCGAGGAAATGGCAACAGAAGAAGAACTAATTGCAACGACAAAGAATAAAATCGATGAAGCAAAAAATATAATGAAGAACAACTACAACAACAGATTGCCCTGCACAGAGAGCGACAGAGAGAGAGAGAGAGGGAGCAGAAAAATTACAAATGGAGAGCGAATGCGCGTTGAACAAATTGCAACAATTTTCCCATGGAGCAGGGAAGAAGCAAGAAAAAAAATATAATATAAGAGAGTGAGGGAGAGAGTGAGGCAGCCTGTTGGCCTCCTGCCTACATTGGCACACACACACACACACAATCACACGCGTAACGCAGCCAGCAACGTGGGCGCCTACAAGTGGGCGGGAAAGGGCTGCGGTGGAGCCAGCATACCAAACAAACAGTGCAAATTGGCAAAAGCAAGCGAGTCGAGAGAGAGAGAGCGCACAACGGAGCGCAGAGTGCAAACGCGCTGAGCGTCGCTTGTCGGCGACGGCACTCGCTCTCTCCCTCTCTCTGGCACTGGCACTGAAGAAGACGAAGACGAAGAAGACAGCTGCCGGTAATCAATATTGATGATGATAGCAGCAGAAGCAGCAGCAGAAGCAGCAGCAGAAGCAGAGGCAGCGCAACAACGAAGATAAAGACCAAAAGGGAAAAGGTCAAAGTAAAATGCAAATCAAAACTCGACAAAGAAATTTAATGCAATTTAATTAAAAGAAAATCACTCGAGAACCCCGAGTACGAAAGAAGAGCAAACAAGGAAATGACTCACGAGACGCGTAGGAGGAAGTAGTGTGGAAGCCAAAAAACGCAAGAAGAACAACACCAAAGCACACTAAACAAAGATAGAAGCATATCCAAGAGATATATTCAATTGTAAAAGCGAATCAAATAAACCCAATAAATAAATAAAATCATTAAATGAAAGAACACTCATTTCTTTATATATCTTCTTTCTATCTTCCTGATCCCGAAGATATATCCTATACATACATATGTACACCCTTGCAGAAATGTTTATCATACAAAAACTAAATATTCAACTGTTTATTCCTATTTTGATCAAATTTAAACAAATTATATAGTTAGTTATAGTATAGTCAGCAATGGCTGAGTTTCCTTGAGATATCTTGAAATACAAAAAGTCTTTTTCATACAAAAACTCAATTTTTATCCTATTGTTCCTATAAGATATAGTTATCCGAATTTAACCAATTTTGATCAGCTCCTTTGGAACATAACTAAATTTTGATTTTGATAAGTGTGCTCAGAATATCGTTATAGACAATAAGTAAGTTTTCTTTATACAACAGCTTATTTCATACAAAAACTCATTTTTCATCCGATCCTATTTGACCAAATTTGGTCACATTGTATAAACTCTCCCAAGACTCGGTTTGGGTGAGTTTGATGAGGATATATTTATAAACAAAAAAGTTTTTCATACAAGAACATAGTTGGACCGATCGTTCCTATGACAACTATGTATATGATATAGTGATCCGATCTGTCCGGAAATGACAGCCTGCAGCAATAAGAAAGATCAGTGCCTAATTTCAACAAGCAGGATCAACTCGGATATTGATGCTGCTGAAGAATATATATACTTTATCGGATCCTAAGCGACTCCTTCACATTTCGTTGACAAAACAATAAGGATAGAGGTTCGTAAGGAAAAATTTCCTTAAATTTTAACCCTAAAAGTTGATCCTAGTTAGGTTAGGATCCTAATTAAAAAAGTTTCATAAATTCTTTACGAATCAGAGTATCTACCTTGATTTTAGCTTTATAAGATTCTTACTTACTGTATTATTCGAATCAGAAGAATAATAATACAATCTGTTGGGATAGAAGTTTGTAATGAAAAATTTCCCTATATAACTTCAATTTTAACCCTAAAAGTTGATCCTAGAATTAAAAAAGTTTCAATACTTCTATAAGAATCAGAGTATCTATCTTGATATTAGCTTTATAAGATTCTTACTAACTGTATTATTCGAATCAGAAGAAGTTAGGGTATATAAGAAAAACAATTTATATTCGTTTGTCAAGATATTTGACAGTCACGTCTGTCTGGGCACACTGTTCTCTCCTCCCTCCAAGACGTAGCTGAAAGCTGACCACAGCAACAGCAACAACAACAACAATTAGTTTGCCTTGTGCTGCAATCGGTTGCAAAATGAAACTATGTAATAACAAATTGTTAAACAAACAGTTAATAATACATATCACATTTCTAAACAGAAATCAAATCGCCAGCGATTACAAAATGCTGCGTAATCAAACGTCTCAAACGTGATGGGAAATCAAAAGAAATAAAGAAAGAAAGAAAGAAAAATAACGTTTGCCTCTCATCAGGATTGTCTCAGTTGAAACTTGAGACGGGGCTCGTCTCGTTGGAGACGACTGACTCTTGTGGCATTGTCGCCTGTGGCAACAGCAGCTCTTCTGGTTCAAGGTTAGACTGGACTTTTATAGAATGAAGTTAACTTCGTGAACTTTCTTTGTCAGGGAAGGGGTTCCCAAGGAAAAACTTCCTTTGAAAGCTACAATTATAACTCTAAAGATGATCATCATTAAATAAGTTTCCTAAATTCTATACGAATCAGAGTATCTTCCTTTATAAGATTCTTACTAACTGTATTATTCGAATCAGAAGGAGATATTTCCTGGAAAAGTAATCTTCTGCAAATAAAGCACATCAGAATTTACAATCCAAGTAGAATTCGTGCAGTCAATAGGCTCAGAAGGGGTTACAATAGTATATCTTTTAGATGGCAGTACCAATCATTATAATAATAATCCTATCAGACAAGTTTAAAGTGGACAAAATATGCAAAGGAGACATACCCAAAGGAAGTTATTAGAATATTCCTTGAAATGCCTACCAATTTTGTCAAACTATGAA
This sequence comes from Hirtodrosophila histrioides, assembly GCA_037075165.1. Classification (NCBI taxonomy): domain Eukaryota; kingdom Metazoa; phylum Arthropoda; class Insecta; order Diptera; family Drosophilidae; genus Hirtodrosophila; species Hirtodrosophila histrioides. Next base: position 37,870 of record JBAMCL010000658.1, read on the forward strand.
TGAGACTATAGAAAGTATAGAAGCTATAGCTTGATACTATATCTCTACTACAAATTATTTATATTTTATAAGATAATTAATAATCCATTTAATAGCTTTCTTTATACTCTAGCAGAGTGTATTATAATTTTGTCTCGAAATGTGTAATGGACTGAAGGAGACGTTTCCGACCCAACAAAGTACATATATTCTGAATCAGTATGAATATCCGAGTCAATATAGCGATGTCCGTCTGTTTCTATGCGAACTAGTCTCTCAGTTTTCAAGCTATCCTCAAGAAACTTGATACAGAGCCTTCTTTTTGCTGCAGGCAGTACATATGTCGGAACCGGCCGGATCGGACAACTATAACATATAGCTGCCATAGGAATGATCGATCGACAACTATGTTTTTGTATGAAAAACTTTTTTTGTTTATGAATGTATCCTTACCAAACTTACCCAAACCGAGTTTCTAGAGAGTTTATACAATCTGACTGAAATGTAGTTAAAATCGGACCACTATATCACATAGTTGCCATATGATCGGGTGAAAATTTAAGTTTTTGTATGAAAAACTTTTTGTATTACAACCAAACTAAGTGAGAGTTTTAATATACTTTAAATAGTTTCCTATAATCTTATCATAGTTGGATCACATGGGAAGAATCTGACAAAAATTGAGTTTTGTATAACAAAAACTTTGTTGCTAGGGTATATAGTACTGATGTAAAAACATCGATGTTTTTTATGGAAACAACGAAGAACATCAATGTTTTGTATGGAAAATATAAACGTTCTTTCTTGTCTTGTTTTAAGATAATAATCAAATTGAGAGCTTTCTTTTTAAAAATGAAAACTATTGAAAACTGTTTTACTACAGTTCTTTTCTTAGAGAAAATAAAGAATTCAATTAGAATTCGACTTCATTATATACCTTAAATACTCGTGTATATAGATAATGAATAAAACTTGATTTGAATGCTTACTAAGACGATCGATAAGTTTCAATATCCATAATAATCGTTGTTTTTTGCAGCTGCAGCTTTCACTGGGGAACTTCTAATGTGAACAGCTGGACCTTCCGACTCATAGTACGGGGAGGGGAAAGCACAGTGGAATGATAGTTGCCTATAGACAGACTTCCGCTTCAAATGACAAGCCAAATATGATATTATTTTGAATTTTTGTATTATGGAAAAGTTGGCGTAAGGGTGCTGGAAGGGGGTAGTGGGTAGTGGGGGTATATGCCGTAATAGGCCTAAGCAAGTTGACAACTTTCCGTCAGCGCTGCGCGCGTCTCAAATTACCTTAATTGGAAATAAACTTGTCGTGTTTATTGTATTGAATAAATATTCTGTGCCAGTTGCAACAAATTATGATTTATAATCGCCGCTGCTGAGTGTAAACAATGTGCTAACAGCTGATTTAGTTATAAACAAAATGACTAATTTGCTTTGCCAGCTGTTTTTTGCTCCTTTTCTTCTTTCGATACCAACAACAACAACAAGAAGAAGAGAGTCAAATCCAATCAGAATGGAAAAAATCTATACACATGTGTAAGAAGGAAAGAAACAACAAGTAAAAAGGTACAAAGTGCAAATATTGCCAGCAGCACCAACAACAACAACAACAACAGCAGCAGCAGCAACGCAGCGAAAATGAAGCGAAAGTGAACGAAAATTGTAATAACAACAACAACAACAAGAACGCATTAAATTCTGTCGCGGCTGCAGCCACTAAAACAACAACAACAGCTGCAAGGATGGGCGTACGCTAACGTCGACTTCGACGTCGACGCAGGGCAGCGACACAAACGCGTACGACACACAAACAATTGGAAATTAATTTGTATTTTATATTTTGTATTGTTGTTTGCTAGTTTTTGCAACACTTTTAAATGTTTGTTATTGAATTTTGTTTAAATGTTTTTCAACTTTATGCACAATCTTTGTTGTTTTGTGGTTGCTTTTTTGGCGTTTACATCGATTTGTTGCACTGTGCAGCTGACGGCAGCGACGACGGCGACGGCGACGTTGCGTCGCTGCCTGCTTAGTTTTTTAAGGCAACTATAAATGCAACTATAACTTACAAGACACAGTTAACAGTTTTAATGCATTGCAATTCAATGAAATTATAACGAAAACTGAACGCCACAAAAGAAATATGTTGAATTTTCGTAACTAAAAACTCGGACAAAAGGAACAAATTTTTACTTCGAGCGCTACAGCGAGAGCAAAGCGACTGAGAGAGCGCGCACAGCACACAGAGAGAGCGAGCGCCGAGAGCGCCACACAGCAGCAGCAGCAGCCAGCGCGTGTGTGAGAGAGGGAGAGCATTAAGTAAACGAAGCTCGTGCATGGCAGATTTGCAAAAAAAAAAAAAAAGATTTTGCACAAAAAAAAGAAGAGAAGAAGAAAAGGCCAAGCCACTTTAAACATGGGCAGTAACAACAACAACAAAATAAATGGTATTAAACAATTTGCGGCAACGACGTCGCTAAATGGCTTCCAAAAAAGTTTTTTTTTGGTTTTTTCACTACACACTCACACACAGAGACACACATATGTACATATATATATATATGTACTTTTATATATATATATGTATGTGCATACATACATGCACACAGCCGTCGGCGTCCAGCAATACAATGCGCACACATTTGTGTGGCAATAAATGAAATTTGTTAACAGCTCTACACATAGCTTGCTGTAAATTATTCACATTTTCAGCTTAAATGTTGCATTGGTGCCTTTTTTTTGTGCCCGTTTCTTATTCAATTTGCACGCACACACACACACACACAGAGGCACAGGCACAAATGTAGAGAGACACGCACACACACACACATGCACTCACTTTACACATTTTTTTTTCTTTTTTATACGTATGTATATCGGCGCTCACTGCTCTGCTGTTTTGTGTGCGAATTCGTTTTGTATTTTGTGCTTAACACTTTGGCTGCCATTTACTTATTATGCTTGCGCTTGCGGTATTTGTTGCTATTTTCAATTACAAACTTTTCACCTTGAAATTTTTACGGCAGGCTCCGAACGGTCGACAGATTGTGGCGGCCGGGCGATAGACGGTCGGTTGGTGCAACACTGAATGTTGCAGAGTGACCAGCGGATGGAAACTGACTAATTGCCAACGTTTTGATTATCTAAAAAATTCACAAGACACAATCAATTGCTCTTTTCGTATTTCCCAACACTGAGGCTAGTATTTTTCTTTTTCTTATTCAATCCAAATAAATCAATATTAAATATTTAATTTATTGTTTCTTGAGTTACTTTTGGGCTTGGCATGGTTTTTGTGCCAGAATTTAATTGACAATGAACAAGCAGCTGATATATTGTTTTATCTTATTCTGTTTCGTAATCAATTGTTTTGTTATATTTAAGCTGCTTGTGTTTATATATAAAAAATAAAAACATAAAATATCAGAGTTAAAAGCGACCTTTAGCAATGTTGTTGATTAAAGTATGTAAATTAAAAACCACATTTATACAAAATTACTATTTAAATTGGCGGCCTAACACGTCATGCATATGTGCGATATCGATATGTGAGCAACGTTATTGTATCGATAGTTGCCAACATGTGCGTTCAGAGTAGGTAGCTGTTGTGTATCTGCTCGCTAGCGTTCAGCGCGCGCAACTGTTGTGAAACAGATACATACAATGGCGGTTACATTCAAATGCTTCGTTAAGTTTGCTATAACCTAAGAGATGAGTGTTATTTATAAAGTTTTAGCTTTTCTGTAATATCATCAACTGTTTTTCTTTCTATTTACTACAAGAATTTGCCTATTCTTGCTTCCCTTTCAATTAAAACGAGTACCAATTTGCAATGTAGAACCAATCAGGGACGAAAGGTGAGCAAATAAATAGCGCTAATGATCGAGAAATCCACCCCTAATATAAAGCTGGCTGACCACTCGAATGTGTCCTTTTTAGCGCTGTATGCGCTGGAACGTGTTTTGGATTAGAATTAAGCCGATATAATAACAGTCGGCAACAGTGAGGCAAGTTCCTTTGAAGACTGCAACACCCCCGCAACGCACAACAAAGCCGCATTTAAATTGCAACGAATGCTAGGAAAATGAGGAAAAACTGGGCAGCCCAAGGCCAAGGCTCGAGGCGTGCCGGACATGTTTTCTGCGTAATTAGTGCAAAGTCCAACGTCCAACGTCCAACGTAGTGCACCCTTAAACAGTTGCCATCCCTCCTCAACCTTCGTGGCGGGGGCGGGGGCAGTGGAGCGTGTGCCTTGTTTCGCATTTTTGCTTTCTTTAACAATTTCCATTTGATTGCATTTCGACGCCGGTTCACACACACACACACACACATACATACACACGCAGCATTCATTAGGGTGACCAGCGTCCAGTTTCGCCTGAGCTTAACTGTCATTTCCATAAAATCCCCGACCCAAAGCCAACGGGGTCGGCCTGCGAGGCATGCAGACAGTGGCGTACGCAAGGGGGCGTGAGTTTAACAAAAGGTTAGGGTGAAATTTCATTATTATTAATCTAAACCTTTTCTTTTCCTTTTTTCATATAATTATCAACTTGAAAAAACAAATGGATTATTTTTAATTTCTTTTAAAGTTATTGAGCTGAAATAAAATCGCAATATCGGAATATTATATAGACGCGGTCACACGATATGGCATTGTGCCACATATATGTAATATCGTTATCGAAATCAACCGTCAAACATTTTATATGGCAAGAGTAAGAATATATGTTAAATATTATCACATATATTCTTACTTTTGCCATATAAATTTTGTGATTGAGATACCTGCTCACACGATATAGCAAATCAAAGATCTCTATGGTAGAAACGTGCCATATTAGTTTATATGTTAAATATTATAACATATAAATTTATATGGCACGTTTCTACCATAGAAATATTTGATTTCTATATCATGTGAGCAGTTTGCTCGATCACAACATTTATGTGGCAGCCGACTGCCACATATGTGGCAAAATGCCATATCGTGTGACCGCACCTTATGAATATACATAGCTTTTTTTTACACATTTTTTGATATTTTAATTGAAAATTTAAAAACCATAAACTATATCTCAAACTATCAGAACATTTTCAAAACTGAATTAATTTGCTTAGGGAAAGTCTTTTTTCTTCACGATTTTCATTTTCCACTCTAGATTTGTGTGGCATTTAGATTTTAACCATACTATAAAATAAAAATTTGTCTACTTTTTTATGAAAATTTGTCAAGGGTTCCTGCCCCTTTAAACATTTTAAAATATGCACTTTTTTAAAAATTGTAACCTCGAAATTTCACTTTTAATTGATTGCTTACATCAAAATTTAGAAACTTGTTTTGAGCTAGTTCATATTTCGTTCAAAATACATGCCAAAACTATAAAGAATGTTGTCATATAAAGATTCCTAAACTACAAACTTTCAAAACTACAAAAAGTGTTCACTTATAAAGATTCCGAACCCAAGTAAGCGAACTTCCTAATATATTTCAAACTATCTTTGTCAATACTCAAACGATTTTCATTTTCGAATATCTTTTTGATATCTTGATGAAAATTGACAAGGGTCCCCCTGAAGCATTTTCAAAATATTTTTAAATATTTCAAAGTATTATTAATTGGTAATTAAAATTTATTCATTTCTGTAAATAAAAATTAATCGCTCTTTTAATTCATGCCTTTCAATTATTCATAATATTAATCATTTGGGCAAACCCCCTTAAAGAAATTGTTAAGTACGCCACTGCCTATCATATGTACACAATAAGACAAACACGCAAGCACACACACGCACACACACACAGCACACACACACACTTATCGACAGACGTATGCAAAACTTTCTCTTTGCATTTGAATTTCTCCAGTTTGTGGCCGCGCTCTCTTTCACTCTCCTTGCCTATAATTATGAAGATGAATGTCCTTATTGCTTTTATATCCTTTGCGTGTGTGCGATTGTGTGTGTCCGGCTGTGTGTATGTGTGTGGTGTGTGTGTGTGTGGTTGCCGACATTCCCTATTAATAATGCTTTCGGTCACACTCTGCATACATTCGCTGAAATTTGTTGCCATTCCCCCAATTTGGACCACTAAAACTTTGCCCGCACCGTGGTACAATGCTTATAAAAATGTTGACCAAAATTTTTAACCTAATCGCAACTGTGAAAATGCATATAAGTAGTATGTATAATGAACAGTTTCGTAAAAAGGTCGACAAGTGATAATTATCCTCACAAATATTATTTATAAGTACGCTTAAAATGTCAAGTCAACTTTTAGTACAAACTGTGTGAAGACTTTTCTGGAAGGATTCTTTATTTCGCGTGGAAATCGCTTTCTTTCTGATCAATTTTATACAGATATGCTCAATATTAAGGTGCTCGACGCATAAGTTCTATAGTTCGAATCTCAGTGAAGAAATAATGAAGAAATAATAATAAATAATAATAAATAATAATACTTGCAAATGAAATTTATATGAAATTACAAATTACAAAGAATTTTAACTTAAATTTTAATACAAATAATGATACAAAATAAAATAATAAAAAATGAGCTCTAATCTTCGCTCATTCATTTTAAATTAAAATTAAAATTACCTTATTTGTAATTTTATATAAATTTTATTTGCAATCGTTGTATAATCAAAAGTTTTATAGAATAATAGATTATTTCTTCACTGAGATTCGAACCATAGAACTATGCCTCAGCTGTCGAGCATATGGACTTAGAAATTCTTGGAAATTTAAGGAAATAACTTTTGTTTAGATTTGTTGTCAATTTAAACCAATTCCCTGAAAATAGCAGCGTTGTATAAAATAGATTAGAATGAAAAATTGAGATCTTGGCATTTGAACAATCTAACTTAAATTCCAAAACTTAAAACTTATCCCAATATTATAAAAGAATTTATTATTATTTTCACAATTTATTCAATATAAAATGAGGAATTTCGGTTGGGTTTATAGAATTTGATGAAAGTGGCAAGCAATATCCTTTAATAGGGGAGTAAGTCAACATTTTCCATAACTCTTGTGCCACTGTGCAGTGCTTCAATTCAGCTTGCCACACTAGCCCGCACTGCTGCTTCTTACCACGCGTCGCCGCAGCAGCAGAAGCAGCAATAATAAAGGAAAATCCGACAGGATGCTAATGCGTATTTAGTTATTTAGTTTATGTGTGTGAGTCGTGAGTGTGCGATGTGTGTGGGGGAAGGGGGGACCAAGGACTCGACGCGTTTTTGTTTGTTTTATGCTTTAGATAGTGAGTGTGTGTGCGTGTGTGTGTGTGTGTGTGTGTGTGTTCGAGGATATTGCTTGGTATATTTGCATATTATCGATTTTTATGGAAACCCATTTAATATGTGGAGTGAGTATAAGATATTACAGAGAATTGTAAGCTTAGAGAATCGAATATCGAGTTTCGGATTGAAACGTACAGTTCTGAGTTTCACTTTGGTTTCAATTTCACAGAAAATGATGTTAGAATAACTTTCAGAGCAGCATAGAACTTATAAGCTTAGTTTCTCATTTAGTTGTCTCAGCCCAAGAATATACCTTAAATATTTTAGTGGACTTGATTTGAAAGTGAAACTCAGAACAGGTTTCAGTTATCGCACACAATTCCGTTTTTTCTGTATTTAAGTAGCTTTTAAGCTTAAAAAACTAAACAATTCGATTTAAGAGCTGGCCGAAATTCGACACTAAATACGAGTGGAGAACGTGGACGAAAAGCCTAAGAGCCAATTTGATATCAAGGATAAAATGGCGAAGCGTTGCAAAGGACCTAAGCGGATTTCAACAATTTAAATAGAACATTTCTTTTTTTTGAGTATACTTTGTTGGAGGGCAAAATGTCAAACATAAAACGACACGGGCCCAATTAGATTTGGCCAGGCACATAAACCATACAGAACTCCACCCCCCCGCGGCATGGGGTGGGGTAGCAACCCCCAAGCGCGTGGGATTTTTGAACATTTGGCATTTTGAGGAAGAAAAAGAAAAAACCTTAACATGCGCACAAAATTATGAAAAGTAATGAACTGAAAATCGTATTGGAATTGCACGAATAAAGGCGACTGCACATGCCAAGGGGGGGAAACAATTACCAAACAAAAAAAGCAAAATATGAAATAAAAATACATCCTAAATACATGTAGTAAATATGGGAGAATAATATACTTGGTACAACTCGAAGTATGTAGAAGTTACGTGTAAAATATAAAATTTGTTTAGTATTCAGACATTTCTATAAATATTATAAAAAAATCTTCCCAAAATATTTCGTCCTGTTTTCGCTTCCGATTACTTTTCAATCCGAAACATTTTATTTTTTACGTTCTCATTTTGCATGGAACCACTTTTTACTTTTTTAACTTTCCCAAAAAGTATTATAATTTTGTTTTTAATTATTTCGTCCTGTTTTCGCTTCCGATTACTTTTCAATCCGAAACGTTTTCTATTTTCTTATATTTCGTCCTGTTTTCGCATCCGATTACTTTTCAATCCGAAACGTTTTATATTTTTCGTGCTCATTTTAAATGGCACCTTTTGTACTTTTTATCTTCCAAAAAAAATATTATAATTTTGTTCAGAATTAACAGCCGAGTCGCTGTGGCAATTTACTTTAAAATGTTTATTTTATTATTTCATTTCACTTTATTTATTTAAAGTAAAGTAATAAAGTGTATTTGTGTGTGTCCTAATATTAATTACAATAAGGAGTTCAGACTTTATAGCCTTAATTATTTATTATTTATTTACAAAGATAATATATTTTTAAAAAGGTTTGGCATAAATTCAATTTTATTCATATATTACTTAAATATTTAAAAAGTATACTTAATAATTTAATCTATATATTTGTATTTTCTTTGTAGTAATTCAAATCTAAATCTAAAATATATTTCTGAAGTATATTCGATGAGCTAAAGGAATTAAGAAACTTTTGAATAATAAATATAATTCTTTTGAATAAAAGTAATATATATTTATTTGAAATTAAAATAAATTTCAGTTAATTAACTCAAAATGCGAATACAAAAATATATTTTAATGCCAGACATTTTATGAATAAACTTAAATCGTTATTATTACTTATGAGTTCAACATTTTACATAATATACAGACATAAGCCAAATTGTATTTCCTTAATATTTATTTTATTTATTACGAGTTCCTATTCCTTAATATTTAATCGAATTCGTGAAAACGACTTCGATGTTTCTTCAGATTGGAGCTTTGGTTAAAGACTCTCGGGCAGTCTGCGCATTTATAAGGATGTTCTCCGGTGTGTACGACGGAATGTCTGTTGAGGTTTGATTTATTATTAAACGCTTTCTGGCAGTAGGTACACCTGAATAGGTCAGCAGCAGCGCGTTTCTTTGCTTTCTTCGAAGACGGTGTATGGACGATTTGGTGAATAATCAAGAGTTGCTTATGAAGAAATACCTTGCCGCAAATGCTGCAGACATAGGACTCCTTCTCTTGGCTAGACGAGCTGGCTGGTTCGCTGCAGCTAATATTTTGAGTATTCGAGCTTCTCGATCTTGTTTCCATTTTCGTAACTAAGTCGCTCTTGATTTCTTGCGGACTCTCTTGGACATTCTCCTTACGGCTCTCCAGATCAGAGAACTCTCCAGGTTCGTTCTTAATGTCAATTTCACAATTCTCTTCGGCTTCGCTGTTCAACAATCTTATGGTCAGCTGTTCGTGACTCCGCTCGTAGTTACACTTCAGTCTATAAGCCACAAGCAAATCCGAAGCGCAGGATTCGCATATCTTCTTAGGGAGTTTATCCTCCCGTTTCACTTTGATGCTGACACACTCGTTCAGCAACTCCGCCAGGCTGGTTTTGTTGTCAGGCAGTTGCTTCTCGGCGAATATATCATCCACCAAGGCCACTGAGCTGGCCATGCAAATGCGGCAAACTTGTTCCATGTCTTGCCTTGGGATCTTTGTCTTTTCAACTGAACTAATGCTGCTTGGCAACCCGAGTATTTATACGCATGTTAGGTCATCCCTAAATACCTGAACGTACTTTAGGGTACCCTTGGTACCTACCTCTTTAAGGCAAACGGATTGAAAATGTTGTACCCAAAAAAAACCCGAGTATTTGTAGCCCGCAAAGGTTTTACCAGCTCATCTACTGTTTGGTGTCTTCTTTACCTGAACACAGTGTAAGGTGCTGTTGTGAGCACATGGATTGCGCCTTAGTCTTGAAAAAGGTATATGGGTTGAGAATCATACAAAAATCCCAAGACTGCACGTGCCAATCATAAACTGAGTTTCACGATCCCAAAATCTAGGTTCACCAAAAGAACAGAGCAAAAGTAATTTGGTAATTTCAAAGAATAATTTGTACATATTTTATTGTTTATAACTACATTGAAAGTAATCTCTAATTATGTCCTCATTCCTCTCAGTTATAAGGCCGTTACCGTGTGTGAAGTCGTGAAATATGTGTATTAAGATTTGAGATTTGCGTAAAGTACTTTGAACAGTGTGAACATTTGTAAGGACGTTCGCCGGTATGACAGCGAATGTGTCTCTTAAGATTTGGCCTATTGGCAAAGTCTTTCGGACAGTGTGGACATTTATAGGGATGTTCGCCGGTGTGAATCCGGTTGTGAGCCTTGAGACTTGTTGTATCCGTGAAGGCCTTCGGGCAGCTGGTGCACTTATAAATACGTTCGTTGGTGTGTATACGGATATGTCTGTTGAGATTTGACACTTGGGTAAATCCTTTTGAGCAGTGCGGACATATGAAAGGACGCTCTCCGGTATGAACACGAACGTGCATGCTAATATCTGAATGATTTTGAAAAGCTCTCGGGCAATGTGGACACTTAAAAGCGCGTTTGTCGGTATGGACGGTTTTGTGTATAGTCAGAAGTTGCTTATGACCAAATATCTTGCCGCAAATCTTGCAGACATGAGACTGTGTCTTCTTGCTAGAGGACGGTTTTGTATCTAAGAGTTCTTGGCTGGTCTCCGAGCTGTCTGAGCTTGTTTCTATTATCTCAACTAAGTCACTTTCGCTTTGTGCCGGACTCTCCTGCACACTCTCATTGCTACTCTCTAGATCTTCCTGTACTTCCATATCACAACCCGTGACATCGACAAAGTCTTCCTCGTCGCTTTTCACGATAAAGTCATCCTCGTCGCTCTTCTTGATAGAATATTCCTCATCGCTCGTATCGATAAAGTCTTTCACGTCGCTCTTGGTGATAGAATCTACCTCGTCGCTGTTCTCGACAAAGTCGTCCTCGTCGCTCTTATCGATAAAGTCTTCCTCGTCGCTCTTCTCCATAAAGTCTTCCTCGTCGCTCTTCTCCAAACGACTGGTCAGCTGTTTATAGCTCCGTTCGTAGTTACACTTCATTCGATAAGCCGATTTCACATCCGATATGCAGGATTGGCATATCTTCTTTGGGAATTTATTCTCCCGCTTCACTTCAAAGTTGACGCAGTCGCTTAGCATCTCCGCCAGGCTTGGCTTCCTCCCGGTTTGTTGCTCCTCAGTGAATATATCATCCACCAAAGACAACGATCTACCCATGCAAATGTGACAAACCGGTTTCATGTCTGGCTTTGTGATCATTGCGTCTTTAACTGAACCAAGGCTGCCTGGCAACCCGAGTATTTATAGCTGTGTGTGTTTAAGGTACTGCAGCCTTTTGGTACCTACTAGTGCTGTACCTAGAAATTCCGATATTTTGTACCTACATATATGAATTGTGCTAAGTTAGGTACATAAATAATAACCTGTTTGGCACAAGACTAACCTCACCTGCGGTTAATGCGCTTATGGTATACCTAAATACTCTCCTTGTTTTAATTTTTGCAATTGGTTTAAAAGACTTAAAAGGGTTCGAAGTTAGAACTTCTAACCAAAGACAATTTAAACAACAATATGTACAAATATCCAACGCAGCACAAAAAGAATGGCACAAGGGAACGCTTGTTTTTCGTGAAACCGCTCTCTGGGCTCGAAATTTTTGCGCGATCGGCCGCACCATGATGAAATTATAATAGGGTGGTCCATTCGCTCTCTTTCGGGGCCACGATTGTGCTGTCAGTACGGAGAGCTTGCTTTCGTACTGTCGATCGTGGCTCCGAAAAAGAGCGCATGTCGAGCGAATAGACCACCCTGTTATAATTTCATCATGATCGGCCGCACTAGTTTGAGAGCGTAAAATTCTAAAAATAGAATGCGCTCTTAGCCTCACCACATGTTGATAAAAATCTGCACACAATTCCAACCCCAAATGCAATGCGAAATTAGCGCGCGTATGTGTGTATATTTACACACTCGATCTCTTTCATAGTTGCTTTGTCTCACTCTTCGGTTCGGTGGCATGTTGAAAGCAGCCAGCGAGTTTCACAATTCAATTTCAGTTTGAGTCCAAGTTTCATGTTCCTTTTGTACCCTGGTTCATTCAATTGATTCTAATACTATTGTCATGTCGTCCGATTACTTAGTATGTTTTTTTTTGACTATATTTTGCTTTGTGGTGTAGATAAAACTAGGGTATTATGCGCATTATATATTATACTACATGTGAATTGAGTGTTCTTTATATAATGATACATTTACAGGGTATGCTGTAGCCACAATGCACCATGTGCGCGATCAGAAACTATAATCTTCCTTGGCACTGTAGAAAAAATTGAAGATTTTCTGGCATGAGACACATTTTTGTACCGAGCATCAATAATTTGTATTTTTAAAAGCGGTTTTAAATTTCAATAAAAGGATGGTGTCTGGCCATTTTTTTGGTAAAAAATTCCAAGAAAAATTCGAACGTTATCAAAGAAACACGACCCAATATATTTAGGTGTAAAATTTGACAGTTAAAAATTTATGACACAAAATGTGTCCATTTATCCTATAGTGCAGCGAAGCCACAACAAAAACAAATGTTTGAAATCGAGAGCGAGAGCGAGAGCGTGTTGAGTACTGCAGAGCGAAAAGCCACGTAAGCAAATCGAGAGCGAGAGCGCGTTCATTGTCTTTGTTCTAACCGTGGATCAATTCTGCGCCTTTTAAGGTTAAAAAAATGTTCGCACTTTCTTGCAGATAATCTTTTCTGAAATTATTTTACAAATATTCACGGAATCACGTGATTATAGTCATATGTATGTCTGGAATCTCCAGGAATTTTCTTTTCAAAGTCTATATAATGCTTACAAACCATGTTGAAAAAAGTGCTTTGGTAAATTATTTATTTTAAATACTTTGAAATTAAAAATATAATATAATAAAAATATTATTATATAATATTTTTCTATCATTCGCTTTGGAATCGTCACAACTTTCAATTAAAATAAAGACATTAAAAATCGAGTGTGCTGTTCGGATATAAATAACTCCTGCGGTAAATCAAAAAAAAAAATCTCCCAAATAACCGTATTAATTTAGAAAAGGGGAATATTTTTCAAGTTAAATGACCTAAATTTTAAAAAGGAACCTTTTTATAAGCTATTATCAATAATCTATCAAACTGCATTAGTCATTTTGCCCTTTCTCACCAGGATCTTTATGATTTTTGCCACTTCATTTTTGGAAAGGGCCTATTAATTAGCTCAATGCCTATATAAAACTGAGTAATCTATGCTGAAATTCGGTCGTATAACTGTTGTTTCAAATTTTTGTTTTAGTTCTCATTTAAGTAAGTTAAAGTTAATACAAATGCATCGCTGGTTCTTTGCCAACGAGCGGGAGGAATGCGTTCCGAAGCCCGAAGCCGAAGATCCCAATGCCAATTTGGAAACGGATCTGAAGGAGGTACCCGTGAAAATCACTTACACCGACTGGCCCTTCTGTGTGAAGGTGAAGCAAACGCTACAGGGAAATGAGCATGCCGCAATTACAGGTAACTGCGAAGAACTGGGCAATTGGGATCCCAGTAAAGTATATATTATGGAAAGCCAATGCCCACAAAAGGATCCATGTGGAAGTCAGATGTTTCAGGCAACTGTGCGCATACCGCGTAATATTGATATTGAATATCGTTACTGTATCGTTGGCTATGATCCCGTCATGGAGAATATTATCATACGTTTCTGGGAGGTACATCCGAAGCCGCGTGTTATCCGCATCTGTCATAATATGCTCAAGAAATGTGATCATTTTGGTTATCTAAATGAACTGGGCTGTGCTTATAAGGTAGATCGTGGTTGGGCCACCACCGAGACATATGTACAATTCAAAGTATTCAATGCACCTTTCATTTGGTTGAAACAATGCCCACGTTTGCTCTATGTCTATATACAGCCTATGTATGAGACGGAGCCCCGTGAGTGCATGGATAGGCCATCGGAACCGATCAGATTAACCACGATAAGTTTGATGAATAAACGTTCCACCGCCGAATGTCAACAAAATATGCGATTGGCCTTCACGGAGGTGGTTAATTTGCGTCTCTCGCAGAAATTACACTACCAACCAACCGTAGGATCACGTTGTGGTCCCGATGATCTCCAATTATTTCACTGTTCCATTGCTGAACCAGAAGAAACGCTCTATCGTCTGGACTTATATACGTTTGCGTACAAACATTGCCCAGATGAGCCACCCTATCACTATGGCTATGGTTTCATCAAACCCGAACAGTTGATCAAATCGGAGGGTCAAGTTCGCATTAAGATTACCTGCGCCTCCACACATCGTCCCTTGATCGAGATGAATGTTAAGTATTTGATAATACGACCTCTTAAGGACATTAGCTGTAATTTGAGCATTTCCTATGCGCGTTACTGGCGACGAGGTCACTCAGCCCTGGATATTGGGCATCGGGGCTGTGGTAATACCTATCGCATAAATAATGATGTCTATCGCGAGAATACCATGTTTAGCTTTAAGCAAGCTCAACTGTTCCGCGCCGATATGATTGAGTTCGATGTACACCTGACCAAAGATGCCCAGGTTATTATATTATTATATTTACTTTTACTACAGACCTGTTCCCATTTCCGTGTGCTTTTCAAACCTAAAACGATCGACATTCTGAATCCTTTTCAATTTTGCCATATGAAAACCTTTTTATAACTTAGGCAAAGGGTATTATAATTTTGTCTCGAAATGTGTAAGGGACTGAAGGAGATGTTTCCGATGCAACAAAGTATATATATTCTGAAGAGCCGAGTCGATAAAACGATGTCCGTCTGTTTCCATGCGAACTAGTTTCTCAGTTTTAAAGCTATCGTAATGAAACTTGGTACAGACCCTTCTTTTTGCTGCAGGCAGTACATATGTCGGAACCGGCCGGATCGGACCACTATAACATATAGCTGCCATAGGAATGATCGATAGACAACTATGTTTTTGTATGAGAAACTTTGTTGCTTATGAATGTATCCTTACCAAACTTACCCAAACCGAGTCTCTAGAGAGTTTATACAATCTGATTAAATTTTGTCAAAATCGGACCACTATATCACATAGCTGCCATAGGATCGGGTGAAAAATGAGATTTTGTATGAAAAACTTTTTGTATTACATTTAAACTAAGTGAGAGTTTTATAATACTTCGTATAGTTTTCTATAATTTTAATCAAAATCGAACCATCATAGGAGTAATCAGATGAAAATTGAGATTTGTATTTGGGTATATAGCTGCTAGGGTATATAGCTTCGGCACTCCGAAGATAGCCGATCTTTCTTGTTTATTTTAAAACTATCCCAGCGAAACTCACTAATTTTACATTTAACTATGAATTATTTTAGCCAAGTCTCACTTGACTTTTTATACTTTTCCTTCCCTAATTTTGAAAATTCAGGTTGTTGTCTATCATGATCAGGTGCTGAAGTTTGCCCAAGTTGGCGCTGGGGCTCTTGAAAAAAAGCTGACCAACTTCGATGTGTTCATTTTTCCATTTGAGCAAATGAGCCGCCTGAAGCTCCAGGCCATGGGCGGCGTCAAGCGGGGTGAGCATTTGGTGGTGCCAATTGCAGCCTTCCTCTACGAGGAGCTGCGACTGGCACATGCTCTGCAGTTTGCGGCCAGCACAGGATGTGATATCAATTGCGATCAGCTGCTGCAGGATCAGCAGCCATTTCCACTGCTGAGCGATCTATTCAATGTGGAGACATCCGGATTGACGGAGCAGCTGGCCTTTAATGTTGAAATCAAGTGGCCGCAACAGGACAGCAATCGTCGCTGGCAGGATGATGGCTTCAAGCCGGGCTTCGATCGCAACTTCTATGTGGATACAATACTGGAGGTGATCTTTAAGCATGCCGGCAAGCGTCGTATTCTATTCAGCAGCTTCGATGTGGATATTTGCATAATGCTACGCTATAAACAGAATCTATATCCAGTCATGCTGCTTGCCCTCGATCCGGAGCGACCCATACAGTTTCTGGATCAGCGGGTTAACAAATTGGAGAATGCTGCCTATGTGGCGTTTGTGATGGAGCTCTTTGGCCTGGACCTCCATACTAGTGTCATTCTGACCCAGCCCCTGATCCTGGGCGTCATTCGGGATCTGCGCATGCAGACAATGACCTGGGGCGAACCGACCAATTGTGGCAAGGTGCGCGATAGGATGAAACGATATGGGGTCATTGGAGTCACATACGATCGCATCAATCAGAAGAATCAGGCTGGTGAGAACCTGCAGGGTGTTCTCTGTTGCATCGATTCAATGGGCACCCGAAGTTTTATTCGCCAATTGGAGGATTCAGAACGAAACACGAAGTGTGCCAAGCCTTGAGAAGGGAATTTCTGAGATTCCTAAGCAAGTTAATTGTGCTTTTAAATGAATAACAATAATTCTAGTATGGTATAGTTAAGTTTAGGGAATATATTTCCCATAGAAACACACTTTTATTGTATAAACAAATTGTCTTAAGTAATGTGAAAGGTATTTATTTCCTTTGAAAAAGATATCATTTTGTCTTTTAAAACTATTTTAAAAACAGCTTCCGCTTTCTGCTTGTTTTTATTCACACAAAAGGGAAGGGGTATTAATCTCAGGATCTATTAGATGTGGAGTAACTAAGATTGGTATGTAGCTTCCCATCTATCCAATTTTGAAGGTCTACAGTTAATCGCCCTTCTCTGAGATTCTCAAGAATTGAAATGTGCCCAATACATTTTTCTATTTTGGAGGCCCTTCTCGGGCGATGAAATGAAATAATCACACAAAAGGAAAGGGGTACATTAATTCAGGAACTATTAAATCTGAAGTTTCTAAAATTGGTATGTAGCTTCCCATTTATCCAATTTTGGAGGTCTAATCGCCCTTCTCTGAGATTCTTAAGAATTGGGGAGAGTCCAATACATTTTTCTATTTTGGAGGTCTTTTCTCGGGGCGATGAAATGAAATAATCCCTAAATGATATGGTAAAACACTCATGACCGTATTCACACTAAAACTTGACTAGTTTATTATGAAAAAGGTAAGAGGTAAGCTTGGGCGCTTTTCCATTCGATATTGATAAATATATTATATAGCATTGGTTGGTATTAGATTTCGGTACTCACCTTTGAATAACTCAAACATATAATACATGTAAGAGCTGTCAGTCTGAAGGCCTTTGTTCTGGCTAAAAATTAAAATAGAATTAATTTTAAAATACAATTTTACAAATAAATAAATTTAAGAGTTAAATGTTTAAGCTAAGCGTATTGACATCTTGCTTCCTGTCACAAAAAAACCCTAAAAATTCTTAGAATTATTTTAAGGGAACTGAGGCTAAACTAAGTCAACCCTTACAAATCAAAATGAAACTTTGGTTTGGTGAGATTGGTACGGATAGTTCCAAACATAGCTATAGCAAGGAAGCAGCTGTTCGATGTTTCAACAAGATAGCTCTAAAACTGAGAGACAAATTTGCATAAAAACAGACGGACATCGCAAGATCGACTCTGCCATTGATGCTGATCAAGAATATATATACTTTGTGTTGTCAGAAACGTATCCTTTAATGTGTTGCACAATTCGTAACAGATAATAATATCCTCTGTCCCTGCAGTATAAAAAGATAGATATATAGATAACGTATACGATTGACTCGATTGCTAGTTACCTTTTATTAAGTTTAGTAAAGATTAAAATTGGTTACAATATTTACGATGATAATCTATCTTTTGATAACGTTCACTACTTTGCCGAGAATTTTGCGAGTATAAATATGAGGGGACCTTTCAAACTGCCATCAGAACTGACGAAGACGGCAAAATGACTAGTAAACTCGGGTTTCTCTTATTTTTCCTACAATTGTGGCACTTTGGAGTGCCAAATCAGACCCAACTAAATGAGTCAGACCGTACAAGTAAGTGGGCCGAATTTGCTTGTATATTTCATAATGTAAAGTGCATTATTTTAGTTATGAGTGTGATGCCATTTGCTGGCCGTGAAAGCAACTTTCCAATTCAGATTGGCAACAAATTTTACCATATTGAGACCACATTGAAAGTCAACTGGCATCAGGCAGCCCTTAATTGCCGAAAACTCGGAGGACATTTGTGGAACATTGAGAGCAGTAAGGAAATGGATGAGCTCTTAGATATATTACCAAAGGAGCATTTCTGGTTATCCGCATATTGTTTAGCAGGCAAAAGGGAGTGGATTTCTATAGCCACTGGAAGGTTTATGCCATATTTAAGATGGCTTCCCGGGGAGCCCAACAACAAGGATGATAATGAATATTGTGCTGAACTTAAGTTAACAGCTTTAAATGACGAAAGTTGTAAAACGAAATATTCTTATATATGCGAAGCAAAAATAATTTAAGTAAAATAAACCTATGTCAAGCTTCAGTTGGTCTTTAATTATAGAAAAGGATTTCTTGTACAAGAACAATCTTGGGGTATTCCTAGTGTTCATCGATAATACATAGCTATATATATATTATGTATAAGCTAGATATCTTGGTATTATGTATAAGGTACATCTTGGTTTTCAAATCTACCGCAGTATGGAGCATCATCGTAGAAACAGCGAGATTAGAAGATGATCTGGAGGATAATTCTTTAGAGGTATGTGCCAGGGATTTAAAGGGTATTACCTTAAACATAAACAAATTTGATAAATACTTATTTCTAGATTTCTTGTGAATGTATGAACTCTGCTAAAGTTAGTTAAACTATAATGTTTACTGTCTATCGAAGCACAGTGGCTTGTGTTGGCTTTCTATTTTGCAAAAATCAGATCTTCAAAGCGATAGAAGTAATTGCCAAAATTTAATAAAGTTAAGTGTAATTTATCTATCAAATAAAATAAAGACAGTACCAATCAAGTGAACCGTTTGGATAAAATTGAGAAAATATAAATAATTTTCCCCAACAAATTTTATTAACTTCAAAACTGGAAAAGTTTTTAAAGTTTCATGACGACCGCCGAAACAATTTACCGGGAATTAAAAAAAAAGATTAATAATTCTTTTAATAGATGTTTTACCATTTATAACCACGACATTCTTGTTTTTCGCACTAACAATCTAATCTAATAGAGTATTAGTCTATGATCATAAATTAAATAAGCCCACTGCAAGTTATACTGATTACCGTCATATATATTTGATGAGAATGGTTGTTCTGGGTAAAGTACCACGCTTGGTTGATAACTCCAGTAAATACCGATCAGAATAGTGAATCTTCACTGCTTTAAACTAATAATCTTGACAAAAATGTTTATTGTATGCATGTTTTTATCGGAATTTTGAGTTCTGCTTTATTTGAAGATCGTAAATCTCTTTGCAGGTGGTAAAAATATTTAAAATCTGACAGGATTTGTGTGTAGGTTGATAGAACAGGTTGAATTTAACTCCTACTAACAACCGCGTCTAAAATTAAATGGGTTTCATTTGAGATTATGCATGATTTGGACTTACACAAAGAGTGAAAAGATGTATACTATTTACTCCCTGTACCCATAAAATGGGTAAGAAGGGGGTATTGGATTTGTGCAAAAGTATGTAACAGGCAGCAGGAGACATCTCCGACCCTATAAAGTATATATGCTCTAGGTCAGTATCAAAAGAAATTTCGATTTGGCCATATCCGTCTGTCTGTCCGTGTGTTATAAACGCGTCGATCTCAGTAACTATAAGAGCTAGAGACACCAAATTTGGAATGTAGGTTCGTGTATAGCGGGAGCAGGTCAAGTTTTGGATCCGAGATATTCCGTCCCATTCCCCCGCTATTCCATAAAAACCGTTTTACAGTAACAATTTTCAAGATAAAGCTTTGAGATTTGGCAAGTACAATACTTTAGTCACTCTTAATATACTTTCCAACTTTCAAATCGATCGGATAATAAACACGGGAGATATTCAACAGATAAGATTCAGTACTGGAGAGCGGGGGGAAGCAGCAGCGCAGCCACCACTCGCTAGCACTAGTTGCTTGTATGCGTGCGTATTTGTGTATGTGTAAGTGTACGAAGATGCGATCGGAAATTTTTGAGCTGCGTACAGAGAGTTTTGTCGTCGGTTATACTCGTGTAGAGCATTCTTACTAGTTTTTTATAAGTAATAGTTGCTATTTTCTTGCACTCTACTGTACTCTAGAAATCTATTCATTAGAATTCCTGAGCCTTAAGTACTCGCACTGAGCTATCAGAGTCCACGCCCCTTGCATTTATCTGTTTATCAATACCACAGGCTTCTTAGGCCTATTCCATCCCCCTGGCTGTAGTTGTTGTCATCACTTGCCACACACGCACACACACCCACACACACACACACACACACCTACATACACACGCAATGCGGAACGTGTAAAACTCATAAAACACATTAAATCCAATCGAATAATCGAAATGTCACATTAGTTTCTAAAATATGACCAGCCAACACGTAAGAAAATGTCCTCCTTCCAGCTCCCCCTACCTCTACCCCTACCCCCTGCCTTGGTTAACAAATGTGGCCAACAAAACAAGCCAAAAAACTCTTTTGAAGAGCTTTCGCTTTCGCTTTCGCATTCGCCTTCCATTTGTTGTCTTTTACTTGCACTTTCGAATTGCCAATTTCATTGGACGTTGACCATTTCCAAGCGATTTCATATTCAAGCAGCAACAGTGCTCCCCTGTTCCCCATGTGCCCCCTCTTATTCCTCCCTCTTATTCCTGGCTCAGCCATCCTACGCTTTTTATGCGCCTGTGTCCTGTGGGTATAATTTTAATGGTCAAATCGCTGCTGGGGATTTGTCGAAATGGAAATTGCTTTCTATTCCTTCCCTCCCGCCTCAATCTCCATTCCATTCCTACTCTGAATTGGCATTGAAAACGCATAAAAATAAGCATTTCGCATTTCGCATTTACAAATTCCTATTAGAGCCGCAAGATTTATGCTCAGTGGGCCAGAGAATAGAAAAGCGTTAGATTCGATTGGTAGTACAATGAGTTGGCCAAAAAGAAAACAGAATTCAATTGGCATCTTGGGATTTGATTTTTTGTGTTTTTCTTTTCTGAAAATGTCCTCGTCTAAGAATCTGGCATAATTTGCTTTTTATAGTTGTTACATTGATACATTTACTCGCTCTCTGTTTAGATTTTCTTATAACGAATTTTGGGAAGTGTAATTAATTTTCTATATTTTAAATTCTCATTTAATTATTCTGTTTTGTTGATCCTAATCTGAACGAATTTATCGAATTCTAATTATTTTTCTATATTTTAAAATCTCATTATTTGGTTATCTAATGGTTATTGGCCCTACTTAATCTTAATTATTTGGTTTTTAATTTTCGATTTCTGGTTTCAGAAAAGTCGGTAAATAAATGAAATTTCTTGACTATAAATAAATTTGTTTAATTATTATTATTATTACTGCTTTTTTGTGCATATTTCTTTAACTACTTCTAGTGCTAACTCTTTGGAATTTTCATGTAAATTGTAATAAAAAAATGATTTAAATCCTCAACATTTGTCTCAAAATGTGAAATAAACTGAAGGCAGACTTGTTTTTGACTTAACATAGTATGTATATTCTGAATCAGCATGAATAGCCGAGTCGATATAAGATGTCCGTCGTTTCTATGCAATTGGTCTCTACAGTTTTAAAGTTATCGTAACAAAATTTGTAAAGATCCTTCTTTTTGCAGGCATTATATATGTCTGAACTGGTTAGGATCGCTACTTAATTATATCTGTCATAGGAAATGATTGGTCTATACATTAATCTTAAGTTGTATGAAATATTTTTTTCTTGCGAGATGTATGGTTTTCAAACTTTCCCATACAGAATTTCTAGAAGTATATAAGCTGAGCAAATTTGGTCGAAATCGGACTAATTTATATCAAACTTTTTGTTTATACAAATATTTTATCCAAATTTGTTCAGTTCTTATGGAGTAGCTTTTAAATGGATTTGACTTTAATTGAAGAAATATTTGACGATTGAAAGTTCAATTTAATTTATTTAAAGATAGAACTTTCAAGATTACTTTTTGGTAATTTTTAAAAGATAGATAGTCAATAATTAATGATTAATAAGATTTTACGTTGCTTAAAAATGAATTACTTTTTTTGGGTTACTTTCTTTCACAATATATATTCGTAATCTCTGGCAAAATCATACCACATTAACATGAGGCCCTCTTGCCGTGCCATAACCATTCATTTTCACTTCACTTTTGTTAGGAACACCCCAAAACGACAGAAGATTGAAACAGTTCCATGGATTCAGAGTGTAACTTTAACTCATTTGTATGCCAAACAGCAACAGAACTAAAAGTTTTTTCATGTGCCCACACCATTTGGATTTTCTTGCTCAACTCTGCACTTATTACTTATTACTGGACATACACACAGACACACATACAGTTACAGCAGAAGGAGCAAGGACGAGGGGAAAAACCCTAGACATGCGAGACATGGAAATTCATCATCAAAAATGAATAATGTCTACACTTAATGCGGCTACAGACCGAGTAGCCCTTCCACCCTGGATGGACACTGTACACAGGACCCAGGAGCCAGGAGCCAGGACACTGGACACTGGGAGCCAGGATAAGCAACAGCATCGCACCCTGAACCCAATTCGCACCCCATCAAATGGCGGGCGTGAAGCCAAACACATAGCACAAGTTGAACTACAACATAAGTGGTAAAGGGCGGGGAAGTACCAGGACAGCGGATTTGTATCCTTGGACAGGGCATCTTCTTTCGACACTGCGCAGAAAGGTTGCTTGAATATTAATTGTAAATATGTAGAAGAGCTGAGCAAAAAAAGAGACGTACAGAAAAGGAAACAAATGTGCAAACTTAGAAATGCAGGCGACGTGCAAGGACATGGACATGCACTGTGGTTTGGGAAATGGGGGAGTTTGCCAGAGTCTAATAGATTTCAGCCTGGATAAAGATAAAAACGATGTATATCTATGTGCATGAGCTGTCAAAGAAAGAAGCCAACGGTTCTGTGAACTTAAGTTGAAGCCTTAATGCGCTGCTTAAGTTGAAATCGAGGCTGTAAGGAGGTCAGGATGGCAACTTACACTTCTAGCCAAGTTAAACAAGGTAGAACTCTGCCTGAAACTATATAAAAAGTATAATTCAAATTCTGTTATATATTAAGCCCATATCTATAATACTTTATGAATAGTCCCTTCTTCAGTTGACTCCCAGTATCGAGAAGAAATCAAATAAAAACTGGGCTTTAGTTCAGTATTCAGTTGTATCTAAGAAATATATTATCTAAATTGAAGAATTTCTATATATATATATATCTTTTAACAATATTTCAATTTGACATTCAAAGCAGTCGTTAAACGTTTAAGAAAGCGATACAAAGAAGCAGAATTTAAAAATCTAGAACTCAGGAGCGAATAAACGCGAGAAACTGTAAACTTTATGCACTGTTTATGCGCATATGTGCATAATTTATGCATAAGTATGCACAAGCAATGAAAAGTAGGTACACAATATCTATAAATATTCCAATAAAAGTTCACCAAACTAACATTAAAACTAAAATGATCAACTTTTGCAGCGCATGTGCAAATATGAGCAACAATTTTGTTACTTATGATTACTTACAGGACCCTTAACTGAGTTGGGTCAGTGATATGGCAGCTACTTGGAAAGCCATTTCAATATGATGTGCAGTGCAATTGTCCTGCAAGAGCCGGCATGTCCTGTGCAGGAAGCCCCACAGGAACAGCGTCTGTGGACAGCTCTTGAGATTTGCTGAGATTGTCGATAGGCGACTTAAGACTTATCTATTTACTATAACTGCTGGGGCGTGAGTCCTTGATAGATCCAGGCGCTGAAATTTAATGAGCTTTGAAATTGATTCTCATACTGTGTGTCTAATTTAGTTTGAAATCGAAATCGAAATCGAAACAGAGCCCAGCCGAGCCAATCAGACAGCCTAAATTGTCATCTCCACTCGTAATGCCTACGATAAATAATGTGCAATTAATATGTAACACGTTAGTCGGTTCAACTCTAGTTAATGGCTCCAACCAGTTGCCATTTGTCAATTTTGATGGGCGTGCGAGTGCCATAAAAAAGCGCACATAGACCCCAAAAAAAGTGGAAGGAATACAAAAAAATAACTAAGCCCAACTGTGTATAAATCACCATTAAAAAAACTGTACGCGTTCTGGACAATAAAATAAAATTAACTTAAAAAGCAAATTCTGGAGATATTTTATGTGCAATGTCCAATTCCGGCCGCCTGCTCATAATTCAAGGCGTTAATCCTTTAAATAGGACATTCATGTTATCCTTGGCCTAGCTCTGCTGTCGCAATGTTGACCATTAAAATAAAATTTATATCAATAAAATTTAATGCCCTTTCTTGCTGTTTATTTCTATGTTTTGTGCGGCTGGTGAAATAAAAAACTTGCAGAATGTCCTCAAATGTCGTTCATATTGATATTTATGATATTTGCAAGGCATTATAACTCTTATTGGATTTATATATATGTGAAAATGTCGCTGTTGTTCTTGTTATTGTAATCTATGTGCATTGTTACGTGTGGAAGCAGAAGGAATTGAGTTAGGATTTGTTGGGGTTCTGGGGTTTGGCTGTAAGTACTGCCCTATAAAGATAGACTACTTCTAGGCAATGCCTTTCATTTACTCTTATAATTTATTATTTTGATCTAAGCTGCTTTTCTCTAATATGAGTTCTTCTTCTTGTGCAGAAGGCCTCGATGCTAGCGCTATTTTCTCATAATTAATAAGAATATTATTATTTGTTTTTTAATGCAATAAATAATATGAGTTCTTATTGTAGCATCTTTCTATATTTTTTATAACTTACTTATCCTTAACATTATTTTCCCTTCCATCCTAAACTATTGTACTTTGTTTTAATACACATTTTTAAGAATCTTTCATGTCTTATACTTTGTCCAACATTATCATCACTTTTTGCATATTTGACTTTATTTTTAAAAAACTTTTTATTCTTTTTTATAGATTCCTTGTTAGATTATTCTTCCCAGAGATCCAAGTTGGGATGGGAGCAAATTTGTATACTCAATTTATTACACTTTAACATCTGTATGTGCATATTTCAAGATATTTTTATAAAATGTTGTATCCTTTTTGTATATTTGCATTTTTCATATATATCTATCATAATTAGCTATAGAAAGAGATTATGTTCCATTATCCTACATAATTATATATACTAAAAATATATATGAATTTTTTCTAACATTTCTTACATTTCTTCCTATAGATTCCATCCTGGAATTAGCATTTTATTCAAAATCTATTACATATTTTAAAACATTAAGATCTGCACCTGCATATTTGATAGTATTTAAAAAAATGTTGTTTCCTTTTGGTATATTTGTACTAGTATATGTTATTTTTATAGATCTAGGTAGCGATAGGAATAAACTAAGTTCGACTATTCTACATTATTTCACTAAATTTGTTATACTCTTCATAATATTATCGTCTATATCTAATTTCTATTTTTGTCAACTATTGTATCCCTTTTTGTATATAACTTACATTGCACTTTCGGAAGTTTAAGTAGGAATAGTTAGAAATAGATTAAATTCGACCATCCTATTGATTTGGCATTTCAAAATCATGTTTCTCAAACCCTAACTATAAGTATTTGTACAGTAATCGATCCGATTAACCCCGCCTGCACCTCTCTTTTCATTTGCTTATTAGCTCTGCTGCCCTTTAACTATATAGAACCAATATTCGCAGTCATCTCATGGCAAAGATGATTCGATATTGGCTATGCAGCAAATATGATTGATGAACTCATTTCTGCGGCGCTTAACACTTGTTTAACCCTTTTGTGTAAAGTGAAACTATGGCCTCCAACCATTGGGCGACCAACCCCGCCTGGTTACCTCCTGTTAACCCCCTGTCAACCCCTTTGCAGCTGCTTAAAGTTCATTAAGAAGTTTTCTTCGGCGAAAATCCCAAACCAACATGGCGTCCGCCGCGTGCTTAGTAGCATCATGACATTGTGGAAACTCTGGACTGCGGATTCAGGACTCAGGACTCAGGACTCGGGACTCCCTGGCTCATGGGGTTGAAACTTTGTTGAAAGCATTTCGCTGTACTCCCATGGTCGAAAAGAAAAATAGAAGTTTGCAAAGTGCTCGAGACAGGTTAATGACCAAAAACAGTTTTGCATTCAAACGAGCTGGCTGGCTGCAACCCTCCGCGCGGCGTCTCTCCCTCTCGCTCTCCCTTGCCAAGGGTTGTCATGACAAACGGAAATCTAATTTACAACATGCAATTGCTAAGGGGGGGTGGCTCTCACAAGGCGACGCCTGCCAAGGATTAATTACGCGCTGCGCAGTTAATGAATGCGCCCGGCTTCAACTTGTGGGTGGCATTGGGAGGAGAGGAGTGGACGTGGAGTGGAGCATCGGCGATAAGGGGTTAATGTGCCATTGTGTGCGCTCAAATTACAGGGAAAGTTTTCTCCCGCTGATGAGCATGACAAAAATGCCACACGAAATTCATGCGCTTTTGTTCACATTACGGCCTTTTAACTCTTTTTGGCCCCGGAATGCGTAACTTTTTCATTAACCTTAACCCATCACGGCCAGCGCATGATGCGACAAAATATGAAATGAAAATGAAAATGAGTATTATACTTGATTGATTTCATATTAATTTCCAAGAAATTATGAATGTTTCAGTCAATGACAGTTGAAGCAGTTAAATGCATTGATATGAAAAATGATATATGGGTGTATAATTTTTGGTAAGGGGTTAAATGTGGTTTCTATTCCCACGAGCTGCTGAAATTATCCCTATTTCAGCTTAGTAATCTAAAGGATGAAATCTTTTCTAAAGGTTTCAATTCAAATTAGCCTTAGTTATATTTTTTATTCCCTTAGCTAATTATGAATAATTTCTGGGGGAATCCCAGGACGTTTTGGGAGAAACTATTTTTTTAATTTTCATTCCTTTTTCTTTTGTGATTAGCAAAATAGATACATCCTGAATTTTCCTACAGCTAGTTGGAACGTTTTAAACTTTCAGCCTTTTCCTTTTTATCTGCCTCCTAAGCTCGACGTTTTGAGGCAACTGTACTTTTGTACTTTTTTGCTGACTGCGCCCAGTCAGGACATTTTACAAATATTTATCTAGCCCATTTGGAATTGTATAAATTTTGAACGCTAGATAAACATGAAAAGAAAAATAAAAATAAAAACAACTTGGCAACATGTTCATCAGCATTGAAATTGAACTTTTGTGCGTTTATTTTGTTGCTTCTTTATATGCAGGGGGCATGTTGACACAAGACAAATAATACTACACCATATCTCTGCCTTTGTGTGTGTGTGTGTGTGTGTGTGTCCCTGTAGTGTAAATAAAATGTTACAAATTTTGCAAAAATCACCAGTGCCTGGACCGAGCAGAGCAGGGGGCGGGCAAGGAGACGGACGGGAGGTGTTCTATGGTTGGCTGCACGTTGCCACTGATTGGACACATGTCGGCAGTGAAAAATCTGGAACAGGTACACGAAATGGACATTCAAAAAAAAAAAAAAGTAAAAAAAAGAGGGAGGAAAATCACAAGAAGTGTGTGTGGGCGTGGCAGTTACATTTTGCGCTAATAATGAGACATTTATTTAAAGAAATTGAAGGGCATTGTCTTGATATGTGTGGAGAAGGGGGAACCCCCAGAAAGCCCGAAAAGGCAACCCTCTTGATATGTATGGAGCAGGGGGAACCCCCAGAAAGCCTGAAAAAGGCAGCCCCCTTTCGAAGTTAAGTTCGTCAAGGATAAGAATTATGTGGAGGAAAAAACTACACAGCTTAGAAACTCTTAGTATTATAAGAAGGTAGTAATATAGGTTAACAATTATACCTAATCTTATAAACGAAAATCCAGAAAAAGGCTTAAATTAATCTCATAGCCGATAATCAAGAAAAAGGCTTTAATTCTTGAATTTCCATTATGAGTTTAAGTATAATTGTTAACTTATGTTAATAATTTATTATACCATTAAGATGAATACAAGATTAACCAATTTTTTTGTAACTTTTTTCAGAAAGAGCCTTTCTTTAAACTACAACTTAAGAACACAAATTTCATTGGACTTTGAGGGTTTCCTAGTGAATACTCATTTTACACCATATTTTACTCAATATATAATCAAACTTTAAAGCTACAATCAAATCAAATTCAAGGACTATAAAGAACTTTGTTGTGTGTACAGTAATTGTCCAAATCAAAAGTTCAAATTAAAAACAAAATGGCTGCCATTTGCCACGTGCCACTTTGCGACTAATCAAAATGCCTTTTTAAATGCACAAGAAATCAACTTGGATTTTATTTTGTGCTCCACACACCACCCCCTAGCCACAGGTCCACCCCTACCCCTGCAAAGTCACAAATATGCGGCAAGCGTTGGAAAAATGGGGAAAAAGGCAAAGGAAAATGCGTAGAAATTAGCACAGACATGAATACACACACGAGTGCCTGAAACTGAATGTGAATGGTTTGGCCTGCAGATAAGACAGCTCACACACACTACACACAACCACACACACAACCACACACACACACACTAGTCAATTTCATTACATTGTAGATTCCTTCTTCTTTTTTTTTGAGAAATGAACAAAAAAAATGTGAAAAAGTTGAAACAGAAATGCGCCAACGTCAAATATTTGACTTTGTGTTTGTTGTGTGTGAGTTGGGGGTATGTGTGTTTGTTGTGTGTGAGTTGGGTGTGTGTGTGTGTGTGTGTGTGTGTGTGTCATGTGCGTGCCAATCAGGCGTGTGTCCTTTTGCTGCTGCTCCTTTCGGATTTACGAGTTTGGCATTTTTGTTCTTTTCTAAATTTTAAATTACGTTTTATTCTCATTTTGCTTTTCTTATTCTTTTTCTTTTTCATTGACTTTGCCATCGGGTCGACCAGTTGACCTGTCTACCCCAGCTCCCACCGCCCCCTCCAAGGCTCCCCTTGTGGAAATACTTTCATTTTCAGCATTTGAGCATTCCTTTTGGCTTTCATTGATATGCTCGGCGTTTTATTTGGTCCTTGACAGTGTATCACAAATGTGTTTATTACAATGTCCCCATTCTGGAATAGTCTTGTATTTCAATTCAGAAAGAGTCCTATATATATGCTTTAAAGATCTTATCTTATCATATCCTAATTGATTTGAGTACTTCCCAGGTATATTTCAACAGAAACTGTCTATTTGTAGGAATTATATGGGAGTTTAATCAAAAGGATTTTACTTAAAGGATTAGATTATAATTTTATTTCGTTTGTTTTCGAATCGGTCTTGCTTTAGAAGAAGAAGAAGTTCTTATGATTATTATGATTTGATTTAAAGGATTAATTTATGATTTTTTTGTTTTGTTTTTTAAACTGTCAAACTTTACAAGTGAGTATTTTTTTTATGATTAAAGTCAGCTTTATCTAGTTTTACTTTAGCTGGATATTCACGAAAACCATCAATAGATATATCTATTTTTTAAATTAATAGAGGAAATCCAACAAATTTTGGA
Organism: Hirtodrosophila histrioides; assembly: GCA_037075165.1. Taxonomy (NCBI): domain Eukaryota; kingdom Metazoa; phylum Arthropoda; class Insecta; order Diptera; family Drosophilidae; genus Hirtodrosophila; species Hirtodrosophila histrioides. Next base: position 67,791 of record JBAMCL010000658.1, read on the forward strand.
TTCGGTCTTGCTTTAGAAGAAGAAGAAGTTTTTTTGATTAATTATGATTTGATTTAAAGGATTAGATTATGATTTTCTGATTGGTTTTTGGAACTTTACAAATGAGTATTTTTTTATGATTAAAGTCAGCTTTATCTAGTTGTAATTTTCCTGGATATTCACGAAAAACATCAATAGATATATATATTTTTTAAATTATTAGAGGAAATCCAACAAATTTTCAAAATAAAAACTTATGATATTTTCCAGCTGTTGATCCTATTTTGTGGGGGCTTTAATTTAAAAATAAAAAACTAAGCTTTCTGCTTGTGAATCTGTTAGTTTATATATTAAATTAAATATTTTCACATGGATGCTGGGTTGGTCGGCTCGAGGTTCAGTTTTAATAAATAAAACAACAAAATTAGTTGTTATATTATTCCGATATAAAATAAAATAAATATATATCTATTTTTGTAAATGTGTCAATCCAAGCTTAAAGCCTAAGCTCACAGCTTGTTTGTCTTAGCAGGGCTCGTTTTTTGTAGCCACATTTGAGGCGCTTTGCACTTGAACCTCGAACTCATCAATCAAAATCAAGCTGAATATGAATATGACATTTTTACGCAAATTACACGCCACTCGACAATTGGCCCACAGCTAAATCAGAGCCTGTGGCAGTGGCTGTGGCAGTGGCAGTGGCATTAACATGGGCCCACGTTGCCCAACATGTAATCAAGTGAGTAAATCAAATTTGAACAGTTTTCCAGCTGCCAAGGGGCCATCCACTTGACCATCGGCCACTTTTTAAATGCATGAAAAATGATGCCAACTTCTGGGGCGGCTACAAAAATGCAGAACCAGAGCCACAATTCAGTACAGAGTCCTGGAACAAAGTCCAGAGAACAGTCGGCGCATCATTCATCATGACACCCTTCGAGTCCTGGGCCCTGGCTCGTTTATTATGCAAGCTCATGCATGGACATGTGCCCGCTGGTCCACAGCCAGAAACAGGGGCGTACTCAACGAGGGGGTTCACCCATTTCAGAAAACGTAAAACTTAAAAAAATATATGCATTCAATACTACAATTATTCTCGACTCTACACTGATCAAGCACATTATAATATTATTGCCACCAAAGTTAAATAAATACAGTTAAAAAAGAAAAATACCAATAATTATTACCTCAATAAATAAACTAAAAATAAATGAATAATATAATAATAATAATACTACATAATATAATAGTAATATAATAAATAAATATGTATATTAAATATTTATTTATTAATTGATGACTTAATTAAACGCAAATTGCTCATAGGTTTGCTTTATATAGAAACTCTTAGATCCAAAAATACGACACCTCATTTACTAAATTATATGAACTTTTATATGTCAAATAAACAAAAGAAAATTTCAAATCTTTCCTTGCCATTTATCTTATATGCATACCATCGAAAATTTTTCTCAAATTCTATCATATACAGAGGCACACAAAAGTATTGGCACAGCAAGCATTTTTACATTTGGGGCTAATAGTGCCGATATGGCTAACATATTTATATCCCACATATTTTTCCTGTATAAGCCAACTTAATTACTACCAAAATCAAAAAAAAATATTTTTGAAATTATGCTTAATTTATTTAGTTATTTTTTTTCAAAATCAAGAAAGGTCACTTTTTCAGCGCACAAAAGTATTGGCACACTTAACTTATAACCTATAAAATGTAAATGTAAAATGTAAATATTTCTTAAAATTTTTTGGCCTGCCGAACTAAAAATAAATTACAATCTTAATTGAGTATGTAGTGTAAATAATTACAAAATTTGTTCGGAATCGGAAACGACAACAGGTCAGAATGTGAGTAATCGTAAGTTCAAGATTTTTTTTTTATTTTTTTATTTATTCACATTTAAATATTTATGTAATTTTGTATGTGTCCTAATATTAATTTCAATAAGGAGTCCAGACTTGAAAGCCTTTCTGCCTAAGTCCATAGATCATGAAATCAAAATTATAGCTATTAAAGACATTAAAGGGTAGGGAAAATATGTTAACAAGAACCCATTCAAGCTTAGTTTACTTAAAATTTCTCATTTTCATTTTCACATTTGTTAAAATAAGTTCATAATATGATTGTAGTATTATACATTTTTCCCAAATAACTTGACATATAAAAAGTTTTTATTTCATTCAAGTTGCAGGAGGGGCCTGTCTAACCCCTGCTGCTCACTACGCCCATGGCTCTGGGCGCAATCTGAGCCAGCGGGGCGTATGAGCGACGAAATGCTAATCTGGGCGGGCGGAGTGGGGCAAAGCCACCACCACCAAGTTGATATTAATGAAATCTCGCAAGTGCCACAAGTCCCCATGAGCTGGCAACATGCAAAATGGCGTTGACGTTGGCAAATGACATGATTGATTGAGTTTATGTAAATTTTGTGGCAGCCACTTAAAGCCTCGAGCTGCCCTCCCTCTCTCTCTCTCTCTGCTCGAATGTCCTTTTGCTGAGTTGTAATCAAAGAAACTGGCCAATTCTGTATAAAGCCAACATTTTTATTGTGCTCTAGGGCACAATACTCGCATTCGAACGGGCTTACATACATAAATGCAATCTTTTTATTGAGGCATATAAAAAATTGTAAAATCTAATTTGGCGAAATGTAAGAAATGCTTTTGCCAGTTTTTCGTGTGGGTCAAATGAAAATGAAAACACAATTCGATTTTCAATTGCGTAATGTTGCGTATAAATTGTTTGGTTTGATTTCGGTACAACATTCTCAATGGGGTCTGCTCGTAATTTGATTTCAAAAGTTATGGTTCATGTAACTACAAGGCATTGTATGATTTTTTTTTTTAGCTGGGGTCATGCTGAGAAGCTAGAGTCCATTTCTATGGAGATGATTATATTATAGTCATAAACTTACTTATATGTTTATATAAAAAATTCTATTCTATTCCTAGTCTGGGGATATGACTGCAGTTATCTTATAAAGCAGAAAATAGCATTTGCAATACTTCAAAATCTCTTGATCTGCTTCAAAAGTGATTCAAAAGAGTAATTAATATTTTTAGAACATATACAAATTATTATTATTCAATAAATTCGATTCAGTTGATATTGGATTGTACCAAATACAGATCTGCTTTGATTTCCATATTGGGCAACTGAATTATCCTTAAGTGTTCAGCTTTTCACTATTTGATTAGATTCCTATCTCAATGACAAAGGACTTTATTCCTGTATCATAATCAAGTAAATTCAATCAGCAAAATCATGGTAACAGTGTAGAATATACATATTTCAGGTTAATTGAGTTGTAAATGATATTGTACTATAAATAATTCAGATTTGATATTCATATTTAGACCAAGATAGAGCACCAGGAAGTATGGTGCTCTATCTTGGAGACAATGAGAGCTACAGTCACTAAATTTGGTATGTATGCACTCGTGTTAGATACGAATAGAAAGTTTAATTTGCATTAAGGTTATTCGCTAGCATACCAACGAATTTTCCTAAAAATAAATTATATATTTCCTGGCGCTCTATCTTGGAGACAATAAGAGCTACAGTCACTAAATTTGGTATGTATGCCCTCGTGTTAGATACGAATTGAAAGTTTAATTTGCATTAAGATTATCCGCTAGCATACCAACGAATTTCCTAAAAATAAATTATATTCTTCCTGGTGCTCTATCTGGAGACTATAAGAGCACAGTCATTAATTTGGTATGTATGCACTCATGTTAGACACAAATAGAAAATTTAATTTGCATTAAGGTTATTCGCTAGCATACCAACGAATTTTCCTAAATATAAACTATACACATAGCCCTAGATTTTATAATAATGGCATATTTTTTATCCACAAATCCTTCATGTGCCTGTTGTCTTAATGGGCAGCAGTTTGTTCTTAATATTAGTTAGTTTTACATAGAGACTTTATGTATTTTCGTCCTGTAATAAATACACAACAGTTAGGCTTGAATTAAATGCCTTAAATCAATTTGCAAAAGCTATTACTCATCCGCACACCTCTGGATAAACTCGTTTATTTATACTTTCATTCTTATATTTTTGTTTTTTGGAGAATTGCGTCGCATTCGAATTCATTTATACAACAATAACAGGAAATACCAAATGTCAGTTGATGTCGCCATCAGGATCAGGATATGGTCGAGCTAAAAGGGCTGCCTGCCGAATGTCCAATGTCCTGCAACCGAAAATGATTTCTGGATGGTTCCTTCCATTCCGTTTGGGGAGCTTACTGCGATGTCAGATGGATGTTGGCAGGCGTAACGAATGCCGAGAGAATGCATAGAGGGCAAAAATAAATATATTATAAAATTATTTCAGCATAATAACATGTCAAATTCCCGGGCACGGGGTCGAGTGCGGGGGAGACTCGACCCCTCCGACTTCAAATTGAGGCGGAAAAAACAACACTGTTAACAATTCGCCCGTAGTCCTGTCCAGGCATACAAAATTATACATTTTTTGAGGTTATTTTTTACATTTTATTCATTTTTTTGTTGTTGGTTGTTGTTGTTGCTTTTCTTTCCCTCCTGTCCCTGGTGTGCGTCTGGCATCAAGTGGATTGGGTGGGTTTCGGGTGGTTTCGGTGGTTCGGGGCTGCTGCTGTCTTTGGTAATCTTTCATGTGGGATTTACAGCCAGACACCCTCCTTGCTGCATGATGGAAATTTCCTATGTACGCTAAGCTCGCCCCTCTACGCCCCGTTGCTCAGCACATCCTTCTGCTCCGTGCGGAATTTTATTTGTAAATTTATTTTCTTTGTGCACTTTTTTTTTGCACATTCTTTTCCTAGAGAAAATAAAGTTTTTGTGGTTTGTTGTTGTTGTTGTTTTTTTTTTTGAAGGGTTTTTGCAGAGGGCAGTTCCTGGCGTTGGCAAGCAAGTATTTTAAACATGTGCGTGGGGTCACACACACAAACACCCACACACGCACACACACATTATTTGTAATTTCCATGCATTTATTATAGAAACACTTTAAAAGTAAATTTCTCAACGCCCTTGTCGCATATTTTTCCTTCTTTTCCTTCCATTTCTTCCTTTTTTTTTTGGTGCATACCTTACTCTGGGGGTTTGTCGAGTCCTGTAACCGTTGTGACCTGAGTGCTAATGCCGGCAAATGGAATTTAAATCTATTTTGTATTAGTTGCGTGTGACTAGCATATGTGTGTGTGTGGTGTGATGGTGAGGGGGTTGTCGAGGTTTATGTAGCTTAAGGAATGCCATGAATGTGAGAAAATTAGATTTTAACATTACCATGAACAATTTACACCACTTTTATTACTTTTTGGTTTACTATAGGTAGTATTTGAAGACTTTCCATCACATATTTACCCTTAATTAATAGACACAAAAGCCTTTTTAATTGTAAAGCTACAGACAGCCATAATATCTGAGATCTAGATATTTAAGAATGTTTTCCATCAATTCTTTTTTTTCGGTGAAATTTTGCATATTTATTTATTAAATGATGGTAATAGCGAAAATATGATCATTCCAGGTTAATTTAGTTGTAAATGATGAGCTTTTTATAATGATCTCCATGCAAGATTACTTTGAGTTTTCCGTAAATTTTCTTGATATTTTTTATTGTTACCAGATTGATCTGTATATTTGCAGCTTAGCTGTGTAGTTATCTTCTTTAAGTATTTTATAATAATCACAAGTAAATAAGGATTTGAGAGGAAGTTGTTTTTAAGAAGTTTTCTTTACTTAGTTTTAGAAAGTTGTATTCTCAAATTAAACCAGAAGGAAACCAAAATAATATATGCTTATACAATTAATTGATTTAGTATTTAGGGATCGTCCACATATTACGTAATCACGTTTTTGCCGTTTTTTGATACCCTCTAGTGAGGTAGTAAAAACATCGATGCTTTCCATACAAAACATCGATGTTCTTCGATGTTTTCCATACAAAACATCGATGTTTTTACATCACTAATACCCTCCCCCTCCCAATGTAATCAAGCGTAATCCTTTGTCTGACCTTCCCCCTATGATTACGTAATCATTGAAAATTAATTTCCTTCGAAATTGGAAAACAGAATTGATGAAAGAAGGCCCCACCCATCCCCCCATATTTCAATAATCAAGAGCAATCTTTTGGGTGACCTCCCCCCTATGATTACGTAATCATTCAAAACTAATTTCTTCCGAAATTGGAAAACAATATTGGTGGAAGAAGGACCTCCCCACCATGTAATCAAGAGTAATCTTTTGGCTAACCCCTCCCAAATTATGATTACGTAATATGTGGTCGACTCCTTAATAGTAGTTCTTTACTCGCACTGTAAGTTAGACACGAATTTTATGATTTTTATAATAATTATAATAGGTTTAAAATTTTTTTTTTTTAAGAAAACAATATTATTTTTTTGTGTAAGCTTTTGTTCTTGCACAGAAAATACCTTCCATGAAAGATTGCAATTCCAATTCTATTAATAATTTAACTGGAATTAATCAACACTCATTGATAGTTATTTTTGGTACCCTTACCGATAGTTACTATTGCCATCAATATTGATAGTTTTAAGGCTGAACCTTTTCATTTAATTATTAAATTATAACAAGCATATTGATTTATGTACGCAATAACTCACATTACTCAACATTTGTATCCTTTGAATTAGTTTTCTTTATAGATTTGCAGCTTTTCTTGTGCTTTGAATCTGTCTCAATTTCCTTATTGTACATTTTGATGAATATCTGCTGATTTCAGCTTTTCTTTCAGTTTAGTTTAGTGAAAGAAAGAAGTAAATTTATTGCATTGCATGACGCATCATCCGAGTTTCTTTGTGTACTCTACGAATTTGTGGCTTCTGAAGTTCACGGCCATAAATTATTCAAAGCATTTCCATGCGCTGCTTTTCAAACTATTATTATTATGAGCATTTCTTATTTATGCACATAAAAACTGTTGCAACCAGCAGCAGCAGAAGTATAACAAATATATATATATATGACTGCTACAAAATTGAAGGACCAAGCAAAAAATCAACATAAGTAATCATCGATGCAATTTCATTGAGCCCAATTCAAAAACATTGTCCTGCACATGAACGTTGCTGATGACAATGGCCAAAGAGCCTGGTCAGCGCACTCAACACACTGTGCACAGTGGCCTGAAAGTTGTCATTTATTTATACAAACTGTACCTTACGAATAAGTCATTATATTAGGTAAGGGAAGGAAGTAAGTTTAATATTAATTACTAATATTGATATTAAGCATTAGAAAGAATATAAACAAGTAAGAACGTTGCAGTCCCGACTGCAGAATACTCTGTTCCCAGTCCTGTATAATTTGGTTATTTGTGGGTTCGGATAGAGACGCGAAAAGAACAGTAGTCTGTATGTCAAATTTGATGACTCTTCCCTTCGGGAACAGAGTATAAAAAGAAAACTTTGCAACAAATTTGAATGTTTAATATTAATTTTAATTAAAATGTAATGATCCAAACTTAAATTTTAATTGTTGGTTTTAAACCAAATCTTAAGAAGTTTAGATATACATATATGTAGATTCTAGATCTTGAAAGAATGTTCTTCATAGGCACTTTTTCTAGTATTTTCTGTCAATTTCTAAGCAGTCTGCTAACATATTTAATGAAAGTAGGGTTGATAACAACAAATTTTGAGCTTGCATATGGCAAAAGTATGTTTTTTTTATGTGGGTCTACTTTTAAGAACCAAAAAGAAGTCTTCCATCGTACTGTTTTACCCCAATGGTTTAAGAATTCCCTACAAAAATACAATCGTCTGCTGAATTCCAGAAAACGATTAAAAAATTTGGTTTAAAAAGTTTATTCTTCCACGCCAATTTGGAATGAAATCTTTTCAAATATAATTTCATAACATAATTATAATTAATTTTAATAAATAAATAAATGTCATAGTTGCAGAACGCTTGTGATTTCATTCGAAAACAAAAACACAATCTCAAAAACGATTCCGAACAAAGATATTTCGGAAATAAGAACAGGTTCAATCAAATTCACGATATTCTCCTTCCAAATATAAAGCAATTTATTAAGTCGCAAATATTGTTCAATATTTATTTTATATATTTATATAGTTAACCAATTTTGAATTTGGAATATTTCAAACTAAAATTTCCAAATACATTTTTATTTTATTCTTGGATGCACTTGAACCACAGTGCAGTAAACAAATTGAGTTTTGTTGTTGCTGTTTGTGCTGCTTTTCACATTTGGCATTTTTATTGATATGCATACAAAGATACACACAATCACACACACTCGTACACACACACACACACACACACTCGCACACACACAGGCACAACATTTTATTACACTCGACAGCTATTTTCAATATATTACCCAAAGCATAAAAGGAAAACGCGTTTGCCAGGACTTTGCTTTTTACATACGCCGTCGATGATGGCGCTGCCAGGACTCTGCTGAAAGGATATCTGCGTAGCTATGTGTGTGTGTGTGTATGTGTGTGTTTGTATGCTTTCCATACTAAAAAACGCATAAATAAGGGCCCGTCGGAGAGCAAAATAACGGTTATGGCTATATATGGTCCAGGACGAGTCCTGCGTGGTGCTTTGACCATACAACATCCTTCCACACACTCTCCTGTCGCGCATCCTGCGGTGGTGGTTTGTCCCTCGCTCTATGTTCCTTTTTATTTTTTTGCTACGCTTTTTTTTTATGCATAAAAAGTGCTTAGCATAAAGTCGTAAAAAACGTATTTGCCGCTACACACACACACACACACACACACACACACACACACTCTTAGAGATATTCATCCAATGCCAGGACGTTTGCGGGTACCGGGAAACTCAGAGTTGTTGTTATTGGCAGCATGCCGATGGCATTTTTGGACGCGCTGCTTTATCCGATTTACTATATACATAGATGCGATGCGTCCGATAAGTATGCCCAGTTGTTGTTCTTCTTCTTCTTGTTGTAGTAGTTGTAGTTGTTGTTGTTGTTGTTGTTGTTGTTGGCATTGCCGGTGCTTATTTGCGTTATTATGAATTTATGACACTTGGCTGGGATGCATGAGTGGGTGGCGGGACGGGGTTGGCAATTGCTGTCTGTGCCTTGTGGCCGACTAGCCTGCTACACTGTGAGAAATGTGTTGGCAATTTAACAGAATTCCATAGTTGCATACAAACTTATCTATTATACAAGTCTCTATAAACAATTATTCGAAATAGTTTCAGGTAGCAGCTAGATTAAAGAATCGTAATAGATCCAAAAATGAACATAATATTAATAAATTAATAAAAGATGAATGTCAAATCCATCTACGTAACAAATCAAAGTCATAAAGACAGCTCAGATTTAAATTATTTCAGTTTTAACAAAGTTATAGAAGTTGCAAGCCTACACCCAGAAAAATAAATGCCATTGAATTCAGAAAATCGCCATATGATAAAATTAAAGCCAGAAAAAATTTCTGTTTAATAGAAATAATTTCTAAATTTTAGAAATATATTTCTTAAATTCAGAAAAAAATTAGGTTTACTGCCTTTGACTACAAAAGTATGGCGATTTTCTACATTTAAGGGTATTTATTTTTCTGAGTGAAGAATAATCTTAATTCTAATTGTACGTAAAATCCTTTACAAAATATTAATAAGAATGCACATATGGAAATAGTTTCCTTATGAAGATAATTAAATTTAGTTTCAAAGAAGGTATGGAAGTTGAAAACTTAGGGAAACCATTAATTGTAAAAATGGGAAAGACTTTAATAAATAGTAAAAATCTAAACATAAAAACTTTAAGAACGTCTTGTGGTACACAAGTTTACTATATAAATGTGCAAAATTTTGCAAAAAAAAAGTTTTTTAAATCTCACATTAATCTAATTTTGATAAAAATTTGATTATTGATAAAAATCTGAATTTTAAGATTTTCAATTTGAATATTTGATTTATTTAAGTGTAATATGTGTGTATAAAATATACTTTAAGAATCGTATAAAGTTTATAAAGTTTTAACTGCATAAGAAATAATGCAAAATCAATTTAAACTTATCCAGGAAAAAAAAATAGTTTTCTCATAAGAATTAGTGGAGTTTTGAAAAATGAATTTCAGCGTGAAATCTTGGAAGAATATTTTTCACTTCCAATATAATTAACTCCGACTAACTTTGCCAAAACTGAACCGATTTCCTGTCAGATTTTCATTCTCAGTTGATTTCAGATTTCATTTTGGACAACAAATTTTTGCTTCTAACTTTTGATAAGCATTTTCGCACAGTGTATGCCGGAGCTAGACCCAATTCCCGTGGTGAATAATCGCTGCAGCATGAAAAATTCGCTGATTCGCAAGAAAATTCAAGCCAGATCCTTTCTGCTCCTTGACTGCCTGTGTTTGTTTGTTTCTGCCTTCTTCTTTTTTTATCTGCACAAGGACTTGCCATTTTTTACGCAAATCGCCGACTGGCGAGCAAACCTATGGAACTGGAGCCAATAACCAGCATCAGGACGAGGACGAGAGTGTCCTGCGGGGCAGGCAGGCGAATGTGGCTGAGTGCGAGGACTTGAATCAGCTTTATTGCGGGCATCATTATTTTTATTATTATGACCACTTACATTTCCCAGCACCCACACTTACACACACAACACACACACACACATGAATTTTGGTCCTTTGGTGTACCCTCCCCCTCGCTACACCCCCCCCGCTGCTGGCTGGGCATTTTTTTAGCGGCCAGGAATGTAAATGTTTGTCTGTTTTCTGTTTCTCTGTGTGTGCGTTTGTTTTTGTGCCGCGTAAATAACTTCAACCCATTTGTGCAGCCCCCCTCCCCTCACACACACACCCCCCCCCCCCCACACACCCACCCAGCTGCGGCTTAGATTGTGGCGCTATATATAAAAATAAATTGAATTGAAATGCTAATTTTATGTTAATTGAAAGAGGTTTTTATGCATCCGTTGATTTTTATGGCCTGTTTTTTTTGGCCATACTCCTAGGTTTTTGGCCCTGGTCAGCAGAATTCACCGGACAAACGGACGGTTAAAGCATTAGCACTAAAAGCTTGTCATCAGTCCTTAATTTTGTGTAATTTTGTGTAATTTTTATGTAACCATCATGCATAAAATTCAATTGGGCCGCTTTCTTACTTATTTTTGCCTAAAAGCATGCAACATAAATTATTTTTATTAGTGCCCCTAATGTTTTTGTTTACAAATAACGCGAAGTGCGTTTTGCTTTGATTTTATTAGTAGTTATTAAGGCCAATAATGAGCTAGTTTTTAGCTAATATATTACCTTGAGAATGACCAAAAGAAGCAGCTAATTTTGTTAAAGAACATTACATGTACATTAAATTATACTCTTTTATATTATACTCGATAATGAGACAATTTATTTATTTATTTATATACAGCGCTGCCTTGAATCAAAGAATATTATTATTCAATACATAGATTCATCAATTTAGTAAAAGCACTAAACGAAATAACATTTGAAACTAGGTCAAGCTCAATTTTTAAACTTATTTTACAACTTGCTTAAGCTGCCACGTTGGTTAAGTAGCAGAAAATTCGTTTAAAAAACATTAACTAGTTTAAAAAAACCGGCTAATATAAGGGAAATGGAGCAAAATATTAAAATGAAAATAGTTTTCATTTAATTAAGATATATTCAAAGAAGTAGATAATTGTATTAGATTCAAATCGATCTTGACACTTCATAAATTAAGGATATATATCAACATGTATTACTAATTGTACTAGCTTCAAATCGATCTTGACACTTCATAAATTGAGGATATATATCAACATATATATATATGCAAGGGTGTGGAAAAAAATTGCCTTCATACGGACAGACGGACATATCGCAAGCTCAATATGCTCTTTGTCCTTTCGGGATTAGAGTATAAAAATAGCTGATGACCAAAATAAAATTGTTAATTTTTCCGTGTTTTTTTAAATTATACAAAAATAAATATTAGATAAACAATAAGTTTGGTTGTATTCAAGCTGAGAACTGAAATCGGGTGTAATCTTGCATAAAATATTGACCGGATAATTTAATACACTGTTAGACTCCTCATCTTTCTGTTCCTTGCTCGAGATATTTATAAAAGTGATTTAATTATCACGTAGCATAAAAAATAAATAAATATGTTTATCAAAAAAATAAAAATAAAAAAATAGATAAACAATAAGTTTGGTTGTATTCACTGAGAATTGCATCGGCTATAGGCAACAATAAATTAAGAATATTAAACCTGTTCGCTTAAATGGAATTGGGACAAAACTACAATCGCGAGAAGGTGTGCTAACCTGATGATGTGGAGTATACTCGAAGAAATAATAATAAAAATAAATAAGTAAACTTACCAGTAAAAATTAATGCACAGATACAGCAAGTTTAATGAGAAAGCCAAACTAAAAAACAAAATTATTTTTTAATATTTAAAAAAAAAATGTTTGTTAATTTTTTTTTAGTAATTGAAATATAAATTTGAATAGAATACTACTTTACCTATTATGGCAACTTAAGCTAGTGTGAAATGAATTTTAGATTGAAACTTTGTCTAAATGAACTAAAAATGACTTGCAATAAAGCACAGCTAAAAATATTCGGCTGAGTCTAAGCAAAGACTCTCTTAAAACTCGTATCTTAAGTCTTCGTTCCAAGGTAAAACTCTTAAAGAAATAGAGAAACTCAAATCCAAGGTAAAACTCTTAAAGAAATAGAGAAACTCAAATCTATAACATAAAATAAAACTTAAATTTATTTTTTAATTAGAATTTATTTTGATTGCCACGTAAATTTGGTTGAATAAAGTTTTATTTTTTTTAAATACCTTAGCAAATCTTTTCATCAGCTTCAAGTGCCAGTTAAACTTAGCTCGCCTGCGAATTTAAGTCTTATTTAAATAGAGCACATAAAAAAAGGAAGAAAACTAGATGTTATAGAGATTCTTTTGCCTGACTTTACTCAACTGCCCCTTTTGCTATTGCTCCCCGTCAAAGTCTGTCTACGTTAGAAACCGGATATCCTGCTGCAGCAGAGCAGACATCACATACTACACACACACACACACACGCACACACATACCGCATAAATGCAGCTAGAGCTCAACCCCAAACCAAAGTTCCCAGTTTTGTTGTATCCTAGTTCTTTGGCTATCCTTGCTTATTTCTTATCGTGCACGCACAGTCTGTTGCTCCTGCCATGGCCATGTCCTCGGGCAGGACTACAACTTGTAGTTGTGGCCCCCACATGCAAAGTTTCCAACTCACACACACACACAGACGCTTACACACACGGACACAGCTGAGCAGAGACAAGCGCAGAGAAGCAGGCAACACTTTTTGCAAAAACTTTTACCTTATGCGCTGGGGCAGCGGGAGGCTATTGAGGGGGTGGAGTGCGGGTAGGGCTTGCCATTGTACTTATTGCATATACATAAAGCGAGCAATGGCAGTGACATAAAATCGATTTTATTTGCCTCTCCGTTTCGTACACTGACTGCAAAACTGTGCACTGCTCTGCCCACAGTGTGATCCTGTATCCTTGGCCTCTGCATAGGCCATCACAATTATGAGCCCAACACACACACACCAGCACAACCTGAGCACAGTAAACACACCTACATTTTAAAAGCAACGACCAATAAAAAATAAAAAGCAATTTCAGCTCCTGCCTGCTCCTGGCATGTCCTGTGCCCGAAAGAGACGACAAATCGGCTCCATTTTTTTTGTTGAGCCGCCATTTGAAAATGTAAAGTTTTCGTGTTCTCTGCTTTATTTTTGAGTTGAGTGAATGTTTTAACAAAATTTGGTTGGTTTGGAACGCAGCAACCCCGAAGGTCCTGCGGCTTACCCCCTTTCCTGGCACGAGCCAGCCTCATTTGCATTTAAATTAAGGGTGGCAGCGATTTACATAAGGGTAGGAAGTTCGCAAATCAGCGCACATAAATCTTGGGCTAGTAAAAATTATATACATTTGATTAGCCCATAAATACATAAAATGCGCCAAAAACTTTGGCCAAGCTCAAAATTATGTTGATGATTGTATGCATAATTTGGGCCACAGCCGTTCAGATATTTCCCAGATATTTTTGCCATTTTTATGATTGTTGTGTTAGTATTATTATTATTATTATGCATGCAGTACCCGAAACTAAGCTGGCAAAACCAATACCAAAAGGTTCCAGGACCTAAACAGCAAAATTCTGCAAACTTGGCAGTAATAATGCCAGGCAGCAGGTTGAGCACAGCGGGGGCTGTGGCTGCTGGGGGTGGGGGTGGGGGTGGGCTTGGTGCTGCTTATGATTCATTGTTGCGGCTGGGCCAAACTTTGGCCAAGGTAAGACCATTTCAGAGCACTCCCCGACCCCCTCTCTGCTCATTAGCATGAAACAACCCTTAGTCTTTGTTTTACGTTCAGATCGGTTGGGATTTACGCTCATTGTTAGATTTATGTGCTGCGTTGTCATAAAACCAAATATGCCACAATTTGCATAACTCCCTGTGTGTGTCCTGTCCTGTCCTGGAAATCAAGGATATCAAATTCAAGCATAGTATATGCAGAGCTCTCTCTACAAAGTAAGGCAATGAGCGAAACTACAGACAAGATTGTTGCGAATTTTATTACTGAATTTAAGATGATGCGATTTGCATTTATAGAGAAAAGTATGACTTCGGCTGATATATTATAATCAAGGAAGAATGTGTACCTTTTAAGAGTTGTATATGATTATATGTTATGGAATGAAAAGTACTAGGAAATGGGAAGTAGCCAGGATAGGTTTTCTACTTTAAATTTGAAGACTGAAATTTAATATTATTATACAAAATTTAAAGCTACAAATGATCTGCTCAAATACATCATAATATTCGGAAGCAATCTTAAGAATTGGAGTATTCAAATAACTATGTAAGAACTGAAATCTTTTGCATTATAGTTCTTATTATAGTTCTTATTTAAATTTCCCCATATTCATAGTACTTCGTAATTTCTATAAATCTAAATTCGTATAAGATAATAGCAATAACCCTAATTTTGTCCATCTCGTAGCTTTATAGAATATTATAAGGCTTAAATAAGTAGTCTAAAAATATATTCAACTAGTTTAAGGTGCTTAAATGGTAGTAGTGCACAAATCAAATAAATAAACAAAATTTTAATCAACAAAAAAAAAAAAAGTACTTTAATAGTTCTCAAAATGCTTAAGTTATATATTAAAAAAAACCATTGATATTCATTATAGTATTATTTATTTTTGTAATTTTAGTAATTAATAGTAAAAATAGTAATTTATATTAAAGAAACAATTTAAAGTCATTTATTCATTATACATTTTTACGTATGAAGTTTTCAGCTTTATATCTTACATTGTTCAGAAAACCTTTTAAATTTATTGCTTGGTGATTTTTCTGATAAAGAGTTTGGCTCAGATTCTCTTTTGATGATAAAGAAAACACGATGGATGCCGCACATAATCAGTGCAGCTAAAAATTAATTTGTTAGCTCAAACTCAGATTCAGTTTAATCTCGATTTCCATCGTCATCTAAGCAAAAACTAATTTGGTAAATGTGGCGCCGCAAAGTATGCAACAAATTGCGTAGATCTGATTGGGGCGTAGACTGAACTTCAAAAAGCCGCAAATAATAGACAACTAACGGCCTTAGAATGGGCCAAGAGGAGGCGAATTCAGCTGCCCGTTGGCTGTCAGTCAAGTGAAAAGTGAAAAAGGCATTAAGAAGCATTTTTTGTTGCTGCCAGTGGAATTTTCACTTTAGAATTTGTGTGCTGGGCAAAAAATAAAAGAATGTTTATTTGCGCAGAAATAAAATAAAAATGTGTGCAGTGCACGATGGAAAAAATAAACTTTTCTTATGTTATAAACTAGTAGCTTTAAGATAAAGAGGATTTTTGATTTGTAATCATAATTATATATTTATCAAATGAAAGCAGAAATATAGTGTAAAACATGCTGACATAAAAACATATTTTCCTATTTGATTTCACTTCGAAGGTTTTTAAATTGGTGTTCCCATTTTTGTATAATATGGAAACCAATATTCCTTTTTAAGCTCACAACCAAATATACCATCCCTTTTCAGAAATTAGATTTCGATTTGATTGGAATCGGAAATGGGAACAGGTTTGATTGTAAATTTCTTTTCACAGTTTTAATAGCTGTTATCTAAAAGTTTGTTAATTGTGTTAACATTTCTAGTATGTAACATTACAGTGGAATTCATTTATTTCTAATATAAAGTTAACAGAAATTAGTTCATTTAAATTCGAGTATCTAGCCTGTTCTGAACTCCACTTACGAATTACTTTCACTATAAAATGTGTTGCCTACTTTTTGGAGCAGAATAAAATGAATAATTTAACGATCCAAAAGCCTTGTCTTAGATATTTCTATGAAAATGTTGTTAAAATGAACTGTATTTACTTTTAAAACATGATATTCTGTTAAAAAAGTGCCCTATTCTCTCCATAGTGCATATAAAGCTAGAGAGAGTGTGCATGTGTAGTGCGTGTCTGTGTGGGCCAAGATATTGCCAAGAATGCGATGAATGGGATGAGCGGCAAGTAGACTTTGATTATAATTCCAACACCTACAAAGTGAACTGGGTACTGGGTACTGGGAACTGGGCACTGAGAGCTGGGAACAGGGGCGAAATTGCGACGACGATTGACAGTTGAAAATATAAAAGCGGATTTGTGTCTTTTCCTCTATATCTCTCTCTGTGTGTGTGTGTGTGTGTGTGTGTGTGTGAGTGTGGGTGGTTGACGGGTGCTCAGCCAATCCACCCGGCCATCAAGCTCCTGTGTGGGAAGTGTGAACGAATGTTTTGCTGCAGATAAGCAAAATAACTGTAATAAGAAATTCTTTTTTATTTGCTCTTTCCCTCACACTCCACCAAGTGTTTTTTATGCCACACGTCTTTGAATGCCGCCCATTGATGTTGTCCTTAAACGAGTGTGAGTAGGTGTGTGTGAGTGTGTGTCTCTGTGTGTGTGTTGTGTTTTATTCGCTTGCTTTATATTCAAAGTGATGTCCTGTTGTGTGCGTTTTGTGTCCTGCGTCCATCAGCCGACTGAAATGCGTGCCTAAGACGATTTCTTTTATTATTTACGGGCCCCAGTATCCAGTTCCCCCCTATAGGGGGGGGGGGATTGGGATTGAAATCGCCCGGACACTCGCACAGACACTCGGACTGACAGACGGACATATGTCTAATGCTAATGCGCATTGTCTGTCTGCCATTGTCAACGTATTTCAGTAATTTTTTTTGGACGAACTCGAAGAGTTGCGGAAGTTTCACTCAATCTGTCAATGCTGGCATCCGATAAGCCTTACTAATTTCACAATGCAATAGTATTTTGGGTTAAAAAACTGTATGTAGAAGCAATATATTTGTTTTTGACAAAAATTGCCTCGATTTTTCAACGTTCCCTTTATAAATATTGCCACATGTATACCTTATACTTGTCATCAAAATTAAAAGAACATTTTCGATCCTCATAGTAAATAGACTTTCAAAGGATGATTTTGATTTCCACTTCAGGAAAAGTTTGTGAAAGTGAGTTTCCTGTAAATGTTCCCATTCTCACTTTTGACAGGATTTTGCGGATTGAATTCACCTACGTTTGATCTACGGTTGATCTACGATTGATCTACGATTGATCTACTTGCCATTCATATAAGATGTACTTGCCTAGCTTAACTGTAGTTATCAAAATCTTCGGAAAGCGAAAAAGGTCTGATTTTCTTTATCAGTATGATAAATTTTTATGTTATAGCAAACTTGCTATTAATTTATTTATCTGTCTGTCTAATTTTACCTAAATTTAAATACGTTTGATCTACGATTGAATTCACTTGCCATTCATATAAGATGTGCTTCCCTAGCTCCACTGTAGTAATCGGAAACTAAAAATTTGAGGGAAATTCCCTTCAGATAGCGAAAAAGGTCTGATTTTCTTTATCAGTATGATAAATTTTTATGTTATAGCAAACTTGGTATTTATTTATTTATCTGACTGTCTGAATCTACCTAAATTTAAATACGTTTTATCTACGATTGAATTCACTTGCCATTCATAAGTATAAGATGTGCTTCCCTAGCTCAACTGTAGTAATGAAAATCTGAGCATTTGAGGAAAATTTCCTTCGGAAACTGGAAACTGGTCTGATATTCTTTATCAGTATGATAAATTTTGATCATATAGCAAACTTGCTGTGTATTTATTTATCTGATTGTCTGATTCTACCTAAATTTAAATGTTCACTTTATGTTATGTTGATGAAACTTGTAGAACTGGCAAACAATTGATGACACTATTTAGTAATATTGATATCTATCGATTTCTGTACTCTCGAAATGAATATATGAGAAAATAAAGTAGTAAACAAGTTAAGAATTCACTTTTAAAATAAACATACTAGTTCTTTATTGAAATTAGTACCATTTTTGATACTATCGATACTTCTAACTAACACTATCAAAGCCATTAAGTTAATGGTTTTCAGATGGTATTTAAATCCACAAATTCTGAGAACTTCTTTCTGTCGAAAGTAAAGAGAGTTAATGGATGACCAAAAAGTGTTATATTAAGAGCTAAAAAAACAACATGCACCGCTTTCAGAGAACTTAAAAATATTTATAATATGGCGTGTCCCATGTTAAACTCAAACTCAAAACTCGAACAAAAATTAAATATTTATGCATAGCTAATTGTATAAGGGGAATATTGAAGAGCGTTTGCATGCGAGCCAGTTGTATGAAAATGGAGTGTTAATTTATTGGTCTGGGTACCCCCGGGTGCAACGTCGGTGGTGGCCACCTGCTGCTGCGTTGCAGGCAACGCTTGCAACGCTTGCAACACTGCACCACCTGCAACTGCAACATCTACAGTCTACAGTGTTAAGTCTCGAGTCTGCATGCATTTGCAATATTTCACACTTTAGTAAATTTGCATGATCAGCGCCACACGAATGCCTAATGCCTCCTCCAATAGTCTCACACAGTCTCTGGGTTCAGAATCTGACTTATCTTTTAATTACGTTCGAGGTGCTGCCTACTATATGGTATATCAGTATCCCTCTCTCCCTCCAGATATCCGAATGATAGCTACAAATTTATGCAATGAACGCATGTTAATGGCACCTTGTCAGACGAGAGTTTTGCATTGTAGATTTATAAGATTGTAGATTAATAAGAAGAGTAATGCTTGCTTTAGCAAATATGGTAATGCTGGTCTTAGAATATGTTCATATAGCACACGACTGGGTGCATTTTGATACTATAACAGGAATTCTTGGTGGAAGATACACGTATATAAGGCAGCAGTTCATTTTCATGCTGTAAAAATAATGATTAGATAAAAAAGTAATCAAATCTTTACAGAAGTTTCCTAAGACCCATTCTTATAGACATAGTTTTGAAAGTATCTCATAACAATATTATTTTAATAAAATTATATACATTAAAGTATAAGAAAAAGTTTGAAATAGTACTTTTGTTCATAATGATTAGATAAAAAACTAATCAAATCTTTACAAAAGTTTACTAATACCCATTCTTATAGACATAGTTTTTAAAGTATCTTATAACAATATGACTTTAATTAAAGTATATATATAAAGCTATAAGAAAAAGTTTCAAAGAGTACTTTTGTTCATAAATTTTCGTTGATATCTTTAACAATATGTTAACAGATTAAGATGCTTGTAAAAAAAATTATCTCAATTCTTAAATAAGCATTGTTATATAAGTATTTATACGTTTAAGCATATCTTAAAATGTAGGAAATAAATGAAAGTAAAGAAAATTCAATTACTTAAAAGATAGAATGTCATTCAATTCTCAAATAACAATACCATGATAAATTAAAAGTACAAAAATCATATGAAATATTTCTGATAAACTAATACCATCAACTAGTGAATATATATATGTATATTCACTAGTTAATGCTAATAAGTAGACCTCTGATTTTGCATATATGCATATTTTTGAAAGATTAGGATAGGTAAATTCTGATAACACCAAAGTTCGTTTCATTGAAAATAGAGTTGAAAACAATATGCATATTTTAATTTTTCTGCATATTTGCATTAAGGTTTTGTTATATTTAAACGATAAGACGTCTAAATACAAAGTTTGGTACCAATCTGATGAAAAATACGAAAGATGCAAGATTCCGAGGTCTACTAATAAGTAATACGCTGGAATTAAACTTAATTTTGAAGTCTATGATTTCTATGGAAGTATTATACATTTTATATTATATATGCTAATTTCAAGGTTTCATGGTTTGAATAGTTTCACTTATGCCTTATATGCATATAGTCTTGGATAAAATGGTATTTTTAGTTTTTTAGTTTTAAAGAAACCTTAAACTTTATAGTGTTAATACAATTTTCAAAGTTCCAAGTCTCTAAGAACCCATCAATATTGTCAAACGTTCTCTAGTTCAAATTAGAACATATTTAGCACTATATTAAGCAATTTTAATAGACTTTTAATGAAGTATTATTTACACTCATTACGCTCTTGCTAATGTGCTTATTTCTAATGAAAATTTAAACAGTTATGGATCCATTAAGCTGCTGCAAATCTCGTCTTCTATGTATTGAAGTTTATACACACCTAATTTAGATTTAATTCTCACTCTGCCATACGTTACGGTGCTATGCAAAATAACTGAAGACTTATGCGCTTTTTTCAACTACTATATCATTATTATAGCTGTCACGCCCAGGCACAACTAAATCCGAGCAGATTATCATCCATCTAATAGGCGTACATAATGCTGGAACCAGCACTTGGAGTGAACTACTCCTAACTAGACAGTCTAGTTGAAAAAGCGCAGAAATTTATTAAATTATGCCACCAACATATTATTAACTGGCATAATAATATGTTGGCTTTAGTATAATAGCAAAAATAGCAAATTGCGAACTTTTCATGTGCACCAAGATGCAATTTCTTCTTCTCTTCCTTTTATTTATGAATTATATTAAAAACAAATTAAGTTTTAATGTGTTTATTAGCCAAAACATTTGTGGGGATGGGATTAGGCAGCATTTTATGTGAGATTAGCATGAATGGATTCTGCATGTTTGGACCTCATAAAGACCCGACTGAGCGATTCTTTAGTATTCAAAGTATTCTTTAGTATAGCTCCCGGAGTGTAAATTTGAAGCATGTTCGGCCTTTGCATATAAATACAAAATATATATATATTCATTCTGGTTGAAGTAGCGTGCTTATAAGCTACTAAATTTGCATTGGTCCTTCCTATTAATGTTAATTTTAATTGTGATCTCTGACAATTAATTTACTGTTGATTAGTTTTGCATAATTCGACATCTTATTCCATGTTGGCCGATTGGCGCCTCAAGAATAGAATGACCTCTACCTCGTATTTATAACTAAGATATGCATCTTGGGCGTTCTAATGGCAGGTTTGATGGCTTTGTTCCATTGTTTCCGGCCTTCTTCCCACTGTACACTATTAAGAAGGCCAACCCGTCAATCCGTCAACTCGTTGCAACTTGTGCCGCAATTTAGCTTTGCATCGAATTGACTCAAATACGAGCATGTGGCAAGTTGCATAGCAAATCGGCTGCATGCTTAACACACATTTTGATTGGTCTGCAATTAACTTGGGTTGGCTTCTGGGAGTGGTTTTTGGGTGTACTCAAAGCATGCTGATTAAAACATTGTTACTTATTACAGTTGCACTATTTTGGGCTAAGAGCTCATGGAAAGACGAAGAGATTTTAGCAACCATTCCAGTTTTAAGAACCTTCTGAAATACAAATTGTAGCTAGATTGAATTCAATTCAAGGTACCTGTTTTTGCTTTTCAGACACTATTTTCAGCTAAATACATTCGAACTTAAAATCGTTTAAGCAATTTGATTTTTAATTGATTAATAATAGCAACCGTTCCTGTTTTAAGAACCTTCTGAAATATAAATTACAGCTAGATGGAATTCACTTCAAGGTACCTGTTTTTGCTATTCAGACACTATTTTCAGGTTAATATATTCGAACTTAAAATCGCTTAAAAGATTTGATTTTTAATAGATTAATAATAGCAACCGTTCCAGTTTTAAGAACCTTTTGAAATATAAATTAAAGCTAGATGGAATTCAATTCAAGGTACCTGTTTTTGCATTTCAGACACTGTTTTAAGGTTAATATATCCAAACTTAAAATCGTTTAAGGAATTTGATTTTTAATAGATTAATAATAGCAACCATTCCACTTTAAAGAACCTTCTGAAATATAAATTATAGCTAGATGGAATTCAATTCAAGGTACCTGTTTTTGCTATTCAGAGCACTGTTTTAAGGTTAATATATTCAAACTTAAAATCGCTTAAAAGATTTGATTTTTAATAGATTAATAATAGCAACCATTCCAGTTTTAAGAACCTTCTGAAATACAAATTAAAGCTAGATGGAATTCAATTCAAGGTACCTGTTTTTGCTCTTCAGCCCCTGTGTTATTCTGTTGAATAGTTCAGTAGTTTTAAGGTTAATATATTCGAACTTAAAATCACTTAAACCATTTGATTTTTAATAGATTAATAATATAATAGATTAGAATAAGACATAAAATCAACTTTATCAACTTTACTGCAACAGTTTCAAAATAAATTTAAAGAAAACTATTTAATGTATTTTTCTTTACTTTTAATGCCTACTTTCAGTACAGAGCTTGGCTTTATTATTTTGAATTCCTGTATCTTGAAAAGATCAGCAATATTTTCAAATTATGATCATTATGGTTTCCATGATGTTTGTAAAAACTAATTTATCTGCAATTGCATATCATAATTGCAAATTTCTTTGGAAAATCTTGCTGTTGTGCATTTTAATCAGTTGCACATGGATTATGAATGGCAATATTATATGACTGTTGCAAATAAATCAACTGAAATTTTTTGCTTGTCCGCTTGCCCCACCACCGCGCCACATGTGCCACAACAAAAGACTTAAGAAACGAACGCGCCAAAAATAAACACATAAATAACATAACACCAAATGAGCTTAATATTTATATATTTACGGTGTAAGCGTAGTTAAATATCTTGTATACCCTATGTAATTCAAATGCGTAAAGTGGGGTGTTATAAATTCTTGGAAATATGTGTAAAAGGGGGAGGAAGACTTCTTAGAGTCTATAAAGTGTATTTAATATAGTTGAACTTATATTACTTAACCAGCTGTAGGCCCTGGCAGCCATGGCTAAGAATACTATGTTAACTCTTAGTTTTAACTAATAGTTATCATTATATAAAAAAAATCAAAATATTACTTAAGCGTTCTTATGAGCCTTACGATTTCGTAGCTTAGAAGAGCTAGGGAGCACAAATCTGTTATATATTTTCTTGTTTATCGTAGTGGTATGCTATCCTGGTCTATGATCTCCCTACCTATGATTTTTTTTTTTTTTTTATAAAAAAATATTTATTTGTTTTAAATTTGCTTTTTGCTATCTTTCGATTTTGACAGCTTGATCAAATTGGTGTATAAAGGAGAAAAAAAAATCTAATTTTAAAAAATATAAAAAATTAGCTTACATTGTGTGTTTTATTAAAGATGTTCGCTATTAATTAAAATTAATGTCATAAAAAAGAAATCTTAGTTTGTATTAGTTAATATAAAAATAGAAAACTTAGTTTATAATCTTTTTATAAATTATTATTTTATAAGAAAGATATTTGTATACCCTAGAGATGATAAAATATCGATGAAACTATCGCGTTTATCGATAGATTTAAATTCATCATTCTCGTCTATTTTATGGCTACAGGTCATCTTCTAGTCGAGCACTTTCTTTGCTTAATTTCAATTATTTTCATTTTTGTTTATTTTTGCAACAAAATCACAGCGGTAAATTATGAGTTATGTTGAAAAGCAACAAATTGTTTAAAAAAGAGGCTAAATAATAAAAGCAAAATTATATATAGAAAAAGCCAAAGATACGGGTTAATAAAAATAGCTAACAAATTGTTTGTATGGCACTCGAAAATTGCAGCAGCTTCGAGTGCAGTTTTGCGTATCAAAGTTTTTTATTATTATTATTTTTATATATATTTATATATATATTTTTTTGTATGGCAGTTAACGACTTTATTTCCTTGTTGCTTAAAGAACTGTGCCTGTGATTTGCTATTGTTGTTGTTATTGTTGTAATTGTTGTTGGTGTGTGCCTGGCAAACGACAGCAACATAAATTAATGAGTTTAATTAACAACACGCAGGTGAATTGGCCCAAAAGCATCTGGCAAATGATATCATTGCATGGTTGCTGGACTGATTTTCGGTGTTGTGCATTTTTATTGCCACTTAGCTTGGTCTCTAAGTTAATATTTTTTATTTTTAGTTTTTTCCATTTTCAGTTACAGCTTTTTACTGCCAATGCATGTCTGATTCGCAGGCAGCTATCACTACAATTAAATTTGTTGCACTCGCCTGCACAAAATGCATAAACAGTTGCAAGTTGCAAGTTTCAAGTTGCCTTGTTGCGCCTCTGTTGGCAAATTGACACGCAAATTGTTGGGTTTCCATAGATATAGTATACTCGCATATTTATAGTATATATGTATATATACCATATATGTCTCTGTATTTGCTTAAGGCCGCCAACGAGGCAGAAACTGAGCTGCCTTTTGCATTTTACGAGTATGTTGCTCCGGGTTATTAAATTTTCTGCAGCACAAATTGCCACTAATAAGTAAAGATAACCATCGAAATGCTTGATAAAATAATACAAAATAAACTTGATTAAGAAATATGTTTACTCTACAATGATCTCTATGGACTTTCATATGCTCTTTCCAGTCAAAACTATGACAAAACTGTTTCTTCTTCCTCCCTAGATGGTTCTAAAAAGGAACACATGTGTGAAAATAAATTGCTTTGTTATATATTCCCTCTTCCTATTAATAAATTTATATTGAAAATTGATCAATTTAATAATCGCTGGAT
The DNA here is from genome assembly GCA_037075165.1 of Hirtodrosophila histrioides. Taxonomy (NCBI): domain Eukaryota; kingdom Metazoa; phylum Arthropoda; class Insecta; order Diptera; family Drosophilidae; genus Hirtodrosophila; species Hirtodrosophila histrioides. The sequence goes on from JBAMCL010000658.1 coordinate 92,803, forward strand.
TTCAATATATATTTAATGGAAATTAAGGTCAGAAGTCAGTTCTAAATCTTGATTTCAGTCATTTCGCAAAGAAAATCAGAAAATTTTACACTTTGTAAAGGATTTTCAATCCTTAATAAATGATTTCGCAATTCCTTCAACATTTTCTTAAATTGGTCGCTACTGAACAGCTGATATTGGAAGAATTGTGAAAATACATTTTATTTGTTAAATTCTTGGTTTCCAACCTGATATTCAACTTATTGATTCATATTAACAAATTTATAAAATTTGCAAAATTGATTTTTTAAGTCGTATCTTAACCTCAAATGATATAATCTGAATATGTCAACTCTATTAAAAAAAATGCATTTCGAATTTTAATAGCCCTTTTTGACCACCTAATAGAAAACTGTGGGTCTTTAAAATACCACTCATTTCTGACTAAAACATTTAATTTCAAATGGTAATACAGGTTTTGTGTAAAAAAAATTTATCTATTTAAAATCTTCACTTGAGATGTTTGGTCTTATGTCCAATTAATGTCCGAAAAATCTATAAGATTTCTTAATAGCTTTCCTATTTTGTTGTAGATTTATTTATACTGAAACTGTAACCATCTAAGTTCCTATGAATTTAATAAAATTCTTTTAAATATTTGTAATCCATTTTTGGTAATCCGAGTTATATATAATCCGTGTCAGAGTAATCCATTTGAGTGTATTTCCATATTCAAGCAGAGATTGCCGTTTGTAAGAACCGAGTTTGAACGCTGTCGACAACCGATTGTGGCAACTGCCTCAGTTCTGGTCCGCTTTTATACTCCCCAGCGAGTCCGTGGAATGTCCTTCCAATTTAAACAAAAATTTGAATATGCGCACAAATGTGAACTCACATAACTGGAAGGTGAATGCGTTTTTTAGGGATGTTATAAGGAAAACAAGGACGGGAAATTAATGCTGAACAACCCTTTGATGTCTGTACATAAAAAAAGAGTCCTGTTAAGGTCCTGCTACCCCTGCTTAGCAATATACAATTTATTTACCCCTTTTAACCAGCCTTGCTAGCTAAAAAAGAGGTATACTTTTTAGCACACAGTGTTGCCACATATTTAAATGTAAGTCAGCGTTGCCACATCGTGGAAAATAAACGTTAAATTAAAAGCATTATTTAATTTGTATTGCTATAAATATAATATCTCTGTTGTACTGTATACTTTTTAGCACAGTGTTGCCACATATTTAAATGTAAGTCAGCGTTGCCACATCGTGGAAAATAAACGTTAAATTAAAAGCATTATTTAATTTGTATTGATATATATATAATATCTCTGTTGTACTGTATACTTTTTTCACAGTGTTGCCACACATTTAAATGTAAGTCAGCGTTGCCACATCGTGGAAAATAAACGTTAAATTAAAAGCATTATTTAATTTGTAGTTTCTTTTTAAATCTCTGTTGTCGTCATCATTAAAACATTTGCCAAATACTGCGATTGCATTTGCTTGTCCAATTTCAACAATCTCCCGTGCTGTCAATCAAAATGCAAATATTTTGTGGCTGCCTCATTAAAAACAACAAACAGCGCCAAGCCTCAACAGAAAATAAATACTACACGGCATTTGCGTCATTTACATTTTCCACAGAAAGAAACATTCAACGTTTCTGACGATTCGCGTTGCCCACAATTAATCGGCCCGTGTGGCAACTGACGTTCAAATCTGACTTCACATTTTGGTGACAAAAAGCGTAAAAGCAACAAACAGCTTGCAGCAGCAGTTGGGAACAGTTAACAGGGCAGGGGGGAGAGGCAACGGGCAGCGGGGACAGGTATCGCATGCTTGCATCTGTTCAACGTTGCAACGCGGCATCAGCTGCTGCCAGTTTGTTGTTGCTGTTGTTGTTGCTGTTGTTGTTTCAACGGTTTTTACACGATTTGGTCAAAAACATCAAACTGACTGACTGACTGACAGCTGCCTGCCCCGAGGACGCAGCAGCAACAACCAGTGTTGCCACATCTGACTGTTTTTTGAATTTCACTGCGGGAGAAATATGCTTGGGGCAGCAGAAACTCTGGCTTTTTTGATACTTATAGAACTTTTTAATTTGATAAATCCTTTCAGGAAACTGTAATAACATTGAAGGAGACGACAGAAAATCTAGATATATACATATGATGATATATAGGATGAGAATAAACATCCGCATCAATAGCTGAGTCGATCTAGAGACCCAGTCAGTCTATCTGTTTTTATTCAAAGTAGTATTTCTATTTAAAAGCTATCCTAATGAAAATTGGCACAGATGCTTCATTTTGTTACAGGCAGCACATATGTCTGAAATAGGCCTAATCGGATTACAATATCATATAGCTGCCATAGGAACCATCGGTCAAAAATTGAGTTTTTGTATGAAAATTATTTTTATTTATCTAGGTATCCTGATCAAACTCACCAAAATATAGTTCTATTGTGTTTTATACAATCTGACTAAATTTGGTCAAAATCGCACCACTATAGCATATAGCTACCATAGGAACGATCGGTCGAAAATTTAAGTTATTGTATGGGAAACCTTTTTTGTTTATAAAGATATCCTGATCAACCGCAGCAATTTAAAAATTTCCTTATGATGTATACAAGCTGTCTTAATTTGGTCAGAACCGCAGTACTATATCATGTAGTTGCTATAGGAAAAGTCTGTAGAGAAGATATATATATAAGAGAGCGAGAGAAAGAGAGAGAGCGAGAGTAGAGAGGAGAGACAGAAAGAGAGTAGAGTAGAAAGAGTAGAGCAAAGAAAATCCTTTGTTTTTCAAGATAACTTAACCAAAACTTGAACTTATATAGCATGCTAAAATTTGATCAAAATCGTATGACTATATGATATAGCTGCCGTAGAAACAATCTATCAAAAGTTGAGTCCTTGTATAAAAAACATTTCTATAAGGTTATTTATCATAGGCTGGCGAAAGATATAGTATTATAATAAAAATATAAATAATGTATAAAATAACTTAAATAGCAGCTGTTTTTGTGATTTGTTGTTTATAAAATGTATTTTTTTTATTTAAAAAAAACCTCTATCTAGGAAAATGGCAACACTGTCTAAAACAACAAGATTCGAGTGCAATATGTCGCCAACTTCTGTGTCATTTTGAGTGCAGCTGTAAGTCAGCTAAACAATTTTTCGTTTGAATAATTTGCCAGGTTTTTTTTTTGCTTTTTGTTTAGTTTTGTGATTTTGCTTAGCTTATTAATGTTCCAATAATTGCCAGAGAGAAATCTGCATAATTATTTAGAAATCACGAGGTTAGTTACTCACATTTTCAGCTAATCGGGGATTGTGGCATTAATTATACGATTTCAATTGCAATTTCGAACGTGCAAAGTTCAGTTTAGGAGGTGTCATAAATACCTCAACAACAAAAACTAAACGATATTTATTTGAAATGTATACAAATATTTGGGTTAACTTCATTTTGGTGAGCTGCTAAAATTGCAAGAATTCAACATGAATTGAAAGGAAATATATGATAAATGAAATATATGAAATAAACTTTATTTATATAGGGTTGTATAATGATATAGTAAGTAACCTATAGTTGTTGCAGGCAAATATCAGAATACTTGACGTACTTAAAATATTAAATATATAAAATCTTACAAGGTTTTTTCATACAAAAACTCAATTTTCGCCCGATTGTTTCTATGGCAGCTATAAGATATAATAGTCAGATCTTAATAACATTAAGTCAACAGCTAAAGAGTATAATGAAACTAAGAATAGCTGAACTTGGTTGTAATACCTTGGAAAACAAAAAAGTTTCTCATACAACAAAGCTATTTTTAACTGATCGTTCATATGGCAGCTATATGATATAGTAGTACGATTCTGATTACGTTAAGTCTCCTTTTTCAAGGCACTATAATACTTCCATTTGGTGAGTTTCATAATGATACCTCTAAAATTGAGACTAGTTTGGATAGAAATAGATCGATGGATATCGAGTAAGTCCAGCCTGACTATTGATGCTGATCATAATATATTGTATATATACTTTTTGAAATCGGAAAAGTCTGCTTCAAAGTTTGACAATATCAGCTTCGCTATATGTATGGAATAAGTAATCCCTAAAACTCTTCCAATTGTACTCTAGAAAATTTCCTATCATTTAAATAGTTTTAAATTTTAAATGATTTTATTTGTAGTCTGATCTGTTCAGTTTATTAATGAGTAGAAATAATTATTAGTATTAATTTATAATTGCTACTAATACACTTACAATATGTGCCTATTAACATATTGAATGCATGATATCAAGTCATTTGTATAACACAATAAATTAACTACTTTGTTAAACCATATTACCCATTTGAATCAAGCTTAATGTATGCAGTATTAAAGACCAGAGTCAATTAAATAACAATAAACATTGTTTAAATGCAAAAAGTAAATATAAAACAGCTGAAAACAATTACCATTCCCCGATGTAAATGCGAATTCGAATGCCTTTTAGCCAGACATTAATTTGCGAACACGTCAATAAGTAAGGCCAAATCAATGGCTATAAGGCGAAGGCTCATCATTTAAATATGCGCCAGACGTCAGTGGCAGCTACTGTGTTGCAACTGAGAAGGTGAGGGGCAGGGGCAGCTAGGGACCACTGGGACAGAGAACAGGGGGCAGCCTGATGCTGATGGGCTGCTGATGGCGGCGCTTTTTAAGATTGCAACGCCCGGCCACGCCCAGACATGCCATTGAAAAGTGCATCCAAAGTGGGTCTGGAGCTGGATCTGGGCCTGATTCTGGTACTGGCAGGCGCTTTGTGCCATATTTTGCGCTTATTAAAGATTTTTAAATACAGTAATTTTAGCGGGGCAGCAGAACTTGAAAGTTTTCATTGCCCGAAGACTGCTAATTTATCAGAGATTCGTTGTGGCAATGTGGGCTAATTTGGTTTTGCCTGTTTTGGGAATTATGAAAAATCATGCCACTAATTGTCCTTGTCTTCGCGAGAAATCCTTTTAAGCTGCCATCAAGGCAATTATAATTAGCCTCTAGTCGTGCTCGTCTTAAGCACAATTGTTAATTGTTTATGTACATTTATGGCCTGAGGCTAAATTTATGCAAACAATTCTCATTCTCAGTGTTCAACATGGCCTGAAACCAAAGCGTTTGCCAATCAAATCAAATAAAAACCAACATATTTGTTCGGCTTGTCATTGAACTGATTGTTTCGGATTGTTCGGATTGTTTCGCATTATACTAGCTTACGTACTTAAAATGTGAATGTTGTTTTCCATACCACAGCATTGGGTATAGAAACTATGGAATTGGCTTTGAAAACAATCAAGTTGATCTATATTTCAATAGCAATCAATACAAATATTATTATTATTATTTTTTGTCTTTTGTACTATATTCTAAATTTGTAAATAAAGTAGTTTCATATCAGTCTGGGTCAGGTTTAGTCTAAGAAATATATCTAACTTTATTTCACCAGCCTACATACCAAATTTCACCATCTTTCATAGACTTTAACCTTCTTAAAATATAGCTTAGATTTGAATACGATAGTCGTATCATAACATCGTTAGAATAACATATAAACGTTCATAATATATAACAATAACCTAATGTTTTTATGATCTATGATATTATAGTACCATCATTATTCACCATCATCAGATTTATATATTTCCCGAATAATGTAATCCTAAGTAGGAAATCCTAAGTAGGAAATCCTAAGTAGGATTAAATTATTCACAATATCAGCTATAAAATATAAGTTAATGTAGTTTTGACAAATATTTTTAATGTGTAAGCAAAATATTTAAGTATTTTCCCATAGAGGTCGATTACTTCTTACCCCAAACTCGTAGATATATTTTCTTTTAAGAGAAAAAAATAATATTTTCGGATATGATAAGCTGGAAAATCCTTTTAACTTGGAAAAATTCGACAAAAATATTATTCTAATCTATTTTGAATACAAAAAGAAATAAAAAGAAAAGAAATTTAAAGAAATCTCTGATAATAAGAATACGAAATAATTTGATTTTCAGCAATATATTATTTTTAATAAAGAAATAATCCTAATAAATTTGAATAAAATTAAATACAGTTTTAGGTTCTTTTTCAGTGTGTCAGGAAGTCGTCAATTTGATATTTGATTTTCAATTTTGCCGCTTGTATTGAATTATAGTCAAATGCACTTGAGAATTAACATTTGGAATGCCTTAACAACTGGCCAAGTTGGCATTTAATTGAATGGCAACATACTTATGCAAATCCCAACTCGGACTGGCCACCAAACGAGGCACTTGGAACAACGCCTGATGCATTTGCATAGAATGACGCGAATGCTGAGGCATTTTGGCTAACTTGATTTGCATGCAGATTGCGCGAGGGCTGCCAGCCAAAAGGAAATGTATCTCTTGGATATAGTAAGCATTTGGTATAGGCTATAGCAGGCTGATACAACGAGACGATAAATTATGATAAGCATTAAAATAATTTACAAATTAAACAGCAGAAATTACATTAAAATGAGTTTGAAATGTGACTGCAAAAAGCGGAGATGCATCCGCAAAGCCTTTCCAAGAAAGCCAGTTGGATGCTGAATGTTGACTTCTTTCTGAATGCTGCTGCCTCTGCTGGATGCTGACTGATGTTAATAAGGCGTCTCATAAATTATCAGCGAAACGTGCAGAGAGAGAGAAAGAGGAGTGCAGATACAAAAGTAGCTGCCAATGCCGAGTGACGAGGCTTCAGATACAACTGCAACTTCCACTTTGTGTGCGGATTTACAGAGTGAGCTTCCTTCAAGAAGTATTTTTGATTTCATTTTTGAAACTACTGCTTAAATATGCTTTAAGAAGTATTTTTGATTTCATTTTTGAAACTGCTGCTTACATTTGCTTGCATTTTTTATGTTTTCGATTCGATTTAGAGATGCATAATATGATATGTTATCGATATATAGCAACCTTTTTCTTTTTTATCCACAAATATATGTATATTTGAATGGGGGAATGTGTTTTGTTTAAGATATATGTTTAACAAACATTGCTTTATAGTATTAGTATAGATTAGTAGAGATTTTATTCAAATTTAACAGAGATCAGCTGCTTGCACGAGTTATCGATAACAGATTTCACACAAAATGCAACCCTGCGGCGATTTTTACAATCGAAAGGAACTAAGTAATCTTAAATTAGGCGAAGGCCTCTTGCAGCCAGCGCTATATACATAATCTCTAGTTGGATTAAGTTTTGTAAACTTATCTATAAATATTAATAAAAATAAATAAAATAATATTAAATTATATTTCAATAGGCATAGCTAGTCACTTTTAATAGAAAGATGAATACTGAAGATTATATAAATAAAATTATGACTTGACTGGGGTTCGAATCTAGGAAGTTATGCGCTAAAACCCATGCACTTTCTACACCAGGCTCTGCCTTCGAGATCGGAAGGAAGTACAGGCGATGTAGGAAAAGAAATCAAGGCAAAACATATCCTGAAGCTTAACACGCTTCGTTTGTTACTCCACAAGTTTACACCAATCAAAAACTGCACGAAGCAACTTCACAGTGTAAACTCTGGCTCAATTTTGCGGTTGTCTTGGCATATGCAATGGCGCGCACAAAAAAATTTACATCGCATTTATACGGATGCGACAAGGTAGAAGATCTTGATGATGATGATGATGAGGCGGCGGCATCTGGAACGTGGAGTGCAGGGAGGGTGTAGGGGTGTATGTGTATGTGTGTGTGTGTGTTGTGGCAACTATTAACGTGACAATTTGTGATTTGTGCCTGGCCCGACTGCAGCCTGGCCTGACTCTTTGGTATTTAGAATTTCTTTCAATGCATCCTGTTCGTCACAGCGGAGTTGGAGTCGGAGATGGAGATGGAAGCCAACTCGACATCGCCATTGCTGTTCTTGTCGCCGCTGACGATGACTGCATTTAGATTACGGAATTATTTAAAATATTTTATTAAATGCACACAGCAGCAGCAATAGCAGCAACAGCAGCATCATCAGAGATCTCTGTTCAACTCACATGCCAGCGGGGTATTAATTATATAAATTATTCAAAAGTTTTGCGCTTAATGAATGTGAAAAAACTCGCTAACAAAATCCTAGAAATGTTCAATTATTCTTTTTAGCCAGTCACAGCGAGAGCAGCGCACCAAAGCGCCATCTGTCGTGCACTTCCTGCGTTTCTTTTAGACTGGGGTTGGAAGTGTTCTAAAAAGAATATGGAAACTTCCTTATATGCAAAATGAAGGCAACTGGAAGTGAAAGGGTTGCAATGAGTTCGTTTTTTAGAAGGGTTGTTAAGGGGTAATCCTTTTTTACTGACACATTTCAGTGTGATATTGTGGGTTGAAGAGCGAGGAACATTAACGGAGTGTTAGAAAATATCAAAATTGAAATTTGAGCGCATAAAAAACTGTTGACAAAAGGCAATTTTATTCTAGAACATTTAAGAAGTGCTGGAAATTATAAAAATTAAATTTCAGCGAATAAAAAATTGTTTACAAAACGAAATATATTCTCGAAGAAAACTAATGAGATGTTGACATTGGAAAACAAAGCTATTTGATTGATCTTAATGCATAAGTAAACATTTTTAATTAATTTTATATTACGACCTTATATTTACTTGATAAATTTGTTATATTTATACAGGTTGTGATTGCTGAGCTGTGAAATAAATTAGTCCTTGACGATTGTGGAAATATCTGGCATGATTTGTATATCAGGAATGTTCCCATCAGAATTCGAGAAAAGCACTTGGCTTCTAAAATATTGTCTGCTCTAAGATCCGAAAAGTGATTGTATATGATTTAAAAAGTTTATACTTTGAGCCAATCATATGTAAACTATTTGAAAATAACTTTCACCTTTTCGATGGTTGCTCAAACATTCGAGAATGGGAACTCAAAGTCAAAATCGATAAGGAATGAAAAGTAAATCGAAAATGGGAATAGAACTGTCTTTAGGATACAAATGAAAGTTCTTAATGGAATTATATTTACAGCTTCAAAGAAGTATCGTAATTCAAAAGGTATCAAACATTAAAGTATACTTCTTTTTGCACTACATAAATTTTGACATTAAACCTTTTTGGTTTTTTTTCCACTAAGTTGCTAGACATTTAATCTTTTACTTTATTTTAAAGAAATTTAAGGTTCTAATATAATTATATTTGCAGCTTTAAGCATGTGTAACAAATACTTATTAAAATAAATTGTACTACTAATTCTACTTCTTATTCTTATTACAAAGATTTTGCTACTAAACCTTTATGATTTTCCCAATTTTATTGCTTAGAATTTAAGCTCTATATAAATTTTAAAGAAATTTAAGTTTTGTCTAATATAATAATACAAAAATCTTAATACTTATTTGGATCAAATGTTATGTGTATTTTTCTTGACTTTCCAAGCCAGTTTTCTAGCACAAATATTCAAATGAGGCCGCCTTAAACCAAATTTCAAATCAAAAACCCGCTCAGTTATGCCTTGCCACGTATCTGTGCCACACGAAAAACCAACAAACAAATCAAAAAATTACAAAAATACATTTGATCCAATCCCAATTCGAGTTAATAAGTGAGCATTGTTTGAACACGCGCTCAAGTGAGCAATTTAAATATTTTGTTTACAGCCTCAGCCACAATTTTGGTTACCAATAAGAAAAATACAAATAAAACTTGGCCACGCTTTTGTTGTATGTATATCGAAATATCTCAACTGATTTGAAAGCTTAGCGAACAGAAATCTGTAAGCGTTTTGGCATATCATTTCCGTTTGTCCCAATCCGAGGCTGAAGACAAGCCAACTTGACAAATTAGACAAATAGAAAACATGTCAAAGAACTGAGCTGCATGCTCAATTAAGCCGCTTGACAGCCGCACATCAACAGCAGCACCAGCCACAAAGATCAGTCGGAAAAAGGTGGAAAAAGATATAATGATAGACTACAAAATACCCAACATACTAAGTGAGTACTGGAGCTGAAAGAATGTCGATGGTATTTTTGATTATTTAAAGATCATTCAAGTTTTTAGCGTTATTTTAAACAGTTAGGAAGTTGAATTAAGTATCGATAGTATCGAAAAGAACCTCGATAAGGTCTAAAATTAAGTCGATACTATAGACAATGCTATCGATTATTGTCTGTTTTAGTAGACTCTTATATATATTGATATACTTTTAAGGCTATTAACGTTTTCCTGATTTTAAACAGTTACTTAGGAAGTTGAATTAAGTATCGATGGAGCAAAGAACCTCGATAATGTCTAAAATTAAATCGATACTACTGACAATGCTATCGATTATTATCTGTTCTAGTAGACACTTATAGATATTGATATCCTTCTAAAACTTTTAACGTGTTCCTGATTTTAAACAGTTACTTAGGAAGTTGAATTAAGTATCGATAGTATCGATACTACTGACAATGCTATCGATTATTATGTGCTCTAGTAGACACTTATAGATATTGCTATCCTAATAAACTATTAACGTTTTCCTGATTTTAAACAGTTATTTATGAAGTTGAATCTAGTATCGATAGTATCTGTCTAAAATTAAATCGATACTACTGACAATGCTATCGATTATTATATGTTCTAGTAGATACTTTTAGATATTGATATCCTTCTAAAACTATTACCGTTTTCCTGATTTTAAACAGTTACCTAGGAAGTTGAATTAAGCATCGATAGTATCGATGGAGCAAAGAACCTCGATATTGTCTAAAATTAAATCGATATTACTAACAATGGTATCGATTATTATCTGTTCTTATAGATATTAATCTCCTTCTAAAACTATTAATGTTTCCTGTATTTTCTTGATTATTAATATTGCTTACATAAGATTATAGATAAGGCATGAAAACCAAACAATCGATAAATGAATAATTTAATACTCGATCATTTTTAAAAAGATTTTCTTCATTTGATGTGTAAACAGAAGTTATCACCTTCTGGAGCATTATATCATTGGTGGGAGCTACTCTGCTACAATATAGAACGTTACAATAGATCTTATATGTTGTAGAAGAGGAGTTCCTATCAAAAATAAAGTACTCTCCTCTTAAAGTTCTCCCATCAGCTCAAATTTTTCGAGAATGAATGCAGAAATATTCTGATGGAATAGTTTTAAAACTATAAATCATAGCTACAAATCAGACTTAGTAGATCGTATACAAAATGATCACTCATTTTAGATTTAGATTTAGTCTTTATTCAGAAACCAACTAAGTTCTTGCTTTAGGTTTGAAATTGCAATTGTTTTCCATTAGAAATGCTTGGATTTGCAATTGTTTTCATTGGTAACTGAGAACAGGCTTTCCTAACTCATGTCTAATATACCTCTTTGGGCTCTGCTGTTTACGTGGTACAACAACAGCGGCAAGACACTCAACAATGCCACGTCATGTCGGGTGCGTAAGACCAGAGGTTCGTGCCCCGGGCACGACGCTAATTAGAATAAAGCCGACAAGTTCGTAGGACAGCTGAAAACTGTTTGTTCATGGCTTAAACGCAATTAACAATTAAGCGACGGGCCTCGAAAAATTGAAAGAGAAATATAAAAAATGAAAAAAAGAAAAAAACATTTAAATTCGTTTAATTTCACAGCTCGCGATATTGATCGCGTTCACAATAGAAAAATGGTCGAGTCATGACGTGGATCGATTGTGAAAGGCTGAAGGTGCGTCTGGTCCGGGTCTGATCTGGCCGGGCCTGGTCTGGTCTGGTCTGTGGGCTTCCGTTCCATGGCCCCAATAGAATTCAAACACCTCGTCGCCAGACATCAGTCCGTCTGTCTGGCCTCTCCGTCTTGGCCTGGCTGGTAATCAAAATCCTTTTATAGCATTTACATAGCAGCACATACAAACTAAGCAATGCCTGCCCATTGGCTGACTTGGCCAGTTTGTAACTTATTTTTTTGCGCGCTCTTCAGTTAGTCAGTCATTGAGACTACAGGCCTGGCCAAGAGTGGACACTGGCTAGAAGACTGTGGACTGAAAGGAAGGGGGAGGCTGGTGCTGGACTGGTGACAGCCAACACACACTGATCGTGGGAAAATGATCGATTTCATTGCTCTGTGATTTGGGAGAGTTGGATGCAGTTGCCGTTGTCCACTATCGCATCGTATCGGATCGCAACGGATCGGATCGTATCGGTTTGAATCGGATCGGGTCTACATGACATCGAACATGCCAGCAACGTGACGGGGCAACTGCAACTGCAACGCATTTGAAACGTGTTCATAAAGCAATTTTCGACTTTTTTTGTTTCAGCGTTTTATAACATAAATTGTCTCTAGCATTTAGTCAACTTGTTTTTATACTACTACAACTACTACTACTTTTATTTATTTATTATTTGAGTTTTTTGCACGTTGTTTGGCTTATGAAAAGCATCTGACAGATTGTTGCCAATTTGGTAGAGGCCACTTTTGAATATTTATGTGATGATGATGACCGTGAAAAGTAATTTGGTTATTTAAGTTACTCAAGTCAAGACAGAGACAGCGACAGAAACTCAAGTCTACAGACAGAGATAGAGATACATAAAATGAGAAAGGTATTCCAAAATCTTGAACACACAGAACACAGAATAGTTTGACTTGATATTTTGCATAAATATATTGTTTAAGAAAGAAAGAGGTTTAGTTTTAAATATTTCCTATTTTATTATACTATGTTCCCAATAGAGAAAATAATATATTGGGTTTGCGAAATGTCCGTCTGTCCGTATGAACGCAATTTTTTTCCACATCCAAACTTCATACACAAATCAACTTATATTCTCAATTTACATAGTGTCAAGATCGCCTGTTTCAATTCTAAATTTCAATGAAATCATTCTCAATCGAAATTTAAATTTTTCTGAATCTCAAAGTACAATTGAATGCTAGGATTGAAAAGTTTTCTCTTCCAAAAATGATTGGTTTGTTATACGAAAATTAATGAAATCTGTCAGCTTCTGGGACTACCATTGGAGAGTAACGATATATTATTTAGGAATGGGTGTTTCAGGCTTCTTTTGTTGTGAGGATAAATTAACTATACAAAATGAAATCTGGTATCTGACGCGAGGAACATAAATTACTTAAAAAAATTGTTTAAAAGAAGCCCAGAAGCTTACAAAATGTATAACATTTTATTGATAAAGCCATTTTTCTATAGCTTTTTCTATGTTTTTTGCAACAAGAATTTCTATTCTATTCTATTCTTCGATAAAAGTTTACTCATGTTTGTAATGAATGATGCAAATTTCATCTTTCTTTCTATAACTCAGTTCTTTGGCTTGTGATGTTAAACAAAGTGCAATATTTTAAATTCATTATGAAATTTCTGAGTGTCAAGTTTTGATTTTGAATCGCAGCCTTTTAAGGCAGTCAGATTTTACCTTGTAATGGAATTTATAATATATTAATTAATTGCGTTATTTTTAATTGCGCTCTCGCTGTTCTTATGCTCAATATCAGTTGTTAATTTATTGCTTTTATTGCCTTAATTAATACTTTTTTTTATATGTCTGTTCTTTTGCAGTTATGTGACTGAAATCTCACACAGCTCTATTGCCAAGCAATCAATTATGATATTCATTTTTTTATACTTTATGTGACTGCAGGCAACTCGTCTAACTAATGCCAAAAACGGATTAAATGGATTAACGTGAGCCGCCTCCAAGGAGGCCTCCAGGCGATAAGAAACAACAAGAAAAACGAAAAAGTAGCCAAGCAAACGAAAGACTGTGGCAAAAAACTTGAATTGACCAAGCCAGTTGGCGAGTTGTGTGGAAAAATTATTATGCAGCAGCAATTACTCGCCAATTGTCAATTGTCGTCGCACTGAGAATGAGTACAAAAAATAGAAAAAAAACGTTAAGAAAAAAGTTGCTGCCCCGCAGAAGTGTCTAAAAGGCGATAATCCAGCGACGACAATCGCTGCAACCAGGAACCTCCAAGCTGCAACCTGCAACCTGAAGTCTCTCTTCGAACGGTTCTGCGGCTCCCTGTCTGGTTATGACCAAAAGCAGCAGCCAGTCAGCCAGTCAGGCAGTCAGGCAGTCAGCTACCAATGTGCTTAGGTGATTATTTTTATTATAATTGTGCATTTATTGGCGTGAGCAAATGTTCCATGGGGAAGAAGACACACACACAGACACACACACAGCAAGTAGTGTGGTTAAAGTAAGTGCATTAAATTTCATAATCATTCTGAAACAATTTTGAACGTTACATCTTTTGCAGTTAACTGAAACAGAAGCCAGTTAATTGTCTGGGCCGAACATTGTGCTAATGACGACGACACCTTCAACTGGCGACAGCCTCTCAACGTTGCACATTGGCGGCAACACTTTTGGTTGCCCCTGCTGCCCGCTGCCCGCTGCCAACGTAACTCAAGCATCCCACTAATTTTGCCATATATGTCCAAGTGGTACGGCGGCAACAACAACAACAACAACGGCATTTGCCACAGCGGCTTTGATTTGCGGCAAACTTGGCGCTTGTTGTACAACATTTTTGCAGGCCTGCAACGCCAAGACACGGATTTTGGCCATTTCTATGTCCATTTAACATTCAAAGAGTTTGCCGACAGAAATGCATAGATAATTCAACTTATATATAAGCTCCGATTGTATCATCATCAAAGCTTAAAAGCCTCCTGCATTTATATAGCCTGTGTGTGGTAATGAAGTCGTCAATTTAACTACCAATTTAACTGCCAATTTAACTAATGATGCAGCCATTTGGTTAACACTTTATTTAATATGAAAAATATAGCTTTAAAGGAGAGCTCTTAAAACTAGATTTATATTTACAGTCTGTTATTTGCACTGTTCAAATTGTCTTCGATTATGATATACTCGTATGAGTTGGCCAATGCACAGATTGATTAACTTCATCTGCATTATTCGATTCTGGCAGTGACCTCTGCACCATTAGTGAGAGCACCTATAAAGAGCTTTATCCAATAAAATTAACGCCGGAGATCAAGGAGTTGGTAGGCATAGGAAGCAAGACGATTCGCACACTAGGATCTTTTAAGATCAATACAGAATTAAATGGCAATCCAATCGAGTTATGCTTCCACGTAGTTCGAGATAGGGATACTCTCTATGATATACTCGTATGAGCAGGCCAGTGCATAGATTGATTAACTTCATCATCCACAAACAATCTCAACATTACTGACATTTATTTGTTGGCTATTCTATCTTATTGATTTTATATACGTTTAGATGAAAACGATCTCTGTGTTTATGGATTCTATGATATATAGCTGCATTTATATTATAAAGGAAATTTCAAAAACTATGACATTATTTCATCGCATTTCTCAACCTTTTGTTAAATGGTGTTAATCAATCTGTGCACTGATCGGCTCATTTGGCAATCATTTAAAAAAGAGAATTTATTTTACCTGATAAAACAATTTAAATGGCTTATTTTTTAATCTATTCAACAAAATAAGTCAGACGCCACAATACTTATAACGAGAATGACATGTTGATTGTATTATCAAATAAACCCTACAAAACAAAAAAAAAAAAATAAAAAAAATAAATAAAAAAATTGTAAATCACGCAAATTTTGACATATTAAAATATCAAATATTTTTCTAAGCATTGAGTATCATATCAAATATATATTGTTTATTAATATATGTATTACTTATGTAAATAAGTATTAGTATTAAAAAATCATATGCAAGATTTGAGGTATGTTTAAGTACTATATATATAGTTATCTAAACAACACCAACTTGATACATAAAATATAACACAATATCCAATTACACACATCACTAACGCTCATACACACATTGTTCATAATATCATACATCCACACATATCTTGTAAATAATGTAAATAACACTTCTGTAATACATTTATACACATACTCCATACATTCCCCATAAAATTGTAAACAAAAACCCTTAAAATGCAACTCCAGCTGAAAGCCCTGGCAGCCATGGCTAAAAATACTATGTTAACTCTTAGTTTAAACTAACAGTTATCATTATATAAATAAATAAATATATAGTTATATTTCGTAAATATATTTTAACATAGTACCTCAAATGAGTATGAAAATAATAATAAGAGAATCTTAAATATATTTATTAATATTATCAAAGAGAAATAAGGCTCTTTTGAAATTATTATGAGGTCCTCTTTATTATAAGATTATTTTATCTAGTAAATTTAATTGTTGGAGCTTTAAATCTGTAAACATTCAAAAAATTTGACAACTATAAAACTCAGTTAAATAAAATAAATTCTAGCGTATTTTGTGATCATCCAGACTATAAGCTTATGTAGGTACTCTGACATATACTAATAATAATACTTCCAATAATATTTGTGAGTAATATATAAAACAGAATATTGAAAAACCATATTGGAAAGTCTTGTAAAATTGAAATCAACAGTCTAACATGAACTCCCAACTCTAATCACAATTTCAGAGATTGTTTATTTCCCCACTTTATGGAAGAAATTGAATTAGTCTAAACTGTTGAAGTGCCCCATCAATTATTTCATTAACTGCAACACAATAACAATTATTGAGTGCATCTATAATTTTCTTAAGCCTTAAATGTTCAATTTGTCGAGTTCTCATCTCTAAAACTGATATCGAAAATTAACCAAAGCCGCTGGCGCCAACCAAACAAACCAAAAAATAAAAATAGACTTAAATTGTTGAAAAATCTTTGAAAGTAATTAGTTATTGAGATGCATATCGAAAAGCTGTTGGAAATGCCTAAATACCGCCAGATTATCTAAGTAATTTCAAGTGGGGAACGTTTGTATCTCAAAATGCCGATCTGAGCACAGGTTTTGAAGCCAGTTCAAATGCAATTGGAATCTTTGGATTGTTGAATTGATCGCATAGGAAATTTGTATGCTAATTAAAAGTAGAGAAGGCATATCCTGCCGAAAGTCCTAAAAGTATCAATATGGAATCATTGAGAAAAAATTAATTTCTTAAATTCGCTCGATATTGCAAAAGGGTATAAATATTTTGTTGGTTCCGAATTTCTACATTTAATGTTTAATTTATTTTTTACAAAGGCAAAATGTTGCTGCCTTGCATTAAAAAATATAATTTAATACATAGAATTATGGGAATATTCTTAAAAACCCGCACGAAATTACATTTAAATCTAATAACGACAAAAACACTTTGGTGGAATTTTATGTTATGTTAATCTTAATTAGTGTAGCAATACAAAATTTAGTATTCTTTCATTACAATTTTAATTTTAACTAAATATATGAACAGATTTTTCTAACATTTTCTTTAGGAGTATAGTGTTTTATTAACCTATTGTTGGATATTTCGAATTAGACAACGTGTAAACGATAATTGCTTATCGATTATTAATATGAACTAAGAACTTTGTAACACGAAATGAACTGACTCGTAAGAACATGAATATGAACGAGACTCAGATGAACACACAAAGACACAACACCCATCAATCAGAGTCTTCCGATTTTCAGGCGTGTTCCCATTTCCGATTCCGATTAAAGCAACAAAAAAAGAAATAAAATCCAAAGATTCGGAATGAAAAGTACTTGGAAATCAGAACAAGGCTGCTTCTGTCTGCCTGGTAGATAAATTAAATAAGTTATAGAAAGAAAACCCTTTTGGGTATCGAATCTAATTGAAAATGCTGAGGCGTTGGCATGTTTATCACGTATTCGCTGGTTTACACGTCAAATCACATACTTAGCTCTGATTGCACTCAGCTCGCTTGCAAGTAGCCAGAATTCTTAGTGTCGACTTGGGGCTGTGATTAACGACTACATGACTGTAAATGTTTGCTTAAAAAACAATTAAAATGCGCAGCGCTGTTCAAATTGAAATAATAATCATAATCATAATCATAATACTCGTAATCATTATAATAATAATAATCAAGTCGAGGCTTAGTTTCAGTCTCGGGGGCGCACGCCAACGCCTCATTTGTAATGCTCCAGAAGAATTCAAGTTGGGCCAGGTAAGGGCTAATTACTTAGCCTCTGTTTTGTCTTTTTTTTGTTAGTAAACTTCTTTTAACATGTCTGCACATTTTCAGTGCCTTTTGCGACAATTAAAATGATGAAGTTCTGCCTTTCTGGGCCTTTGCATAATCGCGCAATTTGACAACAGTCGCCGCGGGTGCAGACTCATTAAAACTGGCACCAACAGACAGCCCTTTTCATATAACTCTTAATGCACTCGCTTCAATTTCCATTTCAATTTAGCCATTTAAATGCTAAATTCGAATTGGCTCAGTTCTTTTAGCCAGGGCTTAGCCATAGGCTAAAGTGCGTACAAGATTAATGAACTGAAAATGCGAGAAAATTGCGTGCTTCGAGTGTGAAGTGAAAAGTTTGTTATTGTGTGAATTTCACTTAGTTGTGGGAATGTCAGAGGATATCTGACTGTCCATAAGAACAATTAGTAATGGGAATCTTAAGTATGTGTAGTGTTTATAATTGTTTTCAATGTGAATGCAATTTACCTTTAATATGCAACAGTTTCCATTTGAATAGATTTAACTAAACATGTTATATGCTAATGTCAAGCTGATAAAAATAGAATTAAATACTTTGAAAGCATTACGATTCAAAAACAATTAATACCTTATTAAAAGGTAAGGCATTTATAAGTTAAATATAAATATTATTTAAATTAAAAGCGTTTTCTTTCAAAAATCTCTGCATCTTTGAATTAAATCTTTTCTATTTCGTATACAATTTGGTCTAACTTGAATTGAAACATTACAAATACTTAAGGAACTACAAAAATAAGTTTTATATATTTACAAATGTTGTATGTATCCCAAATATATTCAGTTAATAAATTATTTGATGGAATACAGGGAATATTTGATATACATAGTGTTATTTAAAATTTTCTTAGGTATAAATATTTATGATAATATATGTTTAAGGGCATATACCCCCAATATCTACAGCATTATAATTAACATAAATAATATATTTAAATTGTGAATAATTGTATTTAAACTTAGCTTAAGGCTATAGCGCTATAGTTCTTGTTCGTTGGGAATATTTATAATAAATAAATGAATCGAAAATAAATAAAATATGTTCAAAATGAATAACTACTATAAAATTGGTAAGCATCTATATATATTAATAGTTCCTTTTGAACCATAATTACTGCACCAAATATCGATAGATAATTTGTATACCATTTGAAAGATATTTGAATAATCTCTTGGCATAATTTGTTAAAAATTTAAATCGGTTGGATATATCTCCGATATAACGTGTTAAAGCTGACACTAACACGATGATACATACACAGATATGACTATAAAAATAAGTTGAATATATAAGATTGGAATTTGATTGTTCCTAAAATTGTTCAAGTAAAAGAGTTACACATTATTATCGATAAATATCTTTAATATAACATGTAAGTTTATAAGTTCTTTTAATTCCTTGTCGGAAATTTCTTTGGTATTGAAAAATTACCGCACTTTAACTAACTTACCAATATTGAAAGGGTTATAAACCTGGCCTAACTAGAGTTGCTTACAGCTGCAGTTGGTTAAAAGCTTTCTTTGTTTTATGGCAGATCAGAGTACTTAGATTGAAGTTATTTGCAATGCAGCAGAAATGCATTTAATGCCAAAACAATAAAATAAACATAATTATTGCTAATTAATATGCCAGCTGGAAGAGCTTTAATAAAAATTACGAATAATATTCCAAAGTATTTTCTATGGCATTTAAATGGCCATCATCAAATCAGTCAGTTTATGTTAAACAAAACTAGCTGCGGTATTAACCATAAAGCATGCTGGCCAAGCATACGTATATGTATCTGTATCTGTATCTGAGAGTGCGAGTATCTATAATTCTGTGCGTGTCAGCGATTCTGCTTGTCTTTGTGAATGCGGTAGCTTCTCTCTCTTTGGCCTCTACAGTGACTTCTCCAGTGGCAGCTACAGTGGCTTCATGGTGCACTGGCCAACCAGAACGGCCGCCTATGAAGAATTCTAACATAAATCATGGCCATAAAAACTGCAAAGCCAACGACAAGGTAGCGGTACTGCAATCCCCTCAACTGAAGACTGGCGACTGAAGACTTGCGGAAGCATTCTCCCCCCTACTCTTGGGGCTACTCCTCCTATATTAACTTTAAGTTTGATTGATAATGATGTGTCAATAATGTGCTATTGCAATTTAATGCTCCACGAGCGCCAACAAGCTCCGCATGATGTGTTGAAAGGGAGTTCAAATACAACACTACATTTACCATTTTCCTGATGAAATATTGTCTTTGCCATTAAAAAATCTTTTAAATAAACAAAGTAAGTATTAGGTGACTACTTTATTTTTAAACTTGCTTGGAGCTGGCTCATTTTACGGTCAGCATTCATGCCAAAAATTCATAGAAAGTTCTGTTTGTTAATCAATATTTGATGCTCTTCCTAGATTGCCAAATCCCATTATTTTTGAGAAAACTTATTCAATATCCATGTGAAATGACTCTTTGAAATTTTAAATCGATTTTTGGTATGAAAAACATCGGGGTTTCCTATGCAAAAAACCGATTTTTTACATATCTAATTAGAAGTCAAATTTTTTCGACTTTTTCGACACAAAAGTGATAACAAAGTTCCAAAACAATTGGTTCTAATAATAATAAATAGAACTGTAAGGGTTAGAAACTTAGATAAAGGGATTAAGCTTTGGTGCGGACTTAGGATTTCAAATGGACCTGTTGATGACAGTAATTAGTTCAAGCCGGGATCGGACAGCAAGTGGGTCAGAGGTTAAGGCATCCGCCTTACAGACGGGAGCACTCGGGTTCGAATCTAGCCGACTACTACTCATATACGGACAAGTTTGGACAGAAATTCTAACAATAAAGGTCACTGATGAGGATGCTTGGCAGCATCCGAAATAGCGCTATATGACCAGCCAATACTTTTCATATCTACCTTTCTATATTCACCCTGAATTGTTGACGTCGAGCCTGTTAAATATTTCATTTACAAAATTACACGTCGCTAAAACACACATTCTTTTTTTTTTTTAAATTAAAAATATTGAAATTTTACTTTTAAACGATTGCGGACGTCAAGATTAGTAAAAACGCTATTTCAAAGGTTGTTGTCAGAATTCATGCCAAAAATCCAAACAAATTTTACTTGTAAGTATTCTAAATTCCTATACTATTTCAAACTTTCATAACTCTATTAAAACTAAATTGATTTCCATTCGGAATGTCTTTGTGTCGCCTAGATTTATTTGGCATTTCCTGGTTTATCAATTTTATAAACAATTTCCTTTTCTTGTACTTTGATATTCTGATACATTTTATATTTTAACAATTTAAAAATATTGAAATATTATTTTATATTGGGAGCGGACATTAAAAATAGTATAAACTGTTATTTATTTAAATAAATAACTTCAAAAGCTACTTTTTTGGTTGATTTAGTCTTTAAAGTTTAAATATGTTGGTTCGGAAGATTTCTAACAGCAACTCTTCCCATATATCCAACTACCATAACTTTGTCAAAACTGAAAAGACTTTTTTACGGAATACCCTTATGATCTTGGTTAATGCTTTAGTTAATTGCTCAGAACATATGTATGTATGTATATTTTTGGTAGGTTTATAAAAGAATTTGTGGTTAATATTTATACAATTTATGAAAATCTTTTGATTAAGTTTCAAACTAAAACATATATACACTTGCTACAGGCAAAGACTTCTTCTTCTAGTTTTCGAATCCTTTGATTTTCTGCTGGTTTTTGTTATCATATGAAGCTGAAAGCTGAATCTCCAACTTAATTATGGCCATTGGCAATGCCAAAATGCGAAACTGAAGCCAAAAGCCAAAAGCCAGAGGCCATGACGACAACGTCGGCAACATTTGAATGGCCAAGTCGGAAATGTGCGGAATTTGGACGGGGGGCATTCAAATTGAATTGGCAACGTTGCGTTCGCCGGTGGTCGGTGGGTTTGTAGTTTTTGCGGCAGGATGGGGGCAGACAGGGGGCGGCAGGCGGCACAAAGGCGAAAATACCGCAAAATGCAAACGACAGGCTAATAAGCCCAGCTGGACAGCTCGGAATGCCATCGATCGCTGCATATGGTAAACAATTGTTGGCCACATTATTATGCACACAATTCCCGTTGACAGCTTCCTTAAACACGCCGGCAAATTGAGCGCCACTGGAGCGGGTCAAAACGCGAGTGGCCCCCAGTCCCATCCCTGGGCCCGTCCCCCCAGGCCTCATTCACTTAATTGCTGCCGGAATTGTGTCAGCCGATTGCTGCGGATAAATTCAAAAGCCAAATCTGCACAGATCGTGCCGAGAGATACAGATACAGATACAGATACGGCGACAGCAACAGATGCATTGTTTCTCAACTAAACTACGAATTGATCGCTGAGCATTGAGTCTGCCAGAATTGCTACGAGCTGACTGAGCTTTGTTCAAATAATTCTCGGATTAATTGTTGATTAATTTTTGTGTGTCAGCCTGTGGCAGTCAGAACAGAAAAGGAACAGTCACTCAAACTATTGACCTACTACTCGAATAGTGATTACAGCAAAACAATCGGTTGGACTTTCGATAGTATCGATTATAACTAAAGACACTATCAAACTTGATTGGTTAAGCTTACGTTTCTTATAAACATGAAAAATAATCGATAGCTCTATCGATCAGCGCCCCATCACCAATAATAATAACTATCGATCATATCGATGTTTCTATTGGACATCATTAAATCTAACCAGACTATCGAACAGGGCAGCCTGAACCAATAAACTTACATGTATTATAAGTATAGTTAACAATCGATAAGTTATCTATAGTATCGATGAATTTGTGAACAATTATTTGTGTTTTTTGTGACAATCGATACTATCGAAAGGATGTTTTAGCTCCGATTACTTAATTAAAATGGACCTAAAGCTAAATAGTTTTTCTTTGCTATGCAATGAATGAATTGCTTTGTTTATAAAAATATATTAGGCGTATAAAAGTAAATAAATCAACTAATATCGATTTTAAATAAATTGAAATCGGTTTTAATTTAAATTTAAAAACACACATTAATGTAATTTCATTTTAATTTCATCTACAACTATCGAAATTCTTAGTGTCCACAAAAACGATGGGTTTTTTCTCGATGGGAAAGGTTTCTTTAATACTGGCTTGTAAGATCGAAACAACAATATTTGATATTGAATTGGGATAATAGGAGATATATTAGAACCGATTTTTAAAAGAATCAAATTAATCGAAGATTTATTTATGTATTTATTCAGATAAATATTCAATATGAACTGAACATATTTCAAATTTTATTTAGCTCTATTTACAGTGTTCTTTTTCGCATATTTATCAACTTTCAACTAATCAATTTTCTGTAATAATATACATATATAGTATTAAATTTGAAAGACTTGGGATGATATTTGTTCTTAATATCTTTATTTTGTTATTATTATTTATGCAGAAAGTACTTTGGTAATTATATTAGGTAAGTGATTTGAAATCGTACTAAGGCTTAAGGGTAGAAAGGAAATTATTTATTTTTCTGAAGTCCTTAATCTGAAATCTTATAAAGGAGACATCTGCGACCCTATAAAGTATATATATTCTTGATCAGCATCAATAGTCGAGTACGCCTATATGATCTCAGACACTATAAGAGCTAGCTATACCAAATTTGGGTTGTAGGTTCCCGTAAAGCGGGCAGATTAAGTTTTCCCAAAATATTAAGATTTGCATGCTTTGGCGAAAAGTTGGGACGCCTATTGGAATTGGAAACAGAGAGATATAACTGTGCCAATAGTGGCAAAGGGAAACCAGTTTACAGTTAACACAAATCCAATTGGATAAGACAACAACATTTAAGCCACAACTGTGACAGTTAACGCTTATGTGCAGGCGTAGATACATTATCTATGAGGAGCCCCCACGGGCTAGAAGAGCACCGCAGCATGCTAAGCGGCTGCTCCACCTCCAATTGGATTAAAGGCACACACACACACACACACACACACACACACACACATGCACAGCAAACGGCGATAATCATAAATTTAAATAAAGCGAAACAAAAGCTTAGGCGGACTACAAGTGGGAGCGAGACAGCTGTCTGCTTGATTTGCATAATGCGCGAGTGTGTGAAGCTTTTGCAAAGCTTTAATACAGCTGACGGGCGGCGCGGGCGACGGCCTGTTGCTGTCTCGCTCACACGCGAGCCAGCTACGCACACTCGCGCAACTTTTGTGGAACCTAAGAGAGCGCAACTGATCGCGTTGGTATGTGTGAGCGAGAGAGCCAACGCGCGAGAGAGCAGGCTATAAAATTGGCAAAGAGAGCGAAAAACCTTATCACGCTCTTTTAGGACAGGTTGCAATTGTTGCACCATGTGTGTGTGTGTGTGTGTGTGTGTGTGTAGATACAGATACAGATACAGATACATTGCAGTTGCCGCCGTTTGTTTATTTGCTTTTATGTATCGCAAAACTTGTTGCCGCTTTTTGGCCCCAGACGTTGGTTCAAGCCGTGCTGCGCTTTTGATCTGCGCATCTTTAAGATACTCCGTTCAGTTGAGTTTCAGTTGTTGTAACTCAAGTGCGCGCGCGCGTTACGTTAACGTTATTTTTGCACAAAGCTCGCAAATCGCAACAGTCGCCGCCACATCAGATACAGATACAGCTACAGCTACAGGCTACGTACGCCAGGCACAAACTCTGATTCAGATACAAGCTCGTCGCGTTCTCAGAGTTGAGGTAGCTACAACTTCAACTTCAGTTTCAGTTTCAGTTTTAAGTTTTAAGTTGCGCTGTGTTTGCCGTTTGCAGTTTCAGTTTGCGTTTTGACGACGGCTTTTGCGCGTTTACGGTCAAAGTATCTGCAACTCGTACGGAGTATCTATAAATATCGTTTAACAAATTCACAAACATCGAACTGTTTATGTGCCAAGAATGCAATCTGAATATTTAAGTTTACAATACACATAAATAAATGCTTGGAAATTGGCAAACAAATATGAGAATTTGTCAAAGTGCGCTCGAAATTTCATAAATAAATAATTGTGCATTATTGTGAGTTAAATAAACATTAATAAGCCAAGGAATTAAACTGTGGCAGGTAATTTAATATAATATAATAAGGTTAAGGTATTAAAGTTACTTTCAAAATAGATACGTTATTATGTTGCGCTCTTTCAAGCCAAATAACTTTGAGGTAAACAGAATTAGCCTACAGTTTTATATTATTTTATTTATTTATAGAATTCTAACTAATAGTCAAGACTATAAGCTAACAAGGTATAAGGCTGCCAGGTCTTTCATATTAAATTTTACAAAATATTATTATTAATTCGGTCAAGAAATTATTTTTTTTATATTATTTATCACATATGGTAACTAATTTATGACAAGCAAAAGTTTAATAAAATAATTGTGATTTTAAATAATCTTTATTTTTAACCAACTTCTCTCATCGCATGCCTCAGGCTTACCTATCATGCTGACCTCATTTTAATATCCTTTCTTAGATCCCTGCGTATCTATGTTCTGTATTCCATTATTTTTTAATAATAATAAAAAAATAATAATAATAATACGCAGCATATAAAATGAATATAAATATCTAAAAAAAATTCTAATCGAAAAACTCAAGCTTATTTTTAAAATATTTTAAATATCTCAATTTTGATTTCTTTTAAATAAATCTAAGCATATATTTTAATGCTTTAAGCTCTATTTTTATTTTTTTTTTGTTGCTATTTTTACCAGACTAGCGTAGATCTTTAGACCTTAACTCCGTAGATTTCTTTATTTAAATTGCCCTTCTTATTATAATTATTAAAATAAATATATTTAATTATATTTTCATACTCCGTTTTGAGCCAACTTTATATTAAAACCTTTAGTTTATTGAGTAGATCTAAGTAGGAATCCAGTTATATAAATTGGCAATTTAATGTTGTTGGAAAAAGTACGAAAAACTTTATTTTAAAACCTTCAATCTATTGAGAAACTAAAAGTAAGAATTTTGTAATATAAGTTAACAAAGACTAAATATCTTTTAAATTGTTGCTAAGAATACAAAAAAAAGTAACGACAAATAGATAAACATGATTTATCAATGGCATTCAATAGTTTTGATAGTGATATCATCGATATTATCGCATAAGACTCGTAAACAACAGGAAGGCTACAATATATCGGATATAAGTAGTAAAAGATGGATTTTATTATACACAGAAATATTCCAGTTTTATATTCATTAATTGCTCAAATTAAGATACAATGCTTCAAATTAGTTCACGTATTCTCAACAATTCTGATAGCATTGATAGCAAAGAACAGCTCGATAGTGTTTAAGATAAGATTTATCGAATTTATCGATAGTATTTGTATCTTTGAATCGCACACAGCTCTAGCATTATTCTATTTGTTTATTTAGCTTATGAGATCAATATCTTAGTTATGTTTAGGCGATGTTCGATAGTATTGATCGTATAGAACTCTTCGAGAGTGTTTTAAGTTAAGATTTATCGAATTTATCGATAGTATTTGTATCTTTGAATCCCACCCAGCTCTAGTATTATTCTACTTGTTTATTTAGCTTATGAGATCAATATCTTAGTTATGTTTAGGCGATGTTCGATAGTATTGATCGCATAGAACACTTCGAGAGTGTTTAAGTTAAGATTTATCGAATTTATCGATAGTATTTGTATCTTTGAATCGCACCCAGCTCTAGTATTGTTCTATTTGTTTATTTAGCTAATATCTTAGTTATGTTTACGCAATTTTGTGCTTATAGTATTAACAAATCTCATATATCAATGTCTGAATTTCAGCTAAATTTCCCACTAAATTTGAGTGTGCATTACAGAGATTGTTTAACCATTGCCAAATGCCAAAATGCTTATCACAAAACCCAATACATAATGAGCCAAGATATCAAGTTTATAGCACAGATGTGAACCACTTGGCGTTGACTTAAAAAAGCGCAAATACTTTGTTTAAGCCAAGTGTAAACAGAGCATCGAATGTACCTGCAGCAAAAGGTGGCCACAAATGTTGAAGTGGCTTTCGCAATGTGGCACAAACCACAATCATACACATACAGTGCCCAGTGCAGCCAGATAAACATTATTGAAATTGAAATAAATACAATAAACAAAATAAAGTAAATGTGTAAGCAAAAAGCAAAAGAAATCGATCGATCGATTTACACTTTAAATATTGTTGTCGGCTGTCGTCTTGGCTAATGTAAATATATGATATAATATATAAATGTATATAGATATATATTGTTGCCTTACTGATAAGTTGGCGTTCGATTTGTTTTATTAGCATAACACTTGTGTGGCTCAGCGCAGATACAGATACGCACTGTAAGTGCAAGGCACGGCCAGTATTTGTATCTGTATCTGTAACTATAGCTGTGTCTTGTAGCGACAAGTTGGCAGCGAACTGCATTTCCTTACCTTATTCAAATGCCGTTATCTGACTATATGCGCCATATAGATACAGCTACGGTCTACAGTTTACAGTCTACAGATACAGATACAGCTACAGATACCAGGCCATTTGCTGTAACGATCAAGTGATTGATTATTTTACTGCTCGCGTTGTTTGTACAATAATAAATATTTGTCGCACTCAGCGCTCAATGCTTTGCCTGCCGCTTAGCCTAATTAGATAAAAATGGAACCGCACTCTTTATATGTGTGCCACACGTTGCAAGCCAAGCAAAGCCAAGCCAAACCGTCTGCAACTCTTTATCTTGCCTGCTTTCCACTTACCATATTCGGTTGCTCTCGCACTTGAACTGATTAGCCAGAGACGACACGAGACGAGACGACAGCGACAAGTTGCGACTTATTGGAATATTTGTGTATCTGTATCTACAGCTCTAGCTGTATCTATAGCTACAGCGGTACACAATTGCGTCGAAGCTGTTTAAAGAAATGAGTTCAATTTGTTTGTCAGTCTCTGATAAGACACCCAAGACACCTAAGACACCAAAAGGCGTCGCGGCGCGGGGCGGGGACATCGACAAGCACCATTATCTGCTGCCTTACCTGATACAACAAACACTTTGCATATCGTCGCTGACGTTCGTAAAAAAAATATAACAAAATTGACACTTGAAATACACAAAAGAAATTCAATTGGCAGGCTTCACAAAAGTCATTTTTGTGGGCCAAGGCGAAACTGAGATACCCTACCTATATGAAAACTTCAATTTTAAATAGCTCATAACTCTGTGGAATGTCTTTTTGGCTAAGATTTGTCCTGTAGATTGGTTTGGCATTTCAATTTTATTCATATTAGAAAATAAATATTTTTCAAGATTTTTAGGAAAATGGACAAGGGTCCCCCCTTACACATTTATACAAAAATTTGCTCCTAAAAAGTTAAAATCTTTATATTTCAGTTTTAATTGACTTTAATCGAATAAGACGCTATTTCAAAACTTGTTCTGAGGAAGTTTATTTTTCCTTAGATTCCTAATCCTTAGTAAGCGATCTTCCCATACTTCAAACTATCCCAACTTTGTCAAAACTGAACGGATTTCCATGCGGAATGTCTAATTGATCATGAGATTTTCTTCAGTTTTATTTGGCATTTAAAATGTATTCATATTGCAGGATTAACTTTTCTCCCATTTTTCATAATTTTCACTTTCACATTACGAAAAAATTTAAAATCTGTAAAATTGTTAAAAATTCATTGTACACATGAAAACAGGTCTAAAATGCTTTTTGAAACCTTTTTTGAAGTGGGTAATTTTCCACATTCACTTCCTATCAAGACAGTTCCAATCTTATCGGCATTTGCTTACTTAAAACCCAAGTTTTCTATACGTAATTTGAATATGATTCACAGTTTATACTTATAGATAGATTTGTCATTGATTATTCGTCATTCAAATGGCAGCTTGGCGACAATTTGATAAGCTACATGTGTACATAAAATTGAAATAGAAGTAACACACAAGTACAAGCATTCATAGATTTCTAATGTAAGATAAACAAATTCTTTAAACGCACCTCGCCAGCTGGCGTACTAGATACGAATGTATCTAAGCACAAGCGTAATCATTATGTATTTCGAACTGGCAAGTTACTCACACCCTACAATCGGAAGCAGATAATGCTCAACAAAATATAATTTGCGAAATTAACAAATGTGCTGGCTGCAAGCAACTTTTGATTAGAATTTATTAAATTCACCTGATTTCATTTATGGAGCTCTCCACTTTCCTAGAATTCTCGAGTATTTTGTTAGTTCATTGGGGTAAACAAAAACAAATACAAAAGCCGTATGGGCTGATGCTGATGTTGGTCCGATCAAAGTTCGAATTCCAGGGGGGCTGGTGCCTGGGCACGTTCGCACTTGACGGGTGAAAAGTTGGTGAAGTTGTTTTATTTGGGAAAGGTTAGGATCGTATAGTTAAGAAAATTTGATTGTATAATGTTGAGTGTGCCGAGAGCTACAATTGTAGATCAATATAGAATTCTATCAATGGAATCAAAACTCTTTATATTATAAAACAATAATAAGACACAAATAGGAAAGTGATTTCCTTGGGAAAGATTAGTTCTTAATGATCTAAGCCTACTTCCTTCTTACGTAGTTCTGTTAAATGGAATTCTATTTAAATTATATTCACCAAATATTAGATCTTTTGACTTGCTCCAAATCTTTGTTTGTTAACTGTTAATCTTCATGCAACTTCCTTGAACTTTGGACCAACAATCTAGAATCTATTTACGGTAGATTTCCTTTTCACCAAATATTATATCTTTTAACTTACTCCAAATCTTTGCTTGTTAATTGTTTATCTTTATACAACTTCCTTGAACTTTGGACCAACAATCTAGAATCTATTTAGGGTATATTCCCTTTTTCGCAAACAAACATTCCATAACTTACCAACTCATTCATGATACTCAAAAGTGGTTTATAGTATGATAAGTGAGCGTACCATGTGATTATCGTTTATTACCCAACGTGTGTTCTGGGAAAATGACTTCAATAAATGCGTGTTTAGTAGTAACAATTGGAAAAGTGTCACAAATTGCATGTATGAAGACAATGAGTGCCATTCATTAGCCAATTACAGTAAGACCTGACCACACCTGGCCAATACAATTAAGTGGGTCTGTTATCAATTGGCTCGAACGTGGCGCGATATCGCATGGAAATGAGTCAATCAGCTTATTCAGATGATGATGGTGTAGCAGGTGACTGTTAACGTCACAAATATATATAATAATAACTAAAAGATAGGCTTAAGATAGAAGCATTAACAACTGAATACTGAATGTATTCAGTTGTTAATGATAGAAGGGAAACCAGAGTGTACAAAAAATAACAAAAAATCGTATTCATGATTATTATTTAATATGTATTATTTGAAATTTTAAATATTACACTACTGCAAACAGAAGTTCATTGTAGTTAAATAAAATATATTGAATTGACATCTTTAGACGAGTATTTAAATGTTTCTTTTACTCAAAAACGTCTCTTGTGTCCCTATAAATTTAAATTAAATTTCAGAAGAGTAACAGACAGAGAGTATCAGAAAAAGTTGATAAGCTATTGTTTTATTTAATAATGCTTC
Organism: Hirtodrosophila histrioides; assembly: GCA_037075165.1. Taxonomy (NCBI): domain Eukaryota; kingdom Metazoa; phylum Arthropoda; class Insecta; order Diptera; family Drosophilidae; genus Hirtodrosophila; species Hirtodrosophila histrioides. Next base: position 123,491 of record JBAMCL010000658.1, read on the forward strand.
AAAAATGTAAACTCCTATTATACAAAAATATTCCCAGCATAGCTTCAAAAGACTAATCCAAATTTAAATAAAAGTTTTCATTTACATCTCCATTTACTCCCTTATACTTCCATGTTAAAGTGACGCTGTTAATATTAACTAACTCTGTTAACGCATTTTTTCTTGTTTCTACTTAAGAACTGTTACCCTTAATTAGCTATTTGTTTAAAAATAACTTTAAATATTAAAAGAAAACAACAACATTTACTTATACTTCCATGTTAAAGTGACGCTGTTAATGTTAATACCTAGCTCTGTTAACGCATTTTTTCTTGTTTCTACTTAAGAACTGTTACCCTTAATTAGCTATTTGTTTAAAAATAACTTTAAATATTAAAAGAAAACAACAAACAATCATTTATGCATATCAGACATTGTTTATAATTATTTTTTGTTTGGTTTTGTTTTTTTTGTGTTTGGTAATTATGACAAAAGCCAATCAGTAATTTGACTATTATTATTACTGAGCTGGAACACTGTAAATGGGTTAATTTGTCTTAGTTTCTAAGTCAAAATTGTTTCACTCTAAGTCGGCATAAGTCGAAAGGAATCCCAACCCGCTGGCACTTAACGAATGGGGCGCCAAACGTCTGTCCCATTATTCATGGGGACTGCAAGGGGGGGGGTGGAGATTTTTGGGGAATGTTACGAATCTGACATAAATCGATTGGCGCTAGCTGCCACAACTGCTGTTTGACTATGCATTAAAAATAATTAATATTTAATATTTATGCGCAGTACGTGGACTTTCATTTAAACTTCAATTAGCATTTTAAGCTGCTTGCTAAAAATAAATGCGCCTATTTATATTTATTGTCATATGTATAATTAACAGCAAAAATGTTATAAGCCCAACTAAATGTATCACCCTGACCAAAAATTATTTACTTGCCTTCCCCCAGCCCCCTCCATCAAAGGCATTGTTCGCTAACCTTAATGGTTGAAGGTCGTCGTCACGCTCCTCAAGTCAATCGCTCGTATTTATTTTTTACCTCGTCTACCTGTCCATGCATCTTATCAATATTTACATATAACTATGGCCACATGGACGTGTGTGTTATACAATTTTCGCTATAAATTTATGGTAAACTGTCAAGGCAAGTCATAGATATAGTGCCAGTATATTCAGTATATTCAGCTATGTATACTATAGCCAAGGCGTGCAAATTATCATTAGTAATTGGTAATTGGGTTTGTTAAATTATAGACAATATTTCACTTATGCTTGTGTAATGGGCTTTAACGAACAACAAATGTTTAAGTTGTAATATACATAAATATATATATGTATATATTATATCTCACTTTAAATCAAATTGGCTTAACATATTCATTAAAAATCATTATTCTGTACGTATCAACATTTGCATATGTTTTTCTAACACTCATGTTAATGTGACGCTGTTAATGTTAACGCTGAATGCTGTTAGTGTGCATGCTTAGGGCTGTTATTGCACTTACTTATGTTAAAGTAACGCTGTTAAAACTACACTGTTAATGTTAATGCTTAGTGCTGTTATTGCACTTTCGTTAAGTCTACATAAGTTTGTTTTGTGAAAGTGACGCTGTTAATGTTAATGCTTAGCGCTGTTATTGCACTTTCTTATGTTAAAGTGACGCTGTTAAAACTACACTGTTAATGTTAATGCTTAGTGCTGTTATCACACTTTCGTTAAGTCTACATAAGTTCCTCTTGTAAGAGTGACGCTGTTAATGTTTATGCTTGGCACTGTAATCACAGTCTTTCAGTCTAAGTCAGTCATGTTTAAAGTGACGCTGTTAATGTTAATTCCTTAAAACTCTCTAATACTCTAAGTTTCCCATGTTACTACATTCTTCGCACTTTCTTTCAATCTAAACCATTTAATTTTGTCCATTAATTATTTTATGTTAATTTTAACATAACGTTTGTAACAGCATGCCATTGCATTACAGCTGTTTAACATAATGTTAACTCAATTAAAACAACACTTTTTAAATGCAAAGTTTATTTACTTTCGGCTTATTTGTCACTTCTTGGCCTCTACTTCAAATACAACGTATTCATTCATAAGAATTTCAAAAGCTGAATCATAGTCACAAATAGACTATTTCTATGTGAAATTCAAACCAATATTTTCGCAGCTTAAACTGTAAACAAACAGTTCGTTCCCATTTTAAAGTATAGAACCAAATTGTTCAAACTTCATAATGCGCTTATAAAGTTAAACTAGTTAAATTGAGCTGCCTGCAATGTGTAAAAAGTACTATAAAATCGGGAAGAGAAATGGGCCTCGTCATTTTGGACATTTCCGCTGCAGTTGTCCCCCCCGACCACCCCAATCTCGAACACGATTATAACTCTTCCTTCCTGGTCGGGTGTCGTGTTGGGTCTAGTAATAATAGAACATGACTTGGGGCTGTTTAGGAATTTACGCACATTTAAATGGTATTAACAATTATGCGCGTTAATTTCGATACAAGAATGGAAATTTGTTGCTATCTTCTGGGCCATTCCGGGCGTATTTATTGTGTGATTATTATTTATTTTTATATGATTACCGTCTGGCGGCTGCCGACTGCCACTGCCTCTGCCACTGCTTCTGCCACTGCCTCTGCCACTGCTTCTGCCACTGCCGACTGTTGGCCAACGTCTCAGCTACTGTTCGACGGCTTTTTGTTCGTGCTTTGTGGCTTAAATGGTCAAAAACATCAGGTAGATGACTTGTAATTATAATGCCGGTCTATGTGCCGACTTTGTGCCTGCCAGCGTTGAGTTGAGAAGTTTAATGCGACGACGATTGTACTCGCATGTAGTTGCCATATCAATTGACACACTGAGAGAAATCTTAGAGCCATAAATTACATTTTAGGTGTGGCGTTAAGAAAACTAGATAAGAGTCAAGAGTGAATTTTATAACCTATCAGATACTTGAATTCTTATACGAAATTGTCTTTGGTAGCATATCTACAAGACAGTTGGAGAAATAGGGAGCAAATTCAAGAAAAGTTAAGTAGAAATATTAGTCAAAGATATTAAATTAAATAAAGTCTTAAGCACTCATAAGTTATAATTAAGCACCAACTAAATTTTAATAGTGTGGAGTGGTCATAATTGAGACACTTAGAGAAATTGCTCAGCAAATTGATGAAAATGGTAGGCAAGCTAAATAAAATAAAGTTCAAGTAAAGAAAAAAATCATAAAATTGAAGATTTTGGTAGTGTGGAATTGCCATACCAATTTAGACACTGAGAGACATTTTCGAGTAGTAAGAAAAGTTGGAAAGATTTTAGATAATAATCAAATAAAACTGTTCAGGTTATCAATTAGAATTTTCAGTGGAAACACTGAGATATTTTTGTGGGTTTGGGTAGTCAAAAATATTACTTATAATACATATAATCACAAATCTTTCAGAGAAGTGTTTTTAGTACAAGATGTCATCTTTCTAAATCCATCTAATATAAACCAATTGGACTTATACAATGCGAGATAAAGATTACCAAAGCTAACTATTATAAAAATAGATTTCTTTATACTACACCTTATATAAGGCCTAGGTTAGGTTAACTTATATAAGGCTTGGAGTAAAAATATAAAAAATTGAAAATATTACCAACATCAAAAATAAAGTCTAAGGCTTATGTTTTGACTGGCGATCTGACATATTGTTTAGACAAGTATAGTAATTATAGTATGCCAACTTTTTCTCACAGTGTATCTTTTGAAAGATTCGTAGCAGAACGATTTAGTGTTGTTGTTGCTGGGCACTCGGTACTATTTAACTCTTCTGGCGATTATGTATATTCAGTTCAATTGCCTTGCTTCACAGCTGCCTTCGAATCGTTTGACGACAGCCTCAAATTCAGCCTTTGCCTCTGTGTCCCGCTGCCCTCTGCCCCTCCCCAGACCAAGTTCCAGCCCCAGACCCAGAGCAACCTGCCTCGATAAGCCAAACAAAAGTAGCGATGATTGGGCGTTTTCTGATTATAATTTGGCGCAAAGTCACGACGCTGATGTTGTTACCGTTGTTGTCATTGTAATTCTTCATCTTGTTGTTGTAGTCAGGTGAAAATATGAAATGAGTTTTGTGTTGGGACTTATACTAGGCCGAAAAACAACACACACACACACACACACAGAAATTGAACTAATTAAAATGACAAAAAGTTGACTGGCCCGGGATTAAATGGAGGCTGTTTTGTTGCCCATTGGCCAGTTTCACATGTCCATCAAACAAACTCGATGAGTTTGCATAAATTCCATTTTTCCACACACAAATATTATTTGTTTTAAACTATTATTTGTATTTGTGCGCCTTTTCAATCGGACTAAGCTTTTAATGTGATTTTCTCGTGGGCTGGACAACTTTGAGGTCTTTGCATTATTAATTGCTGGGCAGGTGACGTTAGAGATGACAAACTATCAAAGGCACTATCGATAGTATTGCTAGTTTATTGTTTTTGAGACTATTAATATTGATTGTTATAATAGTTTCTTAAGAAACTATCAAAACTATTGCTATTTTTACTTTCGATACCTATTTTACTCTAAAACTATTAAAAACAATCGATGGTGGTACTATCGATAATATCGATTAAAAGCTTCCTGTTTGTAATCATCGATTGTTATCGCCTCTTTCGAAATATTGCTTGTTGTTGTCATAATAAACTTATGAAAGATAATGTAATATCATATTAAAGATTCTTGAACTTTTAAAATCATTTAAGTCTATTTAAAATTCAAAGGCATATAACATCAAAAACTTTTCGAGAGTTTTGTTTTGTTTTTAGAAACCTATTTTTCCACTATCACAGATCTGGAGTATATCCTATATATCTTAGTTTTTTTTGTTCTTCCTTAGAATTTGTTATATACGGACTTATCCCCGTTTTTTGTTATAGTTTTTTGTTTTAACTATCAAATAAATATCTTTAAAATTTCTAATTTATTTTAAAATTTTATTTAATTCAGAAAGTACAAATTTAACATTTATTGAAATCTAAAAAATCTGACCGCATTTTCCGATTTTATGTGTCCCAATTATAAATATTATTATTGAATGTTCTTATAAAAATATGCTCGCTAACATACAAATGATAGTATCGACAACACTTTCGTTTGTTTAGCAGCACTTTTTGACACCTCAAGGCTAATTAATTTCTTAACCCCAATTACAGACGACACATCGGAAACTTGAACAACGTGGGGAGTTATAGATAGAATTGTTTTAGAAACTGAACGTGCTAGTTGCTGGTGCTATCTATGTATATGTCGTCTATGCTGCTGCTGCCACAGTTAGCTGCAAACATTGATTATGCCATTGTTGCTAGCAAACTACTATCAGCAACAGCAACAGCAGCAGCAACATCGACAGCAGGTTGCTAGGGCTGCCAGCTTCAACGGCATGTTACTTGAATACAAAAACGCTTGCAACACAAATCAAAGTAGCAGCAGCAGCAGCAACAACAATCGTCGTCGACAGCTGGCCAAAGCGGAAGCACTAACAATGTCAACGCCAACAACAACAAGCAAATACAAAATCAATAGCGAGGCCACAGAGAGCGCTGCAGCAGCGACACTGCTCTATCATCATCATCATCATCATCACAACCATCATCATCACCATCAGCAGCAGCAGCAGCAACATCAGCAGCATCAGCAGCACCTGCAGCAGCAGCAGCAACAGTTGCTGCTGCAACAGCAGCTGCTGCAGCAACATGTTGCCAGCAGCACACCACTGCAACATTTGAGCAATTTGTTTGGCCAGCATTTGCCTACGCAGAGTCTGCAGCATTTGATAACCGCCGAGTACTGGCAGCAGCGTTGCCCAACAGCAACAAACACATTGGCCACAATTAAAAGCGAGCCAACAACTCAATCGCCAGCGCCATCCCCAACAACACCAACAACGACAGCAGCAGCAACATCAGCAGCAGCAGCAACAACAACAGCAGCTGCAGATGCATCTGTGTTCAGCTTCACGCCGCAGCATCACGTCAATTTTGCCGCCTCATTAGTCGCATTACAACAAAATGATGCAGCGCCCGAGGCTACAGCAACAGCAACAACAACAACAACAGCAGCAGCAGCAGCAACATCGCCAGCTTCGGCCTCAGCGTCAGCAGCAACATCCCCGGCGCCAGCAACAAGCGAAGCCAATGATGATGACAACAACATGCAAAATGAAGGCGGTAAGTTTGAAGTTTGTCTTACATATGTATATACATATTGCATATACATACATATATCTGATTGTGAGGGTTATGCGAGGTGTGTTTGAGAAGTTGGCGACACCTTTAGACAATTATGATTCAACTTTGATCTTATCAATATAAAAAGAGGTCTTCCAGAAGTTTCATATACATATATAAAAGCACATTTGATATATATGTATATATATTAGGGCGGGTCAATTTGTTCGGTTGAGAAAAAAGGTAGAGAGCGTTTACCAAAATCGAAAAATTCTATGAAAATTTCACCAAGAAACTATTAGTCTAAAATCAAATCCTGGCTCCCGCTAGGAAGCATAAATATTTCAGTTAGAGGTATTTTCAAAAACTACGTGGTTTATAAGAAAATACAAAACATGCAACATTTTCCAATAATATTGGGCTTAACATATATTTATATTATATATTTATTTTACGCGAGTTACTTTCGTAAAGTCCGACTTTATCAAATCTGTTCCAATTTCCGATTTCGATCAAAATATTCGCAATCGAACTTTGTATGCTGTTCTGAATTCCGAAATTCAAATATATGCTACTAAAAAGTTTTAAGTACTAAAAATGAATGATTTTTCAATCGAAAATTGATTTTAAAAATGGATTCGGAATGAAAAGTCCTCGAAATTGGGAACAGGCCTGTGTATTATATACGAATTATATTGGGCTTGTTATTAAATATTTGTAAGTCAGTATAAACAACTCAAGTTTAGAAATAATCATATATTTTGAATCCAAGTTCTCTGTGTCTTTGATTCAACTCAGTCACAGTATTTTATAATTTTGAATAACACATTTAAAATGGGACAAAATAATGTTTTGAATTTTAAAGGACATTTTCGGGAATTTATATATAATCTATCCTTACTCCCGTACCAAGTACTAAAATACATCTGAAAAACTTATTTCATTATTATCATGCAGGGAACACCATTAATCTGTTTACACCTGGTATTTACCTAGTATATTTATAATTAATTTCTTAAATTTATTATTTAAATATAATAAAATAAATGGGCTTAACTAATTCTTGGATGTCTTAGCACCTCCTTAGGTCTCTCTCCCTTTCTCTTACTATAGTATTCTCTAAGAACTTTTTGATTTAACCTTCAAAATATGCAGTATTTTTGTTTGGAATATTGCAAACTCATTTCCATTTCCTGTCTGGTCACGCTCCTGTTTGAAGCTGCTCTGACAACGTGTGTGTCTTTGATTTATTATGCGGCCTTTTCATTCATAAATGAAATTACAGCTCCCTTTGTCCCCTTTGCCCCCATCAGCTATATTCGGACTGTATCGTGTCATCTGCGAGTTGAACTCATTTTCATACTTATCATTAGCCTCATCATCAGACACGTTGCTGTTGCTGTTGCCGTTTGCTGTCTGAGCCAAGTTGCTGCACTTCCGTCCCGTCTTGGCCCGGCTCGGACTCAGTCTCAGTCTCAGTTTTAGTTTCAGTTTCAGCTGGAACATCATTATTATCATTCATGATTTTAGTGCTGGCCGCCAACGCGCCATTGCCTGCCCTTCCATCAGCCAATCGTCTGCTCGACTTCTGTTTCCTCTTTCACTCTCCGGGCCCTGATTTCCTTCACGAAATTATTACTTGTGTCTGCACGCAATATTTGTGGGTTTAGGCTATCGGCGGAGGGCGCTGACATGCATGGAACCGTCATGAATAATACGAGTATTTTACGGCCACGTTTTGAATATCTGTTGGTCTGATAAATGACTTGATTGTTGACGGACACCACAAAAAGATACACACAGATACACACACACAGACACACAAATTTACATAGCACAACATGCCGCAAGGTGTTTCGGAAACTAGCTCAGGAAATGATATCATTTAAATAAATATCGCATGTGGCATATATATATCTGTATATGTTTATATTTGAGGGGCGATAAAAATCGCTTCATAGTTAACTATGTAAATTTATTTGTACCTCAAAGGCAACAATTTGCAATTCGTGCAATTCCACGAGCTCAGGCAATCAATTACAATTTATTCAGCTAAATTCTGTTCATGTTTTCATTTTGTTATTATTACCCAACCCTGAGGTTTCAAGACAGAACCTTGTTGCTTGCCATAATAATTAAAGAGGCATTTGTTTCTATTTTTTAAATATAGGCCAAAATTGTAGCTAATTATTCCTATAATTAAATTGTTATAGTTATATTTATATATTGTTGAATATTTACTTTGAAATGTTCAACAATCTAATCTATCAAATAAATGTGGCAATATTGTCAAGTTCGTTATAAAATTAAAATAAATAAATTATTTAGATTTGAAATTTAAACCCAATCGTGGATATAATTGTGTTGGTGGTATAAATACCAGAGAGATATCAAACTTATTGCTGTAAAATAAGAAATAAGGAACGATATAAACTCGAGGAACGATTTATTAAGAGTAAGAGACAAAGAGGCGATAACATATGTTAGATAGAGATGAACTTATAACATATTCATAATATATGATATATCGATAAATTTAAGCTGCATACTTCAACAAATTCGCTATTCCTTTAATATTCCCTTTCTCCCGCAAAAATCAAGGATTTTCGAACATTTATGCGAAATTGGTCAAGCAATTTTATTTTAACCTTAACTTTTCTACTATTTTATTTTTGTATTCTATAAATTAATCATCTTTTCTAATAAATGTATTATCTGCTGATTCTACATACAATTCTCACATATTTTGTAATATAAATTTAAGTTGCATACTTCAACAAATTGTATTCCTATAACCTTTAACCCTTTCTCCCGCAAAAATCAAGGGCTTTCGAACATTTATCAAAAAAAAACATATGTTAGATAGAGATGAACTTATAACATATTCATAATATATGATATATCGATAAATTTAAGTTGCATACTTCAACAAATTGTATTCCTATAACCTTTAACCCTTTCTCCCGCAAAAATCAAGGGTTTCCGAACATTAATCGTGGAAATAATTATATTCCTATAACTTTTAACCCTTTCTCCCGCAAAAATCAAGGGTTTTCGAACATTAATCGTGGAAATAATTATATTCCTATAACCTTTAACCCTTTCTCCCGCAAAAATCAAGGGTTTTCGAACATTTATCAAATTTGTCTAGCAATTTTATTTTCCTTAACTTTTTCTACTATTTATTTATGTATTTAAAAACTAATCATCTTTTCTGCTGAGCTACATAAATTATTTTTATTAATATTGAATGTCATATTATCATAATAAAATAATATAATCAAAGTACTTCACTTTCAAGACCATTTTGGGTTTTAAGCTATTTTTAAAACTTTTTCCATCAATCAAATGATGTGACTTAATGTAATCTCAAAATCCTAAACAAAGTCTATATTTTAATTTAAATATTTTTTTTTTCAACTTTCTCCACTGGAATTACAAATTACAATTACAATTACAATAATGCCGAAATCAAATCCATTCAGATAGAAATGCCAATTGTGGGCCATGCTAATTATAATGTCGGAGTCGAGTCGGAGTCGGAGTTGGAGTCGGAGAAACTTCTTTGTATCTATTGAATGGCAAATCATAAATAACTAACCGTAAAACTGTTATAATCACGTCAAAGGTGTTGGCTCAGCCCAGCCCCTGTTGGGGCCCCCCCTGGCATGCAAAAGGTGTCAAGAGTGCCCCCCCCCCTCGCACAGGCCACCTCCCTCGCCAGCTCCCCACTTCATAGACATCTAACAAATTGCTGAAGCTGTAAGCACGTGGATAATTGATGAGCGCCGCTGTGGCAGCCACTGCGCCCAGGTAACACTGGCAACACGAGCAACACGAGCTCGCAACACTGGCAACACTTTGTGGCAGCTTCAGTTGGCACCTGGAAGCACACACACCTTTTCCATTGGCATTTAGCATAATTTCAAGTGCTCAAGTGCTTTGTGTTTGGGCCTATACCATAATTATGCCATTTGTACAGAGGCCTCCAGACGGCAACTTCAAACTAATTTGAATATAATTTCATAGAAAATTGCTGCCAGCTTCCCTTTACCCCTGCCCCTCCTGCAGCCGTTTGCTTTGGTTTCTTTATAGTTATTTATTGCTTAATCCTTGTGGTTTTTTTTGTTTGGGCCTGAACTCGTGCCGTGCACTCGTCTTTTATGCAAATTATTTTTTAATAACCCAGGCGCTTTTCGAAACCTCAAGTCGAGTTCTTCTTCTGGTTTTCTGGCTCTTTTGTTCAACACTCGCCACTGATTGCAGTCTGAGGTTTGAGGTTCAAGATTCCAGATTCAGATCGAGCTGAGTCTCTGGCCAGCTATTGTCTGATTCTTCTGGCCTTGCCTGACAGACTGACGCCCATTCGTCGCTTTCATGATTTGATTATTATTAAAAATGATAAATGAAGATGAGCCCACGTCTCAGAGTGCAGTAGCAATTTGGCATCATCAGAGTTTTGGCCTGAGTGATAGCCATAAGGCTACCTGAGACTCTTCAAACTGTAACGGATATCTTTAAGCTAACAGTCATGTAAAGTATTCCACTGAAGTAGTTGAAATATTAGATACCTTTAGAGGCAGGGGCACTACAAATAAGTATTATTACAGGATAACAAAATAGTTCGCAGCTTAAATTTTGGAATAGTTTCGATAGAAGGGGTAAAATATTAAAAAAAAATCTATTAAAAACGGCAAGCCAAAAATAATTAAACAAGTGTCGACCTTTCTAATTGATGATGTCGACTCGAGATCCAATAATAATAATAGCAAGTAAGAACGTTGCAGTCGGACGCACCCGACTGCAGAATACTCTGTTCCCAGACCTGTATAACTTGGTTATTTGTGGGTTCGGAAAGAGACGCCAAAAAAACAGTAGTCTGTATGTCAAATTTGATGACTCTACCTGTACAGGTGTGGGAGATATAGATTTTGCTCATTTGCGGGGGTTTTTTGATGCAGCATTGTTCAGGGGGTGAATATTAGTCTGTATGCCAAATTTGGGCGATCTTGACACTTCATAAATTGAGGATATACACCAACATGTGTACCAAGTTTGGTTGCTCTAGCTTCAAGGGTTCATACGGACAGACGGACATTTCGCAAAACCTATATATTTTTATCCCTTCGGGAACAGAGTATAATAAACAATAAAATAGTTAATTTTGTATTCCGATATATTTCAGTCTTCAGGGTGATAGTTTAATACGTCTGTCCTGTATGGCGTGGACAACTTTTGCTACTTACTTTGATTCCTTTTAATAATTTTTTGCACTTAGATCCTTCGAGAGCATTTACTTTTTTCAATTCTGCATTGTATGCCATTCGTGAACGTTTTACTGGCTGCTTTGCCCACCTTCAAATAAACGAGAAGATACACCTTTAAGTTGATTATTCAAGTTTTTATAGACTTAAATACGAGTTATAAATTTGCAAAGCAAATAATATGACTTCTGTAAAATTATATTATTATGTTAAGACAATATATGAGTTCTCTAATATTATGTTATTATGTTAAGACAATATATGAGTTCTCTAATATTATGTTATTATGTTAAGACAATAAAACTCAAGCTATTTTGCTTGCATGTCTTTTATTTTAATAGCAGACATAAAAAGTCAATATAGTTAATGAACTCGTTTGTCATCTATCGTCATGTAAATATTTATTAGTTTTAAACTAACTGACAAGTAACAAGTACGCCTGCCGTCTATAATTATTTCTAGTCACTTAAATATAGTATTTAAGTTTATGGCCAGTTAACTGAAACTCCCACACATAAAAACCAGCTCAAACTTATTTGTTTTTTCTACCAAAAAAACAACGCGACTTTCCCATGAGAGAAAAAAAGAAGAAAATCAAAAAGTTCCCAGGCCCTATGCCTAAGCATGCATAATTTTAATTTATTTGTAGCAACAACAAAAACAAAACAACAACAACAATAAGCGAACAACTAATAAAAGTAAAAAGCAAACTCGCAAAAATGAAGCAGCATCAGGCAAAACGATGGCAAGAGGAATATTTATGGAAATACCTTCGGGGCGGAGCTCCCGAATTGCGAAAACGTTGATCAAATTTTGCCAGATAAGCGACGCTCAAGACACAGACGAAGACGTGCAAGAAGACGAAGACGAGGCCGAGAAGACGCTGATGGTGATGGTTATGGCTAAGAGCTGAGAGCCAACAGCCAACAGTCAAGAGCCAAGAGCCAGAGCCGGCATGCATATGAGCTGAAGCCGTAGTTGAAATTGAGGTAGAGCTGGAAAACCGTCGATGATTTTTTGTAAGCGACTATCGAGAGTTCTCTAACTATCGATACTTTAGAATGGTATAATTTTAATTCGAGAAATCGATTATACTTTTAGTATATTCGGTACTAATTTGACTATTGAAAACATACTAACTATAGAGTGATATTGGTATCTTTTGGTATTTTATAGGGATATTGGAATTTTTAGTTTCTTTTCTTCCTATTAGAATAAAGCCTGATTTTGGTATTTTCGGTATTTTTTTTGGTATTTTGTACGGATGTTTGAATTTTCAGCACTCCTTTTGATATTTTGTGTCTCTTGAAAAAAATACCTAAAAAAGACAGAATTTTGGTATTTTCAGTATTTTTTTGGTATTTTTTGGCTTGTGATAAATTTTTTTAAGATTACTAGATAAATGCGAGATTTTAGTATTTTCAGTATTTTTTTGGTATTTTTGTCACTTAAATACTAAATATAATACTGCAAAACCAGCTGGAGCGTAAAAACATATGTTATCACTTTTAGTATTCAATTAGATCTGTTGGAAAACACAGAATTGAGCGAATTTTCTTATCTTCAGTATTTATTTGGTATTTTTTGTGACATAACCACAAAATTACCACTAGAACTATATAGATTTTACTAAACTGGTGCAAAAATTGGCAATAGAGTGCTTCAATGAAAAAATAAATAGAACTCAAGAATGTCATTGAATTTATCGATAGTTGAAATGGTGACTATCGCAACTATCGAGTGGCGGCACTATCGATGGCTTTTCCAGCTCTAAGGTGAAGCTGGGCCATCATCACAGACTCCGTGCGGCTGCCTTACAACGTCATCAGTTTTGAAGGCGTAGCCAGAGAGCAACCGCAGCAGCAGAGCGGCGACTGTGGGAACTCATGTTGCATGCTGCACACATACACAAAACAGAGTCGAACGCCCTACCAGCTACCCGGCACCCGGCACCCGGCACCCCATCCCGCCATATCGTGCCGCTGAAATCTGCATTTTGGCCACAGTGCCTCACAGTTTTGACTCGTTTGCATTTCTTTTTGAGCTACCCAGCCCCGAGATTGGCTGTCTGTAATCTCTGCGCCAGCCAGCTTGCAACTTGTCTGGGTAGCAGTTGTTGCACTTGATGAACACTGCCTCTGCTGATGTTGCCTCCGCTGCAGCAACTTGACGGTAGTCGTGCTTTGGTTATAAAAATTGAAGCCGCCATTAAATTCTGACAGTTGTCAGGCTTCAAGCTCAAGCTCAAGCTCAGGCTCAGGCTCAGGTTCCATTTAAGCCAGAGTTAAGTAGTTGAACTCCCTGATGTGCCCCTGTTCCCCTTATTTCCCACTCCCTGATCCTGAGCCTTAATGGCTGCTGTGCTGGAGCCAGGAAATGGCTCTTGATGAACTGGTTGCCTCGTGGGCTATGGATTTGAGCATTGAACTTGCTCTCACAGGCAATTTGCAACTTCAAATGCACCCAACTAGGCATTTAGTTGGTAATAGTTTGACTTAATGACAGTATCTCTTCAAAAGAGTTATGTTCAGTTAATGATTACTATTTTGAACATGCTTCTAGGCCTAACCAATCTATAAATCTGTCTAAATGTTTACTTTTTATTAGCTATTTACTAAAAGTAATTAATTAATTCTGTGTATTGAGTGAAAGAGCGGAAAGAAACACAAAAAGATTGACTTTTCCTTAAAATAATGGAGGTCTTTACTTCCTTGGTTGTTATTAAGCTGTAAGAGATTCGGATGGTAAAAATGATACCGGATATGGTTTTAAATTTTAGTTAGAAAACGTTTGTCGATTCCAGTCTCAAAACAGGGAATATTATTCTAACCCTCTCGTTGGAAGATTGAAGTGACTCTTGAATGGTTGGTTTTAGTTGATATCCAGGTTGTTTTATCTATGATCTGTTAATTTTTGGGTTTTTGAGTTATTTTGTGTTTTCTTTTTTTTTTTTTTTTTTAGTTGATATTCAGGATCTGTTTATATGTAGATCTAATCTAAGCTGAATACTACTTAAATAAGTTTTGGGCTGCCTTTTGAGATCTCAATAGTCTTGATCCTATGCATGCTGAACAATCCTAACTCCATTTTATTATTGAACCCTCTTCAAGGTCTAAAGTTCGTTCGCCAGCTCAATTTCTTTCAAGAGTTTAGAGTTCTTCAATAAGTTGAAGTTTCTATATATCTTTAATATGTCGTAGTATTTGATTTATACCGTTCTGGTTAGTTTGGTACCACTGTGGCAGATCAACATAAAAAATGTTATCACCTGCTATATTCGAAAACTGAATGATCAATCATTTGCCTAAAAATTAGCCACGCAGCAGGCAATAAAGTCAATAAACTGGCGCCCAACGACACCACCAACAACACCACCAGCAACAACAACAACAACAACACCAACTGAACTGAAGAACAACAACAAGTGCTAGGGTTAACGGGGAACGCAACGTTGCAAAGGCTTTTTGAAAATGTGTTGAAAAGTAATAAAAATGTTGGCACAATTTTATAACCACAAAGTGACTCCGACCAAAGAGTTGAGGGAGGAAGCTAAATGGCAGGGGTGCCAGCTGCGGGGCAGCGGGGTGAGGTCGGAAGCAGACGTCCCGGCAGACAACAGTTGTTGGTCAGGTCCCTCGTAAATATCGACGTCATGTGGCTAAGGCTATGGCTAAATACGAGAGCGGCTACACAGTAAGAAATATTCGTAGTACAAATTTAGCTAGAGATTCGAAAATAAGTGTAAAATTCAATAATGTAAGGAATTGAAATACTTCCAGCGAATGAATTTAAAAATGAAAATAAATACGCCATTTGATATGATGTAGTTTCTATTTAGATATTGAAAAATACAAACTGAATAGAAATTTAGAATTGGAAAAGGATAAATTTTTTTGTTTTTTTTAAAGTATTTTTTATTTATCAAACGAGCAAATTAATTAGCTGATAAAAATAATTCAATCCAGTTAAATTCAATAAATAATAACCATTAAAATGTAACTCCAGCTGAAGGCCCTGGCAGCCATGGCTAAGAATACTATGTTAACTCTTAGTTTAAACTATTAGTTATCATTATATAAATAAATAAATAAAAAAACAAAATAATAATAAAATAAAAAATTAATAATTTAGAAACAAAATTTAAAAAAATAAATTCAAAATAGAAAAAATAGTTTAAAAAATAAATAAAATCGAATTTAAAATATTTAATTCTACAGGAAAATTTCAATGAAGCCAGTATGCTATTTAGAAAACATTTTCATATGTAAATTTGCTGGAAAATGTTTTTGGAAATTTTTATAAAAATTTGAAAATTGAATAACTAAGAAAACTTTGCTTATTCAAAAAAGGAAAGCTAATGAAGAGAGCTAAATATGTAGAGAAATCCTAGCTAGCTTTAATAGTAAGTAAACTCAAAGTACTCGTATTTCTTTCAGTGTAGCAGGTTCCAACTTATAGCTCCGCTTTGGGGCGCCTTTTAAAACGCTGAAGGTCAGTCGGGCGCAGCTAAATGCTGTCCGGGTTTTTGTTGTGAGTGGCAAAGAAAAGAGCTTTGCCGCCAGCGAGGATGACTTTGTGGCTCCCGAAATGAAATTCGAATTATGAATTTGAAATTAATACCAAGAACTGTCCAAGCAATCGCCACTGAATTTTTCGTGCAGAGTGCTACGATCTACACACAAAAGGGCCGCCCGAAAAGGCTATTGGAGGAGAATCCATTAATCTTTGTAGAAGTCCAGGCAAATTGTTTTCAAAAACTTGCAACTTTGCAGGTAGACAAGGCCAAGATCCTTTGGCCCAGTCGAGAAACTCAATTTGTGTGCTAACTGTAAAAGAGGGCAGCTAACGCCTCTAACGCCTCTGAAGAGAACTCTTGTTTTTCGGGGCTTAATTGTGTTCCCAGGAAACTTAACTGAATTCTGAATACTAGGGGCTCAGCTAATTTGCCTACGCCGAAAACCGAAAACCTTTTGCAAAAGTCAATTAATTTTTGGATTTTGGCCAAGCGCTCAAATTGCCAGGCGCTGATAATTTCAACAAATTTTCAGACAACATATCCGCTCTGGGACTCTGAAGCTTCAAATGGGAGCCGGGTCGGGGCTGAGTTCGGAGATCGAGGACTAACTCGCTTTAATGGCGCTGCAATTTTCATATGACAAGCAACAACATTGCCCCGGCAATTTGAATGCTCCTCTGTAGCTTAAATTATGATTAAGTATGATCATCTGGAGCTATACACTCCACACTCTCCAACCGAGTACGATATACGGCCATGTTTTGTATAATAATAAAAAGCGGAAATGCTAATGATAGGGTTTGTATACTGCGTGCTTTTTGCGGGGGGAGAAGCCCCCGAAAAAAAAGGAATAAAACATATCCTGACTGTTGGTTGGGCATCCTGGCTCACGTACCACATTGCGAGAATATAACAAATTTATAGTTGGTATTCCTTTGTCTCTGTGTTGTTCTCCAGCAAATTATTATTTATGCATATAATTTGGCCAGCTGCCTTTCTGTGGAAACTGGCGGCCTTTTTATGACGGACGTAGGCAAATTTTCTTAAAATGAAATATCACGTCTCAACTTTATTATTGCTAATTGGAGTCCCAGGTGAGTTGCTGCTCGACCGCCGTCTGTTGCCAATATTAAATTGAGGCCGCTGCCACGGCCCATGGCGCGTATGAGTTATGTTTGCAGTTCCCTGGAAATTCCCTGGCTGCCCCAATGGACCACCGCAGCCTGGCCAGAAGCGCCACGCCACGCACCACGGCACGGCTTTTCAATCCTTAATCCACACACAAAGAACACAAAAAACAAAAAAAAACAACTACAAAACGTAGCACAGATTTGCCATTTTTTATGGTAAACACCGCCAACTGCCCCATGACCAATGACCAATGGCCAACAACAATCCCAATCCCAGTCCGAATCCCAGTCCGAATCCCATCCCAGCCAACAAATTTAACTGCCCAAACGTGACGATGCGTTGCCAATGGCATTGCAAATGCATTTCATATCGCATCATCAGATGCACCACTTCATTAGCAAGTGGGCGGTTTTAGTGGCTTAACTGAATTTTATTTCTGGCCTAAATGCCATGTAAAATGGCCCAGTGCGATTGGCTGATTGCTGCAAACCCAAAGCAATACAATTTACAATTATATACACTTGTGTTCAAATAATCAAATAACTCAGTTTATAATGAAAACGTTTTATAGAAATTTTGTTTGACTTGATTGAAATAAAGATTGAAAAAGTTTTAAGTTAATAGAACACAAATTAGTAAGGTAGAGGCAAAATTCACAAGTAAAAGCATTCAATTTTCGAAAATGGTAACTTAAAAATAAAAAATTCGAAAAAAATTATTTAGGTAAATTAATTTTTATAAAGATTTCATATTTTGATGGTGAATCAATATAGAGAAACCCAGTTCAAACAGAAATTCCGCTGAAGATCTGTTTGATTCCCTGAAAAGCATAAGTTTATGATTTCCAAAACTTCTTATCCCGAATTTAAGGATAACTAAGCATAATAAATGCATGAAAAGTTCAAAAGAAATATTTTACTTTCAAAAATGTCACAAAATTAGAAGCTGAAGAAAGTATCTTAGACAGAACAAGATCAAAATTCGTAACGAAAGAAGTTATGATAGTGGAAAGGTCAATTTCCATAAGCAAACTTCACAATTTGAGTATTTTAAATATTTATTTCACAAATGTTGGCCAAAAATGAAAGTGAATCTTTAATATTGTGAGATTGTATACAACTTTTAAAAATTATCAGATGTGTTCTTGTTTTTGATACCGATAAAATCATTCGGAATTGAAACTCTTAGCTGTTCTGAACTTCGGAAAAAAAAGGAAAAACCAAATCGAAAACTAGTTAGAAGGATAAGTACTCGGAATAGTTCAATAAATGAGGGATGAAAACTTATTTCAAGGATAAGTAATCGGAATAGTTCAATAAATCAGGGATGAATTTGTAAAATGTTTGAAAGAATATAATTTACAAATAATAAAATATTACAAATTTATATATGAAATAATGCTTAAGCATAAGACGATGCCAAATGGTAATCTTCCGCAGAAATCAGTTTCAGTTTTGATAAAGATATAGAAAGGAGACTAAGGATTTAAATATCTCTAAGGAACAGTCGTTTTATAATGTTGTTTTTAACTGTAAGTAACCTAATATCATTTATATATGTATCTATAAAATGGGAAAAATATATCCATTGTATATAAATGAACTTAGATTAATATCTCCTTCGATGTTGTACCAATCAGAGATATTTTTAATCAAGTTAAAATCACTTGTACAATTTGTGGTTTTAATGGCTGCATTTGTGGCTAAAAGAAAACGCCGTGTAAATAAATTTGTGGCACAATTGCGGCGCATAAACGCCAGCAAGAGACCAACAACAATAACAACAACAACAATTGCGGAACGCAGCCATAATTGATGATGTGGCAGAGTCAAAGATGCCTCTTGCAACTGAAATCATATGGAACAGCGAAGAGCTAAAAGTCCAAATTTTAACTTTGGTTGCAGCCTGGTCGAAAAGGCAAGGTGCATATTATTAAGCCAAAGGATTTATGACACTTGAACGCGGGCAGCAGCAACAACAGCAACAACAACAACAACATTGAGAGTGAATTGAATGCATGAATGGGAAAATGAGGCGCAGCCAAAACAACGTACAAGACGCGGCCGCACGTTGGACCTGTGGCAGACACTGGTGCAACATCAGGCAAGAGCAACAGCAACAGCAACAGCAACTCCTACAGCCTCCACTCCTCGCTCCAGCCTCTACGCTTAGTCCACGTCCAAGTCATGGGAACTTTTTTAGCTTCGTACGTTTCATTTAATTTGCATGGATCGTGCGGACGTCGTACGTAAAGACTGACGACTTTGAATTGCTTGGTTGCCAGGTTGCAGCCGTGCCCCATTGCTGCCCCAGCTGCCCCGCTGTTGCTGTTGCTGTTGCACGCGGCTACTTTGTGGGCCGCAGCGAGGACTCGCCGCGAACGCGAGTCATCATCATAATCAACTGGCATGGCGGCTGCCGTTGTTGCTGTTGTTGCTGCCGCGTTGTTGCCGTTGCTTTACGCTTTGAAAGCCTATCATTATGATTATGACGAATATTACTTTTGTATATAACTTTTACGCTGCCAAAGAAAAATCGGTGTAGCACCGCACAACAGCAACAGCAACAACAGCAACAGCAACATGTTGCTGTTGTTGCTGCAGATTCTTTTGCATGTTGCTGTGATTGGTTTTAATTCAGCTGAGGCTCCATTCGAGCCGATCTGCCTAACAGAAGCCTTAGCCTGGCCGCTGCGACCTCTTGGCCACAATGGAGGGCGTGCTCTGGCCAGCAACAACAACAACAGCAACAGCAACAACAACAGCCACACAGATGCATATCTGAAATTAGTTTTGGAAACCCTTTTCTACCAGTTGCGATCTTTGCTCCTCTGCTTGCACTAATTAGCCAAAAGAGCGCTCTTACCCCGCACCGCGCTCGCCCCATTCGACGCTCTTCTTGGCCAAAACGCTGCTCGGCAGTTGTTAACTTTAACTCAATGCCATAAACACTTATGCAATGACAATAACAGCGCAAATAACTTCATAAAGTTGTAATTGTTATTTAACACTCCATTGCTGCCGTCAACACAGCCGCCGCTAGATGTCGCTGCTGTGCGGACAGCAGCAACTGTTGCTGCTGCTACTGCTGTTGTTGCCGGCAATTTCTGTCACGAGATCTCTTGGCACTTTGTTGTTGCTGTTGCTGTTGTTGTTGTTGTGTCTTGGCTGCCTGATGAATCATGTGAATCTTGGCCATGTTGCCGGCGCTATTTGTTGGCGTTATAAAGAGTTATTAACTGATTTCTGCACCTGTTTGCAACTGCAGACAAGCAGCAGACAATTTTCAATTGAGCTACTCGTTAAGTTGCTTTGATGGTTGTCTTTTTTATGATAGCTAAGAAATTATTCTTATAATTAAGTTTTAATATAATAAAAGTATTTTAAAATTAGCATTTAAAGAATCATTTTGAAATAGTTTTATTAATTTAAATGAACACTTCAAGATCATTTCAAAATAGTTTTATTATGTCAATACTAAATTATAAAAAAATGGTATTATTTAGTGCTAAATTTCAGTGAAAGTTATAACTTCTCAGAGAGTGTTTTGAACTCACGTCTTGAGCTTAATCAATTAAAGAAAATACTTATTATAGTCGATTAATAATATTATTTTCAGTTAAAACTCTGAATACCTTTTAACACAAGAAACTTAGAGCCAATCGATGGTACTATCGATAGTATCTTTGGATTTTTTAAGGCTTTTCCACCATCGATACTATCGAAATACCTGGTTCATTCAGCAAATAAATATATGGTAATCTTTGTTATACTAGATAGTAGTTTTGAAGGGTTTGTTTAAAAATAATACTTAATTAATACTTGGATAGATATGTAGGTTAGTATTCATTTTTTTATGAAACTTAATACATTAATTAATTATCGTTGTTATAGATACTATCGTAAATGTTGTTAAGCTATTTCATTTATGAATTTATATCGATACTATCGAGTAGTTAAAGTTATCACAATCATGAACTTATATCGATACTATCGAATAGTTACAGCTATCTCAATCATGAACTTATATCGATACTATCGACTAGTTTAAGCTATCACAATCATGAACTTATCGATGGTTTTATAGCTGTAGTATTCACTAGTAAATTTTATTACCCACTGCGACAACTACTTATGGATTTTTTATTTATTTTTTTTGTAGAATTTTATTAATAAAACAATCAACCCTTTAACTGTCCCATAGGGAATATTTTGAACGTTTTGTAGAAGGCAAAATTTGAGAAAGAATCCTATTTTCAGATCAAATATTTCGAAATTGAAACTTTTTTCAAAAATTTTAAGTCTCTTTAGATTTTAATTGAAATTTTATTTGTTAATCGTACCCAATCCTAACATTATTGATTTCGATTGAATCTCATTGGATGTTTTTTGGTTTCTTACTAAAATCTTCATCCCTTAACACATCTGATCAGAATCAAGAACTCAATTGCCAATAACATATTAAACTGCTAACTGGATTTCGCATCCTAAACTAAAGTTGCAACTACCTAACGCTAGATGGCGGAGTTTTGTAAACATATCTAATATACCGCACGAATTTCCACTTCTAACTCACATTTATGAGCTGAAAATGCATTTGCTTAATGTCTAAGCTAGCTCAGCATACAGTTAACTGTAATTTTAAGCTAGCTTGTTAAAAAAGAAGAAGAGGAATACAATTGAGTTGGCAGAAACCCTTCTTATAACTGCACTCGAGTAGCAATGTTCCCCCTCTATGCAATGCTCAAAAAGCACAACTAATTGCAATTGACAGGCAATTGTGTCAGCCTCTGGCAAGAACATACACTCATTCATTCAGTCAGTCAGTCAGTCAGTCAGTTAGTCAATCAGTCAGCTGCAATTAGTTAAGCCAAAAGAGCAAGGAACCCAAAAAGTAGACCCCGCCAAGGAGCGAAATGTGCACTATAATTAAACATTTGCTAATTACATGGGGGTAATGTGCGCCTAGAAGCCACATAAATTGCCACCTCCGACTGTTGGCCATGGCAATGACAACCAGGCAACAAGCCAGAGGCAATACTGGCAACTGGCAACACAACGTGCAACAGTGGGGCACCACCAGTGCGGCTAATTGAGCGACCGACTGTTGAGAACTTCATTTCGATAGCACAGCAGGGGGGCGCCCCAAGAAGTCATAGATTTCAGCTGATTTATAGCCAAATTTGCATATATGCAGCATTACTAAATGTAATATAGTAGTAGTATATATAGAACTGCAATTCGAACTCGAACCTCAGCATATATATATCAGTCTATATATACATACAGATATATCGATTACAGACGCTGGCCGCATTGCTATCAGGCAAGTTTGTTGCCTGAGTCTTTCGTTTTTGCAGACGTTCTGGCCTGTTTGAGCGCTTAAGTGGCCAACAGCGGCGTTGGCTTACAAGTTATTTGCTAGGAAAATGCGTTAATTGAACTTTCGAGACAAACTGTAATGCTGCGTGCCATAACGTCGACGTCGCAGTCGCTGTTGCAGTCGCTGCTGTTGCAGTTGCAATTGCAACTCTCAATTACAGCAGCAACAACAACAACGCTGTTATGAAAGCAACAACGTCGCGACTTCAGCGGCACAAAAATATTTGCGTATCTTTTGTTGTTTTTTCGGTCTGTTGTGCAACTAATTAGTGCACAGTGCACCTGTTGCCGTTTTATACCCTTCCCTTCCCCTGGGTAGTCTCAACTTTGTGTGTGGCATTTGCAAGCACTTAAAACTATAATTGATAAACTATTAATTGTTTATTAAGATCTAATTTGATATATGCTGATTATCGGCTTATAAAAGTGAAGTTAAGAACACCAACGAGACTGTCTCTATATCAAATACCAATAAAATCCTACAAAATCGAAATAGTTAGCTGTTCTGAATTCCGACAAATCATTTATCTATTTGACTTTAAGAATATAGCCTTTAAAATCTTAATATCAATTGTAATTTGCAAGTTTCTAGCTAGTTTAACCACTTCTCAAATTTTCAAAGTAATTTTATTTCAGTATTCCAGCGTTTTATTTTCGAAACGTTAACGTTTTTATAAATTAAGGAGACTTAATCTCTTTGATAGTTTCTCTTATTTTTTTGATAATGGTACCACCTTGATATAGTCCTTACGATTTTTTCAGATCATTTGTGTATTCTTAAATTCACATTCTATATTTACTATCGATGAGAAGAAAAAGCGATTTTATTTAAATTTTATTGTTACCAGATAGATCTGGATCTTCAGATCTCAACTGGGTAGGTTTCTTAAATATCAGTTCCTATAATAAATCAAATTATTTGCTCCCTCCCCCAACCCAACCCCTTCAATATGATAAATAGAATAATCAAATGTCAATGTATTTTTATAAAATTTAATTATTGCCCACTTTGGGGCAGATCTTAAATAAATATCACTCTAGATTGAGATTAAAAAAAATTAAAAAATATATATATATATAATCGGAAATGAAAAGGTTTAAAAATCTCCTATATATTTTCTATGTATTGTATAATATATTTAAAGATAAATCAATCATTATCCACATCTTTAATTTAATCAACATCCTGCCTTTTATTTATTAAATCATGTACATAGCAGCTGTGGCGCGCTGTTACTAACACTACTATGTTAAAAAGCTGGTTAACAACTTAACAGATTGAATTTTTTAACTCTCTTCATACAAACTGCAAGTTGTAGCAATAACAGAGTGTTAAGTCTTTCAATATAGAACGTTCTCTGTTAACTTAACATTATGCAATTCACAGCATGGCCATTTAACAAGCATAACATTGCATGTTATGAACTATACGAATGTTAAAATCAACTTAACATATGTTGCATTAACATTTCATACTTATTTCTGTGAATAAGTCTTCAATAAATGATTTTAAAGCAAATAATTAAATGACAGAATGTTAAGTGAACTCCACACATAACATAATGTTAGTGTCTGGCAAGTAAGTTAGGGTATCTGTGTATTTTATAGACTAAACTTAGAGGGTAGTCAGCTTTCGGTTTTGGGCAGTTCTCTTGTAAATTGTGTTGTTGCCGCGATATTGCACCGGGAATGTATTTTGCATGCGATGGCGATGCCAGCGCTGATAAATATTTTTTATACTATACATATACATATATATATATATATATTTTCTGTAGCAATTTTTTAGTTGGACGGTGCACAGTGTAATAATATCATTTTTGCCTTAGCTGGCATTTTTCTACAATTAATTATATGTTAATCGTACTGCATGCTAATTACCCCCGTCGCCTGTGTTTTCATCTTCTCGTTGTTGTTTTTGTTATTTTTATTATTATTTTTTTTTTTGTAACCCTGACTGCAAATATGCGTGCAACAACAACAACAACAACAACAAAGGCTGTGCATTCAATTGAAAAATTACAACTTTTGCTTTGCCTTTGGCTTATTTGCGTACATTTCGTGTTTGGCTGTTGTTCTTGTTATTAACTATTGTTATTGTTGTTGTTGTTGTTATTGTTGTTGCATTTACATCAGAGAGCTGAGAGTGGAGCTAACTGTAGTTTAAATGCGTCTAATTACTAATATCGGCTCATTTATTATTGCCTCGCAATTTTTATGGGGTAATTAAAAAACAACCAAACCAATAACAATAACAATAACAATTGCAATCGCAAAAGATTGCTAAAACTAACAAATTACACACGAGTATTTCAAACTGGAAATTTATTAGATTAGAGTTTGGTTAGGAAAAGTGTGGTGTAATAAAAAAAACATTTATTAGAAGCTGCATTGCAAAAATTAATTCAATTGAATTTAAAATAGGTTAGAAATAAAAAGATGCGAGCTTAACTAGAGCAGCGTAGCATGTAACAGCAGGCGAAACGTTTACGGACAGATGACAATAAGGAAACGAAAGATCAATTGCTCTCTCGTGAGAGTAAGCGCCAGAGAGCGGGAGCGTAAGCGGCAGAGAGCGGGAGAGTCGGAATATTTATGTACCTTCTTGCCATTATCTTCTCTTTCTTTTGTGAATTAAATAAACATGAAATAAAATTTGATTTTTTTTTTTGTATTGTTAAAAATTATCAAATATATATAAAAATAATCAAATACATTTAACCAGCGTACTGCTACCAATGTGGCAACTTAAGATGGTTATACATAGGAAATGAAAAATTACAGAATCTTAAAGTAACAGCCAGAAAAAAATCACAGAATTCAAACAAAAGTATAGAGTTTTAAGTTCATCATTTGTATATGTACAACAAATTTAAGCTGCCAAAAAAATAGTAGTGCACAAGTTAAAAAAAATAATCCAAATATTAAAAAAAATCATCTTAGGACACATTTATGATTTTTAAATAATCTTACAAAACCAACCAAATAAAAGCATAAGAAATTCTTTTTCATTTTCTAAACAACACCAACTTGAGACATAAGATATAACACAATATTCAATTACACACATCACAAGCGCTCATACACACATTATTCATAAGTTCGCACATCCATACAAATCTTGTAAATAATGCAAATAACACTTCTTCAATATATAATATACACATATATTTCATACACTCCCTACAATATTGTTTTTTTTTTTTTGATAAACATATTTATTTATTTTTATGCTACGTGTTAATTAAAGCACTTTCATAAATATCTCGGGCAAGGAACAGATAAATGCAGGAGTCTAACAGTGTATTAAATCATTCGGCAGAATTTTAGGCAAGCCTTTACCAGATTTAATAAAGCTTAGCTTAATTCTAACAACCTTCCTGCAGGCATCCTCCCAAATATCCAATTATCCGATGGATGGTGTCGGACAAGCCTTCTTTTTAAATACGGCCTTGCTAGGCAAGTAGCAAAGGAGTTGGTGTGGGCCAGAAGCCTACAATATTCTAAATAATACCTATTAAAATGTAACTCCAGTTGAAGGCCCTGGCAGCCATGGCTGAGAATTTAATGTTAACTTATAGTTTTAACTAGAAGTTATCATTATATAAATAAATAACTAAATAATCTACAAAAAAAATGGCTCAAAATACATATTCTGCTTGATATACTTTAAAATAAAACTCCCAATTGATGCACTCATTTTTAAATGAAGACATTCCCATAAATATTAACAACATTTCAAGGCACAAAAAGCTGCACAATGTCAGTGAAAAAAGGCTAAAAAAAGCAAAAAATAAAAAGTAAAATAAAAAATAAAATAAAATTCAATTGAAGTTCATGTCGAAGCCCGGGTTCGGATAAAAAATTGCTGGTGGCAAAATTATTATATATATAAAAGTGAATGTTGCTGTATGTTCGATAAATTTAACTATTTTAAATAAAATTGCAATTTGCATGTGGCCGTTGTTGTTGTTTTTGTTGCTGATGACAATGACGTGATGATTTCGATATCGATAACGATAACGATTATGGCAGCGGGCCTGAGGAGGGAGTTTGATCAGTGACATTTCTATTTGTTGCACACAATTTCAGTGTCAATTTGCTTGGGAGATTTAAGCCGGGCTAAAACAATGTGAGCTGCCTGGAAACTGAAGCAACGCGAAGAATGCCCAACGGAGAAGAAGCAGAGCTCGAGTTGGTTATAGAGTGGGGAAGCCGGAGACAGGCAGGGTAGCGGGGAGGCAATCATCTTGGCTGGCAGCCAAGTTGTTGAACGGCTTTTGTGGCTGGCTGTCGTTTTGGCTTTTGGGTCTCGTTTTTGACATTTGTGTCTTGTTGCCGCTTTGATTTGTGCAACTTTTGTTGCCGATTGCTTCGCATTATTATGAATGAATGAAAAAAAAATCAAAATCAAAATAAAAATGAGAAAAAATCATCATAACAAGCATGGACAACGGAGGCTTCGGATTGGGATTGGGATTGTCGATTGTTTTGATCCTTGACTTTGATCTTTAGCTGCCACACGATGCGGCACAGTTGAAAGCATTTCTCAGCTGCACGCAGCAAACAGTTGAGCTAATTAGAGCTGCTGTTGCTGCCTGCAGTTGCAGCCAGTCTGCTTACCCCCCTGACTGCCTGCGGCATGCCGCGTCTAGTAAAAATTTATGATGTGCAACGAATTGGGGCGCGCGCTTTGCATGCGTAAATATGCAAAAGACAGGTGAGTAGGGGAGCAGTAAGGGGGGTGTCTAAGAGGTTGGCCAGAACTAAATTTATGATCGTCTATATAGAAATGTTGCATGTTTGGCCCTTGCCGAGTTTGTGGCAAGTGCGAAAAAAAAATGCGGCTTAAAAGCGAACTTAAGATATGTAGGGCAGGGGCAGGGAAGAGTGGCTAATTATAATTAATTTAAAATACATATTACTATGGGCTGCTGTATTTTATAGCCCAAATCAGAAAAAACAGAAAAAAAACAATAGAAAAATTTCAATGCGTTTCGGTTTTGATTTGCAGCTTTCTGCATTTTGCATTTTTCCTATTTTTTTCTATTTTTTTTCTATTTTTTTATTTTCAATGTGAATGCAAAGTGTAAAAATAATGAGGCGCATTTGCAAATTGAAATTACAACAAACGTAAATTGCAATAATTGTACTAATTGTTATTGCAATTATATTGCCGTAATTACCATGACTAATGTGGGGCAAAATGTTATGAATAATACGAATATGCTCGACGGCAACAACTACAACGAATATTTCAAAGGCTAGGGTAATTTATTTATGTAGCAGAAACAAGATGCGAATTTTGTATTCTTAGACAGCATCGTCAGACTGTGGGAAATGCGAAATAATTTATTAGAAATTCTTGTTAACTTTCTTAGGGAATCGCTCTGAATACTGCTCGGAGAAGTTCTGTTCTAGAATTCTTATTTATTTACAAGCCAGCATTCAAGTATGCCAATGAGGAAAACTGTAAAGAGACTCTGTTAAAGGTAGACTTAAAATTTCATTTTATATTTAGAAAAGAAAGGATTTTATTTAGAAAATTTAACCATTAAATAGAATTTATGCACAAGTTTTAGTATTCATTTCACTTTTATCTCGTCACAATCGTGCATTCTGTTATATTAACATAACATGCAACTGTTAATAACAGCACGCCATCTGTCAGAGCTGTATTATATAACATTGAAATGTTAGAAAAGTGCACTCAGAAAAATAAATGCCCTTGAATGTAGAAAGTCGCCATACTTTTGTAGTCAAAAGCAGTTAACCTTATTTTTTCTGAATTTAAGAAATATATTTCTCAAATTTAGAAATTATTTCTATTAAACAGATATTTTTCGGGCTTTTAGGGTGAAATTTATTATATATCTGAATTTATTTTTCTGGGTGTGCACTTATTACTTAGAATTATAAAACTTACTGGATGGAAAGTTGAATAATTCTAAGTAATAAGTGCACACCCAGAAAAAATAAATGCCATTGAATTCAGATATATAATAAATTTCATCCTAAAATCCAGAAAAAATATCTGTTTAATAGAAATAATTTCTAAATTTGAGAAATATATTAATGCTTTGAATATTGAAGGAATAATTTATAGATTCCTAGCGTATTTAGTAAATTATCCGAACTAAAGGAATCAATTTTGTAAATTATCCGTATTGTAGGAATGAATTTTGTAGAATTATCTGAATTATAAGGAATGATATTCAACTTAATGGGTAGAATAAGTTTTAAATACTGAAGGAATCTGAATTATAGGAATGATATATTTTTAGTACTCAGTAAACAAAACTAAAATCATTCAGCTGTGTCAGAAAAATATAAAGCCCAAAATAAATTTATAAATAAATATCAAAAGTTGAATAATTATAAATTAGAATGCTAAGGGCGACTACTATAACACACCCAATAGTCAGGTCTGATGATAAAAACATTAAATTATAAATCTGTAATTTAAATAAAATCCCCTATTTACCCATTTAATGGGTTCAGAGAGTAAAAAACTTGACACACAATTAAAAACTCGTGCAAGTTCAGAAAACTTAACTGTTGAAGTTGATTAGAACTAAACATTTCTTATCCTTCCCGAATAACTTTGGCTACTTTTTGATACACCTTTATTAACCATTTTAAAAACAGTCTGCAACTGCTTTTGGCCAAATATCTGTACATCATTTATCCTCTACAATTCCTTTCCATTTCACTTCAATATTTCATTGAATATTTCACAATAAATCAATTGCTGTATATGTAATACTTTAGCTCCCCAAATCCTGCAACCTGTCAGCATGAAATTGCACTTTCCTGTTCAGCATATCCCCGCACATCCTTGAACCGCTGTTCCCTTCCAATTCAATGCATTGCGAAACACTTTCCCATGCAAATATCTAAATGATTTTGCATAAGATTGGGCTAAGGAGTCCTAAGAACGATGGGAAAGTGAATTTGCCAGGGGGGAGAGGACGAGTACAATGTCTGACGAGGCAATCACCTGCAATTTGAGGGAAATGCATGAAAAATTGCCAAAAATTGCAGGCAAAGGCAACGCAGGTAGTGGTAAAAAGGTGCAGGACAAAGGAGGCAAGGACGACTTTTACTGTCGTTTGGGCATTACTTACACTCGACTGAGGCGGGTCCTAAAGGATCTGGAACTCATTTCGCATTATCCCATTGATGAGCACTCATTATTATTTATTATTCCGGCCAGCACTTTGAATATGCAGCAAGGTGCAGGCAGGCAAGGGACGTGGGAATGTAAACAAGTCGCTTGTCTTGGCCCAAAACACAGATTCTTTTCCTCTTACCTTCCCTTCCCTTCCCTTTTATTTTTGGCAAAAGATTTGCCTCCCCCGAACCGTAGGGGCAGCCTGTGCATTCAATAAACAACGCAAAGTGTACGAAAATTTAAACGAAATTTAATTGTATTTGGCCAAAAGGCAGGCAATAAGAAAAATTACGTTTACAAAGCCGGCGCAGGAAGCTACCCTTCCTTCTCCCTGCCGTACGGCTGCGTGGGTCCTTTACCCGTGTCCTGGCATTCCCATCGAGCGGATATTGAGCCAATAATTTGATTGTCTGGCCAGTTGGCCAGTGTTGTAATTGGAAAATTTGTTAAGAAAAAGGGAAGTACAGACATAAATCGACTTTTGTTGGCATATTAAAATGGTATGTGAGCAGACAGCTGAATTTCCTTCTTTTTTTTTTGGTAGGGATTGTTCTACGTTTGTGGAAAATATATTTAATAGAAGCATTTGAATTTAAAGAAATATATAAATTAGCTCAAAAACTGATGTTATAATAAGAAATTATTAATATAATTTATAGTACGTTGCATACTATTTCTGATCTTATATAACAAACTTGTTAAAAGTAAGTTTTTGCTCCCTGTACCCATAAAATGGGTAAAAAGGGGGTACTAAATCAGAAGCAGACATCTCCGACCCTATAAAGTATATATATTCTTGATCAGTATCAAAAGAGATTTCAATTTGGCCATGTTCCGTCCGTCTGTATGAACGCGTCGATCTCAGAAAGTATAAGAGCTAGAGACACCAAATTTGGTATGTAGCTTCCTGTATATCTCTGATATCTCCCCCTGTTCCCCTGCAAATCGATCAAAACGTTTTGCAGCCACATTTTTGAAGATATCGCGTTGGAATTTGGCAAGTACAATACTTTAGTCACTCTTAATATACTGTCCAACTTTCAAATCGACCGGATAATAAACACGGAAGTTATTCAACAAATAAGATTCAGTATTGCAGAGCGGGAGGAAGCAGCAGCGCAGCCACTACTCGCTAGCACTGTTGCTTGTGTGCGTGCGTATTTGTGTATATGCGTGTGTGTATGTGTAAGTGTACGAAGATGCGATCGGAAATTTATGACCTGGGTACAGAGAGTTTTATAGCCGGGTATACTCGACTATAGCATTCTTATTTGTTTTTTTTTTATAAAAGTTGGCATATTAAAATAATAAAGTCTCTGACTATACGAGTATGCAAAGTATTTATATTCAGATATATTTAAAATATAATAGGTTTCTAAGAAACTTCTAACTTCTTCTGCTAACTAAGTTTAATCATATGAAGCTCTATACCATTTATGATCTTAATTTGTCGGAATAACTTGGGGAGGTTAACATCCAGTATTATTAATTTCAGAAATTAAGACTTATTAATGTGAATATTCAGTAAGCTTATCTGGAGTTTTTGATTATATTGTTTAATAGAAAGTTTTTGCATGCTAAGCATTAACAATACTTTCTGAAAGAGGTCAATAAACTAATCTAAATATATTAGACAATTCATATGCAGTTCTCAACAAATTATGATCTTAATTTTATGAAAAATTCTTAAATTATATATGTACTCTGGGTAATGCTATACCCACATTCAAATATACTTTAATGAATATTCAGATAATCGTTAAGAATATGCTTATATCTTTCCCAACACCTTGCAAGAAGAGTCAGCTTCTTATAGAGGAGACTTTGCACACATTTTGCGGGTTCCCAACTCACTGACCCTATTCGAGGCAACATATAATTATGCACTTAACACATATCTTAGCTAAGCATCTAAATTAATTAAATTTGTGTGGAAATAGTAGCAGCAACAACAACAACAACACACATCTACTGTTAAATGTAATGAAAATTATAATTTTCATGTTTCAGGGCTCATTAATTTTGCTTGTTAACATTTTCAGTTAACAAATTTTGTTTTAGCCGCAAAATAGATTTTCACATTGGCAGACGAATGCGCGAAAATAAATTAAATGAAATTCCAAATCCGAATCCAAATCCGAATCAATTTTCACAAATTGAAAACAGCTGGAAAACATTTGCATGGCTTTCACTTTGGGTTGGGAGAAATGGAAATTTGTCGCAAATTACTTTCACTCGACTCGAATTACAGGCGAACAAAGCGGAAGTCGCGAGTTTGTTGACAGAATCCTTTCACTGCTACCGACAGCCCCTAACCCCACGCCACTGTCCCTGCTCCTGGTACTGCTCCTGGTACTGCTCCTGCTCCTGCTCCCTGTTTCCCCATGTTTGCATGTCAAATTTAATTTCTATACAAATGAAGGCAGCTGCCGACCCGCAGCCACAAGCCTTTCTGGCAACTGAAACTGAAAAGTGTAAAAGTGAAAGGATCACAGGATGCGAGCGTGTGCTAAAAGTATATTGTATCTGGTAGTAGTGCTGGGAGTACCATATGACTCTGGGCCGCCTTTAATGATGATAAATGCGATGCTGAAGTTCCGCCACATTTAGCGACAAAATATTTGAAAAATCAGCGCCAGGCTCAACAATTTTAAACAATCCACAGATAGGGAGAGACGGCAGAGACGACTGAGGGAGCGAGAGTGAGACAGGGAGTGTGATCGAGTGAGTTTTGTAACCCTAACACGCGGATTGGGTTACACAACAAACAGGGCGCATGCGCAGCACGCTCAACGCATCCTTTTGACATCCTTTCGGATGAAAATCGGGGAACATGTCAAAGGTGCGTTTAGCACGCGCTGAGTTTGTTTTTTTTTATATATATCTTTTTTTTTTTGATCATCTTCGTCCCTCTGCGTGATGCGCACAATGATATCTGTAGGAGCATAAAAAACATTGACTATTCCATACTCTTCTCCCTAACCACACCCCCTTTGCCCACATTCACCTTAGCAACACCATTTTCTATGACTTCTATTTTTTTGCTTATCATTTTTTAAAACGAAGTTCTAAGCACATTGTGTCGCTAAATGCAAAATAGGGTTGAAATATTTTATAAGGCATGCCTTCATTTTATAGCGCCCTTCAGATTCCACCCCTTTTACCCCCGGCAACAGCAGCAAGCAGCTGCAATCAAATTTTGGGTTTTATTTTTTATTTTTGCGCGCAATTTTACTTTTTAAAAAAATGTGCAAAAATGGAAAAACTAATTGATTGAAAACTGCATGGAAAAAATATATGAAATCCGCTTAAGTGACATTTTAACCTCTTGATGCATTTTCTTTGTCAGCAACAATTTTGTAACGTATTTTGGCTCTGGGAGAAATTTATTGATGCCTGCATAAAATCGAGTTTTATTCCTGGGAAAATGTTGCTTTAAATTGTTTGAAAATTGCAAAAATTCGAAAGTCATAAAAAAGGTTGCGGGTTGTGGGATGGCAAAGGAAGAGTTCGGAGTTATATATTTATGGGAAAATGCGAAATTCATGTGCTAGAGATAAGTGGTTGTGTTTTTCATAGAGGGGTAATATTGTATGGTTCATGAGAAGTTACATACCAAATTTGATGACTTTAGCTCGTATAGTTCCTGAGATCCAAGAGTTTGTTCTTTCACTTTTACTTTTTCCTATTTGACGTATTTGTAGGGCATAGTTTTGTTTGGTTAACGAGAAGTTATACATAAAATTTGATGACTTTAGCTCGTATAGTTCCTGAGATCAAAGAGTTTGTTCTTTCACTTTTTCCTATTTGACGTATTTGTAGGACATAGTTTTGTATGATCAATGAGAAGTTACACATAAAATTTGATGAGTGTAGCTCGCATAGTTCCTGAGATCAAAGAGATTGTACGGATGGATGGTTAATAAGTATGGTAAAAGCAAATAAAAAGCATATATGTAGTTAATTCAAGTGGAATACATCTCTATATACGGTACACATCATATTTATGCGATTAATAGGTAGTTACGTTAATTGCATACAATTTAAATTCAATTTATGCAGTTTATTTTTTTTTCTAAAACTTAACCTCAAAACATCTTTTGCTCAAATGGGTAAACGCCTCCGAATTACTTGTGTATGTATGTATGTATGTTTATCTGTGTGTGTATATGTATATGTATGTTATGTTATCCACTCCCCCCGTACCGCCCTAAACAGTATACCATAATTATCGCATTTTTACTGCATACTCCAACACATTTTCACTTCATTTACAAAAAAAACTTGCATTTAAATAATAATTAAAATTAAAATTAAACTAAATATATATATTTAATATAAATTTACGCAATTCTCTGTATATTTTGCTATTGTTTCACTCGCCGTTTGCATTTATAAAGCGCGACTTGAGCTAAATAACTGCAATTACAAAACGCAAGAAGCGAGCACAAAGCAGATGGGCAAATAACTCAAAGCAGCAACGTCACGAGCCGCTGCACCTGCGCATGCAAAACGCGTAAGAGCGTAGGGGAGGCGGAGAGGCAGAGAGGACAGGAGGTGCCTGGTACGAAATTTATGCAAACGAGCAGCGAAGTGTAGAAAAGCGTGTAAAGCGCGAAAGAGCGAAGAAGCGAAGAAGCGGGTAAGGCAATGACGCTAACGCTGACTCCAACTCTGACGCCGATGCCGACGCCGACGCCAACGCAAACGCATCACAAATTAAAAGCGCTAATTGTGCTGCGCGCTGGGAGGGGGGCTGGGTGGTAGCGGCGGTGGGTTGGTAGCGTATGCAAAGCCCGCCCGTACGAGATTGCGTGACGAGTGCGCATTAAACAGAGCACGAGGAGAGGTTCCCGCTATTTAAATGAGAGCATACGCAAAGCTTTGAGCTTTTGCTGTATGGGTATGTTATGCTTGGCCTAACGACTTGGACATGCATTGGGCGGGCGGTCTGAGCAGCGCGTCGCCTCGCGTCGCGTCGGCGTTGCATTGTCTGCGCGACAAAAGAGAGCAGCGGCTGAGCAGCGGCAGCAGCAACACCAGCAGCAACGCAACAAAGAAGAAGAAGATCAATGTGCATGCAATAAATTTTGCTTTTTGCTGGCGCAAACAAAAGAGACGAGTGGCAATGGCAATGGCAGTGGCAACAATAATCACTTTTGGTTGCGTAGCCAACAAATCACAATGCGCAGCGATCATCATCTTTATCTATGCTCTAGCTATGGGGCCCATTCACGACGATCTTGTTTGTGATCATTGCGTGTGGGAGTACCGAAAAGACTAACAGAAAATTCATACTTCCACTTTCGTTTAGTTGATCACAAACATGTTTGTCGTGAATGGGTTAATAATGATTACTTAAACAAGAGCGTAAAAAACTCTAATAGACGAAAACATTGCATATTTTCACTGAATTTTAGTTTGCCGTGACTATTCTGCACCATTATCATTGGTTACTAAATATTGATCACATCGAAAAAACTCACACAACACATTTTTCACAAGTTGTTTGACCCCGATCAAGATTGTCGTGAATGGGCCACATCATAGTTGCACTTTGTTCCCGTTACGCAGCGGGTGCAGTCCTGAATGTCCTAAAAGATCGACTGACTGACTGACTGACTGGCCGGGACAATGCCAAATTGCACTTGGTCCTGGTTTGCATTGTCCTTGCGCAAGCTGCTGTTCCCACGCTGCCGCTACTGACACAGAGCTCGATAGACAACACCTCCTTTGATTTGGCCTTGTGTGCATTTACACCTGGCCAAAGGACACATTTTGATGCTGCAGGTTGGCCTTTTGATGTGTGTCCTGGTACTTAATTAAAACCCAAACTGACATCAGATTTATGGCCCCTGACCAGGACCAGTACCAGGACCTAGGCAACCTTTTTGGGTGGCACTTCCTCGTAATTGTTGGCACTTTTGTGGAATCCCTCTGCCCCTCTCTCTGCCGCCAGTGCCTCTGTCAAACGGTAAAAAATCTAATAATTTCATCGCCTTTGTTGCTCTATACACATTTTGATCTCTGCTCCTATTCCAACGCAATTCCTTTGCAGTTTTCATATATATATATATGTATGTCTTAGTGGCTTAGTGACAAGGATACAGATCTGCTCAGTACGAAATCCAAGCAAGCAAGTAAAATATTGCATTATCCTTGGCGGCGCACCTTTAGAAGTTCGTTGCACAAATTTCGTGCTCAGGTTGCGCAACAGGCTCTCTTGCCGGGGATTTGGCCAGCGAAGCGAGAAATTGGTCAGAATTGCCACAAGTTAAGAAATGGTTGCAATTCTAAATGCGTTTAGAAACTCTAAACTGAAATTGATAGGGATTTCATTATGAACAGTCGACATGATAAAGATTTTAGATAAAGAAACTAAAGATATGCATATAAAATATGGCAATATTTAAGAACAGATATCAACTATCATAAAGAACTGGTGATTTGCCTAAGATAAGCAACATTTGAAG
The DNA here is from genome assembly GCA_037075165.1 of Hirtodrosophila histrioides. NCBI lineage: Eukaryota > Metazoa > Arthropoda > Insecta > Diptera > Drosophilidae > Hirtodrosophila > Hirtodrosophila histrioides. The sequence goes on from JBAMCL010000658.1 coordinate 159,644, forward strand.
CAGCTTACAGCTATAGTAACGAGTATTATCATATCTTCAACCAACTTAGAAAATCTGGGAAGAAACTCTGAAACTTTCAATGTTTTCCTTAAATATTTCTTTGTAATATTGCTTTATAATGTCGTATACAAAGGATAAGCATATTTCTACACTTATTTATCTAAATATGTATTCATTTATAACATCTTTTAGTAACGTATTTTATGACTTATCAACACCTTCCTTTAAATATTACACTTTTCCCAAAAACACCCCTTTCGGAACTCAACCATTTTGATATCTAATAAGAATAGCTTTTTAATAATTCAGAATCTCAACTCCGAACCTATTTGATATTACTTTCTTGATTATTTTAGATTTATTTTTCATATATGAGTAATTCATTGAAGAAATAGTTCTGATGGGTTTCCCTTAGTTTTCCCTAAACATACCTAACTACATTTTCTTCCCAACTATCCCTACTCTATAACGTCATCCTTCTTATACCTTAAGCTGTAAACTTTCACACTTCAAATGTTGTGAAATGAAAATTATTTCCATATGAGCTGCTGTTCAAGCACATTTTCCCCATACCGGCTGACAGGACACACTCCTTATGAGCGATGTCCTGCCGTCAGTTGAAGCATCAGTTACGCACAGCGACATTTCAACGCCTTGGCATGAAAACACTTTTCGCTTTTCCCGGGGCCACATGCCGAGCCACTTCAGCCAATGAAATGCTTCCTGATCCTGAACCTGGCTGATTTCTGAAGAGTTTCAGTTATCAGCATATTGCTGGGCCCGGAGTTTGCGCAGGGAGATAGGGCCCGTCCACCCCGGGGGAAATATTAAAATGAAATCCACGACAGGATGAGTTTTTTATTATGTAAATCAACCCCTTTTTTGTTTGTGGGCTTATGACACGCAGGGGAGGCAGTTTTTTATGCTCAGCTTATTCAAATGGCGGCTGGGCCGTAAAAAAAGGGTTGCTGTGATTTTGACTTTGGGGTATTCATAACTGTAGTAGTAGCTCGGTCGGGGCTTATGTAAATGGCCAACCCTTTGAGGGATAACGAGCGTCCTTTGATTGGTCGTTATGCTGAGTATTTAAATCTAAGCTCACTCACAAAATGGCTTCCTTCTTTCTCTGTGTTGCAGTTGTCGACCTGAAGTTTGAGGCGGCCAAGGTTCATTTGAAAAGTCAACAGCACGTGGCCAAAAGCGAGGCGCTAACGAGCAGCGCACAGGACGACGACGACGACGAGTCGCAGGATAAAGACAATGTTGACACAAATATGCGCGATGTCAGCGCAAATCACAGACACATCAGACACGCCAGCTTCAGTCACATGGAACAGGACGCACAGGACAATGATAATGACAGCTCCTTGCTTCAACTAAAGCTGCAGTCAAGTGATGAATTTGTCGACCAGAACCAGGAGCAGCAGGAGCAGGAGCTTGGCAACAGCTGTGTGACTTTATTATCGCCTTACCACTTGAAAACTGAACCCGAGTTGCAGCAACAAGAGGACCAGCAGCAGCAGCAGGCAGAGCAGGGCGAGGACTTGGGCCAGCAACAGGACTCGACCATGCTAGGACTCTACGAGCACTTCAACAATGCCTGTGCGAAGGATGTGCGCGATTTGGAGCAGTGTTTAAAGTTGCAGAGCCAAAATGGTGAGTACTATTTAAACTTGCCACAATCATTTTAAAAAGATATGAGCAAAACTTTGACAGCGTTTATAGATTAAAGATACAAATCACAGCTCAAAGTTGAAGTTGAAAGTTTGTATTTCAACTTTTGCTTCAGCTTCATACAATTTTCAACAATTTGCAACTTTGTTAGATGAACAAACTAACAAAAAATGGAAACTTGAGATATTTGAAATTAGGATTTTTATAATATTTTAAACCATAATTATCTGACCTTTTCTAATTCAGAATTTTGTTGAAACAAACGTTCGAGTAAATACTTTCACTATGGAGAACAGTCTTGGTTTTAATTAGATCATTTCTATGCACATCTGGAGATATTTGAAGTAAAATAAAATTTGATTTTAAATGGTGCAATATAAATAAAAACCCAGCGTCTTATTCCATTCCTAAATCAACTCATCTTATTAATTAGAACTTTGTTAAAAAAAACGAGTTTTAAACTGAGTAACTTTAGAAAGTAAGAACAAATAAATATCGAATCTTATATTAGGACAGTATTATATTTAAAGTTTGCTCTTCACTTAATATTGATAGCTTACTTTAAACATTTATTCTTCACAAGTATCTTTATATGTTCAGCACTTTCAAACATTTCATTTTCAAAAATATCAAAACAGTCTCTAAATATATCAAATTAAATAAGAAAACAATAGAAATAGAAATTGTGACATATTCCACATTTAAATCAACTTTATCACCACCCCCTCGTAGCTCGCAAATTCCTGCAAAAATAATTTCTCGATAAAAATCACATTTTTGGCTCATTTTCCGAAAATTTCCCATTTATGCATTGGGGTGTTTTGCACCCCTTTTTGGCAGAGTTCGAACTCACCCCCTCAGAAATGTGTGTGTTAATTAAATTTGTACGTCATTCTAATCAGCAGTTAAGCATCTTAAAACGGTTCACAATTTTGGTGAAAACTCAACAAAAATTAATATAGATTTATTCTTATTTAGTAGGGTGGTCAAAGCTATGCCAGCTTGCTTAGATCCTTCATTTTTTGGCGCACTTTTATCCCTGCCTGTTCAAATTATGCATGATCCTGAGCATCATTTTTCAAACTCGCATTTTTTTTATCATACTCAAAGGTAGCCTGCATATCTCCAATAACAATTTTGATAGGGCTTTGTCTGGTAACATGATGAAGCACCACATCAATGAGGATGACATTCAATGACGTCTAGAGTTTTATTTATGTCCTTACAAATACATTTCTACGATATTCATTTATTTGCTTTTTGGGTAAAAAAACGACTCAAATCAATTGCGTTGTCTGTCGCTCGATAAGGAAATATCCTTAAAAAAATATATATAAGGTACAAGACAAAGAAAGGTAACGAGGCACATACAAATAGAAAGAAGGAAAAGGAACACGTTACGGTTTACGGTACTTTGCGTGCATTTGACACCCCAGTCAGGACACATTGCAGGACTCTCAGGTAGCTGTGTGTCCTCGAGGCTGCCGTCCTTATCGCATATATGCATATGCGTAAGTTCCATGGCAACCTACCCCACTTTTCATTTTCTTTTTCCGCTTTTTTATGCAATTTTTAGCATGAAAATTTGCTTTTCCTTCGCCCAGTTTTTTTTTTTTGTAGCGAGGGGTTGATTTTAGGGAACTTTAATTTTCATAGCATTTTTTCTTCTAATTGCGTTTTTTCTTCTCCTTGACATTCAGTTTGCAAACGGTTTTTGATTTATTTTCGCAGCTCTTGAAATTTATGGTCAATTTTTTGCAAGATTTTCTACTTTTGCTTGGGTTTTCCCACGAGTTTTAGGATGAAATAAAAAAACAGCCGTTTTCAGGCTTGATTATGCCTAAGATTAAGTATTTTTTAAGGGTGAAAATTGGGAAGAAAAATCTCTTTCAGTCAGCATCTTTTGATTTAGTATACTTGACTACTTTCTTCCTTGGATTTATTCCTCCCTATACTTTATACTACTTGTATTTTCATTGAAAGGCTGCCAGATTCTATCACTGATGGGAAATCACTTGAGAATTCAGTTTTCATTTTCCACATTTATGGCCACTAAAATCAAGAAGCCACAAGAACAAGCCCACAAGATACTCAAAATACCTACATGTACCGAGACCTAAACGACTTTATGACTTCATTAGGCATTTCACTTTTAGTTGCGAGTATTTTCCCAACGAAAATTTAGGAAGAAGCACAAACTATTTACCAAGTACACAACGCACATGAATTTCCCTTTTTCTTTCCCTTTCGGCCTTTCCATTTTATTTAGTTTTAGTTCATTTTTTTTTTTTTAATATTTTCCGGGGCTGCCCTAATAAAATTCTTGTTTGCGCTACCAAACGAAGAAAAAACTAACACCCAAAACTCTTCTACTGAGCGAACTTTTATGATCTTTGCCTACATTGACTTAAGTAATTCTCGGCAATGAGAGATGTTTACGATTGCGCCCCGACAAGGACGTTGCCAGTTACCAATTCCCAAATAGTTACAATATTTTTTATGAACACGCACAGTAGGCAAAAAAAATAAGAAGAGTCGAAGTCAAACGGTCAGTCAGTAAGTCAAAGGGCGAAACTCTGAAGCCTTTTTAGCAAGTCCTTGTGAACGTGAGAGCCGCCGTTCAGAAATGGTTCAGAACCAGTAGCCAAGTGGCCTCGCCTCGGTTAGGTTCGGTTCGGTACGGGCCTAATTAACATGTAGGACCAGCTCAGGATGCTGAGCGTCTGTCTGTCCAGGGTATGCCTCACAAAAGGTATCTAAATTTTTTATGATTTACGTGGAAATCGCCGCAATTTACAGCTCCAGAGCCGCGGGCCGTGTGGCCATCGTAAAAAACGCAAGCAGCGCAAAAAACTACACAAGTACGGAGGTCTCTGTCAGAGGAGAAACTAGGAGATACCCTGTTTTAACTATAGTTGTGAGGTACAAGATAAAGCAAGACAAATATATTACATTTATCCTGAATTTAGAGGTTTTGGCTAAAAAGAAATATGATATAATATAATGTTTTTTAATTGTGGAAATTTCTTGGGTATCAATCATTCGATCCTTATGAAATTTTCAGGATAAATAGATGTGATATTTATATACACCTATACCAAATATCTTTACTATATCTTAAGTATTGTGCATGTTACGCCATTTCAGAAAATGGCGTTTTTGCGGGAGAAAATATACAATATTGTCAGTAAACCTTTTATAATATTGGAAATTTCTTGGGTATCAATCATGCGATCCTTATGAAATTTCCAGAATAATTAGATATAACATTTATGAACACATATACCAAATATCGTTATTATATCTTAAGTATTGTGCATGTTACGGCATTTCAGAAAATGGCGTTTTTGCGGGAGAAAATATACAATATTGTCAGTAAAGCTGATCATAATCTTGTTAGTCATATACTTTAGCACAGCCAAGTTATGCATCCTTCCTTATTACTTACCACTACAGGGTATTCAAAATAAAACCATATCAGTTTCGAGTTCCCATCCCAAGACCATCCCAGACCCTCTATAGGTGGTTATCAGTGACGGAAGCGTTGCGCCTTTGGGCGTTAAATGCTTGGCAGGACAAATGAATTTGTACAATTTCTCAGTTACCTGACCAACTTCATTGCTGACTTTTTATGACTTTGTAACAATTTTTTATGATTTTTTGTCCATAAAAAATTTGTGCATCTTTTACCTGCTGCAGTAGGTCTAGTTTTTTTTTTTTTTTACATGTATCTATAATATATTTTCTTTCTTTTTTTCACCTTGGAATTTGACTTTTCGTTATAATTTGTTTGTATTATTTGTCGGAAGTTTTCTGGGAATATGGAATTATAAAAATGTTTCCTTTTGACATGGAAAATAGTTTTTCGTCGTTTTAAATTTGTTTGGGGTAAATTTATGATTTGAGTTGAAAAGTCAAAAAGTTGTAAAGCAACAAATAAAATTAATTATTGCTTTGTTAATTATATGAGATCAGTTTTTGAGAGTTATAGAATTAAAGAAATCTAATAAAAATAATAATACAATTTTATGAACCTTTCTTTGATTTCAATTATTATTTTAGATAGGAATGATAACATTTTGAATTAAATGTTTGTGATTTCTGCGCAATAATTGAAAGAGAATTTGCAAAAAATCTTAAAAATTTGGAAATTGGGTTTTTATACTCTGTTTCCGAAGGAAAAATGAGTATATTGGGATGAACCCAATTATTTTCCGTTCCCTTGAAACTAGAGCAAACAAACTTGTTACACACGGCTTATAGAGTATCAAGATCGCCCCGCCACGTCGCACTCCCTCCCACACAATTTGGCGGAATTCTGTATCTTCCACATTTTTAAAGCTATAGTCACCAAATTTGGCATACAGACTAATGTTGAGATTCCTGAAAGATCTGCATCAAAAATTGTCCTATTGCAATATTTTTAATATTCTTTAATAACTTTGTTAAACAAAAATTTCCGAACTTTTAAAATTTTTAAAATATTTTATTTAAAGTTCTCAAATTGTTCAGTAGGGATGAAAATGTAAATTGTTTTAGATCTTTCGGAAAGTGTTTGTTATTTATTGTTAACATTTATAAATATGGTATAATATAATGTTTTTATAAAAATGGGAATTTCTTGAAATTTTAAATATAATTAGATGTTACATTTGTGTACACCTATACCAAATATCTTAACTATATCTTAAGAACTGTGGATGTTACGGCATTTCATTAAATGGCGTTTTTGCGGGATATATACATATGTATATATGTATATATAGTCATAAATTGTGTTGTTTTAACCTGTGCATTTTATAATAATTATGTATGTATTTGAGACAATGTCATAAACTTGGAGTCTATGTCAGATATGAATGTTTGTGTGTAAGCGCTATAAATAAAGTAAAATCCAAAACAAATCATAATAATAAACGAAGTGCCAAACGCGGCCAGAGCCACAAAATGGGAAAGAAAAGGTCCCCAAGCTGCAGAAGCGGGGGCGAAGAGCGGCGAAGCAGAGACGAGAGACACACACAGAGCAAAGTGGGTGGCAGCCGAAAGCTAGGAGAATAGGACTGCTACGAGAAGGGTCGGTGGGGGGGAGGGGAGCGGTCTGCATAGCCCAGCATACGGCACATGTGTGCATAAATGAATGGCAAATAAATGCGAGAGCGCACAAGAGCAACAACAACAACAACAGCAACAACAAGTAAAGGAATAAGAAGAACAACAAGAACAAGAACAAAGAGCATAAGCAGACGACAATGGCACATGCGGCTGCAGTCAACGTCGACGCAGCTTTAAAATATTTTTACATAGCTCCAACACACACACACACACACACATGTACATGCACACACATAGCCATGGACAGGCGCAAGCTTTGACTCGTATTTTGAGGCGTGTGCGCCAATCATAAAGTAATATGCATACACACACACACACACCATACACACACACACAAGCACACACATACACGCAACGTAGCGCAGTCGACGCCAACGCCATTTGAAAGCTAAATTTAAATTTTAAGCCACACCCCAAACAAGCGCACGCATACTGCACACACACACAAACACACACACTCACTCACACACACAGACAATGGAGCCCAACGAACGGCAGCCGAGCCGAACAAACGAACGCGCTGCCCCCAACCCCAGCAGCGCCCGAGACAAGACATTGTAGTAAAATTTTAAAACGTATAAAATGTTGGAGCAATCACACACACACACACACACACACTCACACTCAACTGCAAACAAAGTCTCACTCACTCACTCAGTCACCAATACACTCAAAGCACGCTTGCGCTCAATTCTCCGCTCAGCGAATGAGATTGTATGTGGAACGCGTTTCTAACAGGCATTCAAACCTAGAACGGTAAATAATGAGTGTGCGCTCTAAACCACACACACACATACTCAAGCAAAGAGCGCGAGCGCAAGCGAGAGCGAGCGAGCGGCAAGCAGCTCTGTCGCTCACACACACAAACACACACACACTGGCTCCCCCAGTTGGCGGTTTTGCGAGCCAAGTGCAGTTGGCGCGCCGACGTGAAACCAGTTAAACGCGTTGACTCTTGCGAAGCACATCGTGCAGCTCGTGTGTTTTTTAACAAGCTCCAACAACATACTATAACAAAACAACAACAGCAACAACAACAATAAAAAGCTTCAGCGCTCTTTTTTATACGTAGAACACAATCAACCCTTACCCGCTTTTGGGGTGGCTAAACCAACAACAACAAAAAACAACAACAACAACAATCTTCCCCTGCACACGTCTGATTTTTGCCTTTTTGGGCGCAAAAACACAAATTTTGAACTCAAAAACTCCAAGCAAAACGCACTCAAACAAAGTTAATGCCGGCAAGGGAGTGTGGAAGGCATTGAGAGGAGAGAAGCGAAGAGAAGAGGAGAGGCGAGGCGAGGAGCAGTGCAGAGCAGAGAGAAAGAGAGCAAAGACAGTCGCTAACAGTGACAGTACCGGCAGTACACGGCAACGTCTATCATCATCATCATAATCAGCATTACCATCATCATCATCATCATCATCAACGTTAACATCATCATCATTGTCGGCAGGCCTAGCTAGCATTGAGCCGAGAGTTGTCCTGTCGCCTTGGACCGCTCTACCATTGTCAGTTTCATACGAAACACGAACGCGTTTGGACGCAGGCCGGCGCAAGAAATCTGGAAAACAGTCTACATATGAAAACAAATAGAAAAACATAAATAAAACTCGACGAAAATTTCAAGTGTTATGAGCCACAGTGCCACAGTGTTTCTTGTAGTTGAAAGATACATTTTGACAAAAAAAAAAACAAAGATTCCCAGTTTTATTAGATACTTTTAAAGATATCCTGTGACAATTGGAACAGTGTGTACATTGAACATATCCTTAAAATATTTTGATCTGTTGTGAAAATGGTTATGTCGGAGCTACGTTGGCACACCGCTAGTCCCGAGGATAATAACAACTCCTTGAAACATGACTTGTTGAAAACCAACAACAACAGCGCCCGAGACGCTGCCGTCCACATTATGCAGAATCGATGTAAGTTTTACATTTCTTAGAGTATTTGCATCTTGAATATATTTTGAACATTCTCTATAATGTTCTTAGATTATTGTTTGTCAAATGTTTTGTTCCTTACATCCATGTTCTTTCTTATAGGATCTTGTTTTAAATTTATTAGGTAAAATGCTTCCTAAATATCAGGCGCATATATCCCAAATTATTGTTATTAAAAAGCTAGAATTTAAAGTTCTGTAAAAGCTTGAGAATTTTCTGAGAAGAATTCTTAATAATTATAAAACACTTTAAGAACATAGTTCCTATAGCTCTATTCTTGCATTTTAGAAGATCATATTTGGATGTTCTTAAGTTATAATATCAATATCCCAAATTATATAGAATTTCCGAAGCATATGTTGCGTTTTATGAAATTCCGAAATCCCCCCTTTTAATTCATACAAATCTAGAGTCATCCTTAAAATATATATTGTCTCTCCTGTAAGTCTAATAGGAAAAGTTTCAGCAGGGAGGTATGGAAATTCCGAAATCCCACCTTTTAATTCATACAAATCTAGAGTCATCCTTAAAATATATATTGTCTCTCCTGTAAGTCTAATAGGAAGAGTTTCAGCGGAGAGGTATTGCGATTTGTGGGCGGTCTCCTGTGACATAATATCCTATACACTCAGAGAAAAAATCAAGTATTCTGTACTCAAAAGAAGTACAAACGGTGTCAAAATCCGACCAAGCTCGAAAAATCTTATTATGAGTACAGAATTCTTATTTCAAGAACGATTTTGTTAAGCCCGAAATTCTTGATTTTAAGAACTTTTCGAGATATTTGAAGAACATTTTTGCCTATATTGAGTACGTATTTTCTGATTTTGAGACAGTTTCTGTCCCAATTTTAAGCTCTAAATAATCTCAAATTAAATCTTTTAATTCTCAAATTAAGCACAAAATATTCTTAAAAATGAGTCCAATTCAGTCTTGATTCAAGAATTGAACATCTTAAAATAAGAACAAGAAATCTTGAAAGTAAGCCCATTTTATTCTTATTTCAAGAACTTTTAAACCTAAAATAAGAACAAAAAGTTCTTGAAATTGAGCGCATTTCAGTCTTGATTCAAGAATTAAACAGCTTAAAGTAAGAACAAAAATTTCTTAAAATTGAGCTCAATTCAGCCTTGAATTAATACAACACCTACTAGTTTTAAGCCAATGAAATCTTGGCATTTATTAACTTAAAATATTACATTTTATTACTTATACATACATATGTTTTACATATTTTATATATTTTTAAAACGAACAAAAGATTTTACATTATTTAATGGGTTTATATGTAGCAGAGAGCTGCTAAATTCACATAGTTTATTATATACATATACATTATTAGTCGGACATTCAATTTCGTATGCCCGAAAATGACTATCAAAGCGTGTTACGCAAATCTGTTGCACTAAAACAAATACAATTTTATCCATAATTATTAAATTTTGTATCCTATATAATTGTAAACATATTTTCTTAGTTGCTAAGTAATAATTAGTTTTATATTTTGTTCCTTTAAATATAAGTTCCCTGCACATGGTAAAGTTTTGAAAATCAATATTTATTTCTTTTATATTCCTTATATTATTGAATTATGTCTTTACTTGTTAGATCTGTTTGTGTAAAAAAAGAAAATTTTAAGACTTCTTCAATTGATTCGTCATGGTTAATTTAAAACTTAGCAAATTTAAGTCCTGCCTTTATAGCTACAGAACAGGCTGAATTATTTCTAGAATTTATATTGTACGCGTACAAATTGGATTTATACAAAACGCTTTTTCCACATATATTTAAGAAGTCCACATTTTTTAAGCGAGGGATAATGCATTAGAAAGTGGTGCCTTGGCTTTAATTTTCCATACTGTCTTATATAAATATTATGCTGCCTTCTTCACTAGGCTTTTTAACATACATATTTAAATCTTTACTTACAATTTCTGACTTAAACAGATATCAATTATATCTTACAATATCAAAAGTAGCTTCCAGTCTTCGTTATCGGCGGGCACCAACTCCCCTATAATCAATAGTAAAAAGTTAATAAAGTTACTTATTTCGCTTTGGGGGTATTTCCAGCTAGTATTAAATATAAATCCTTACCTTGTTTAGAACTTCCTTCCCTTTGTATGGCTGTTCCAAAGTGTCAAGCCATTGCCCAACCTTTGACGGAAACAATATAGTATCGTCGTCTATTCCAGGCTGAAAAAATAATAGGTATAAATAAATTTAATTGAATAAAGTTATAATATTCAAACTTTTTAATTTAAGTTATTGCATATTTACCTCTGACTTCTTCCAATGAAATAATTTTTCTCTAAACTCCATGCGAAGACCTAGAGGTGGAATTGCTTCTTTAATGTCGTCTGCTGTCATGTATTGTAGACTTCTATATGTAACGTGCGCACCTATATACATACATTTATAAATGTTTCCAAAATAAATACATAAATCAGTCACATTAAAGAATATTGCTATTCGGCGTGCCGAATATGTACCCTTGCAACAACGTTTTGTACAAAAACTCAACTTTCGATCGTTCCCTTGGCAGCTATGTATGTACGTATATAACGTGGTTCGATTTTGATAGAATTATTTTCATAAACCAGCATAATTGTCGACCGATCGTTCCAATTTCAGCTGTATGTTAAAGTGATTCGATCCGGTTCCATGTACATATATATGTGCTGCATTATGCAAAAAAAAAATCTGTGCTAAATTTTATCACATCTTTAAAACGGAAAAACTAATTTGCATGAAACAGACGGACCGACGGCTTTTGATGCTGATCAAGAATATACACATACATACATATGTATACATGTACATATGTATATATATGTATATACATACTTTAGGTGTGTTCATCACTCACGTAACACATTTTTTACACAAAATTATTAATTTCTACAAGGGCGTTGTGGGAACTTGCATTACACATTACAAACAAATATTTCTTAGAAAAATATTTCACAATTCCTATGTATGTATATCACTTTGGCGCCAATAATGCGGCTGTTGCGAAAAGTGCAAGTAGAAAAAACAACACTATGCGCTTCATACGCCTTTGCTAAAGGGACAGGAAAAAATACAATAACACATTTGTACAAAAAAAACTGAGTGGCACGCGCAAAAAGGAAAGGAGAATAAAAGAGATCAAGCATTTGTATGTGTGTATGTATGTACATACATATGTGTAGCCTCTAATGCAATACAAATGCTTGACTATTCTTATCTTAATTTGTGTTGGTTTGCTTGTCGCCATAATGCCGGCGTCACTTCACGTTAACTTTCATTTTTTGTACAAATGTATGTTTATGTATGTACATACATATATATGTATGTACATGTAACTATGTTTGTATATGTTTTTATGTACATGCATACATTTTTATGCTGATCGGTATATGTACTATATGTACGTATGAATGTACATATGTATGTATATGAATACGCATGAATGTACACTATGCCACTGTCGGCAACACCAACAATAATGCAAAATATCAAAGTCGTCAGCAATCTATTTACATATGTACGTATGTATGTATACATATGTACATACTTATGTTTGTAGTTCTTAAACACTGCACTGTACATACATATGTACATGCATGTGCATGTATACTTGCGTATGTTCATAGTTTGTGTGTATGTATGTACATATAGCTGTTCATTTTGAAATGTTAATATGAACGTATGTAAATGTACAAGTGTATGTAGATAGCTGCACTTATATAAGTATATGTACATATACATATACATATCTGCGAAACGATCAACACACATAACATACATATGTACATAATTACAGAAATAATTTTTAGGCACTTACCTTGTAAAAAAGACGTAACACTTTCCAAATCGAACTCTTTTAATAAATCGCTTAATTTGCGATTATCACCCGCGAGCACTTCTTCACTCATGTTGTTCAACTAAATGACTGCCAGGCCTGCAATAGTCAAACTCACACCAAAGCCCGGCAATCGCGAACACGAAAAGGAACAAGGAATAACAAAAGGCACGCGACAAAAGTTGAAGCAAAAAAGTGATCAAAGAAAATTCCCAAAACGGACGAGAACTATTCAACCCTGTAGTGAATCTAGTTCACATTTATATTTTATACATTATTTTAATTGTTTGCTTGACAACTTACATATGTATATACAAATTATTCCAATTTATACCAAGATTTTGGTATTTCAAAACTTAAACCCAAATTATGTACTTGGCATAAATTATGTAAGTGCATAGAATTTATAAAATAAATAATTTATATTAATATGGGCTTTTAAGAAAAATTTGTTTCCAACAGGGTTTAATACCGTATGTTCGTTTCGCTCAATTATGCAGCACTCCCCCCACCACCGTTTTCAGACCCTTGCCACCAAACTCCTAATATCTCTCTCGCTTTTGTTCTGACTGTTATTTGCAATTTTTTTGTTGTACATTTTGTCGATTGCATACACTTACATACACACATATGTGTGTGTATGTATGTATATGAACTTAAAGATAATTTGTTCTCAATCTAAGAAATTCCATACTTGAATTAAGAATAATAATCCTAGCTCGTTTAACGCTTAGATGAAGTACGAAATTTCTTGTAATAAGTATTTTGAGCTTAATCCAAGAATTATAATCTTATTTTTAGAGAATAATGGGTTATTTTTGAAATCAAGATTAATTCATACTAAATTTAAGAATTTCAAAGAACGAATAATACTTAAAATTTTAAGAAAAATTCGGTATAAATTCCAGCCCGATAATTCTAGAACTAGAACGGCCATT